>CM041718.1:27532323-27734823 GCA_023373845.1 Nibea coibor | reverse complement strand
CTGATCACAGACTGATCACAGACTGATTACAGACTGGTCACAGACTGATTACAGACTGTTCACAGACTGTTCACAGACTGATCACAGACTGATCACAGACTGTTCACAGACTGATCACAGACTGTTCACAGACTGATTACAGACTGTTCACAGACTGTTCACAGACTGATTACAGACTGATCACAGACTGTTTACAGACTGATCACAGACTGTTTACAGACTGATTACAGACTGATCACAGACCGTTCACAGACTGATTACAGATGTTGTTGTTGTTGTTGTTACAATAATCGTTTTATTTTTAATGTGCTACATTTCAAAATAAAATGTTTCCTCATAGTTTTGGTGTAGCTGTTGAATTTCAAAATAAAATCATGTTGTAGCTGTGCTGAGTGAGCAGCAGGTGGCGTCAGTGCTCTGTGTGTGTGTTTGTTGACTCTGCTTGTTTGAGGACAAAGATCAGATTTTAAAGCGTCTCCACTGAAGCTTCACATCATGGACACAGGCAGGCATGATCCAAGGTGAACTGATCTCATGACCTCAGTCTGTTAATAAATGCTGATGTTTCATTTGAAAACTGAAAATAAAATCATTCAGAATGAAAAATAAAAGTATCAAAATGTTGATGAGAACAGAAAGTTCAGACCAGGACAAAGACTAGATCTTTCCTGTTGCGTTGTACCCATTAGCAACACACAGCTCCACTGAGCTGTTGTGGACCCATGAGCTACTGATCTGCTCCCTGGGCGCATCGAGTCGCTGCCCACACCAGTCTGTGTGGGCTACGCTAAACTAAACTTCTTCCCCGGAGTTTCTGTGCTTTCTCGTCCAGCAGGTTCTCATGGATCCTGGCTGCTGTTGCTGTGCATCTGTGTCTCTCTGTCACAGGTTCCACTGCTGCTGTAATCATTCTATCATTCATTGTAATTGTACGACATGTTTGTGTTGATTGTTCTGTACATGTGACATCCATTGCACGTCTGTCCGTCCTGGGAGAGGGATCCCTCCTCTGTGGCTCTTCCTGAGGTTTCTTCCACATGTTTTCCCTGTTAAAGGTTTTTGTGGGCAAGTTTTTCCTCCCTGGAACCGAGGGTCTAAGGACAGAGGGTGTCACTCCCTGCACAGACTGTGAAGCCTCTGAGGATAAATGTGTCTGTGACAAATAAAATCTGATTTGATTTGATTTATGTGTATTAGGCATGTGCATGTGTGTTCTGTTCTGGCTGGGATAAATATGGAGAATAATTTCACCGTGTTGTATGATTAATAAAGTTTAAAAATGTTTTATCTGTTCCTGGTCTTTAGGTTCTAAGATCCTTCTGTCTGTTCGTTGTGTTTTGCCCTTTCTACTTTAATGCTGTATATCACACTCTGCTGCTGTAATAAGTAAATTTCCCCGTTGTGGGATGAATAAAGTATAATCTAATCTGATGATGAAGATGAAGCTGGTCTCTGACACGTCCTGGTCTCTCGGGTCCAGTAGGATCCTCGTCAGGGAAACAGAGCTGGTCTTCTCCTCCTGTGGCCAACAGGAAATTCCATCAGATTAAAATGACGAGACGCAGCAGAATGCTCCGTCCTCTTTTACACAACAGAGGTCAGAGTTCATAGAGGCCCAGCAGGACCTTGAACGCCACACAGAGGACAAACAGCAGCTGGAGTCTCATTAATCAGCAGATTGAGCTGAATGTGCATCGAACGCCTCGCACGGACGGGAACACTTGAGAGGTCCGTTTGACTTCCGACCTTTCAGGTCATTAATGAGCGGACGCATTCATCTCCTTTACAACCTAAATTTAACCTAAAAAAACCTTCAGAGAACGCTTTGTGAGACTGATCCCCATTCACTGTCTCTTCATGCTTCACACCTCACATCTGAAGCCCTCCGGTCTCCATGACGACGAGCCGAGGAGCCAATAAGCTGTGAGCTGCAGACAAAACGCAGTGGCACATTTAATGAATCCATTCACATTCCCAGTGTCAACGAGTCCAACAGAGACCAGGGGGGTCCAAACGGAGACGGGACGAGTCCACCAGAGACCAGGGGGGTCCAAACACAGACGGGACGAGTCCAACAGAGACCAGAGGGGTCCAACAGAGACCAGGGGGGTCCAAACACAGACAGGCAAGTCCACCTGAGACCAGAGGGGTCCAAACACAGACGGGACGAGTCCAACAGAGACCAGGGGGGTCCAACAGAGACCAGGGGGGTCCAAACACAGACAGGCAAGTCCACCTGAGACCAGAGGGGTCCAAACACAGACGGGACGAGTCCAACAGAGACCAGGGGGGTCCAAACGGAGATGGGACGAGTCCACCAGAGACCAGGGGGGTCCAAACACAGACGGGACGAGTCCAACAGAGACCAGGGGGGTCCAAACACAGACAGGCGAGTCCACCTGAGATCAGAGGGGTCCAACAGAGACCAGGAGACCAGAGGGATCCAAACAGAGACTGGACGAGTCCAACATAGACCAGAGGGGTCCAACAGAGACCAGGGGGGTCCAAACACAGACAGGCGAGTCCACCTGAGACCAGAGGGGTCCAACAGAGACCAGGAGACCAGAGGGATCCAAACAGAGACTGGACGAGTCCAACATAGACCAGAGGGGTCCAACATAGACCAGAGGGGTCCAACAGAGACCAGAGGGGTCCAAACACAGACGGGACGAGTCCAACACAGATTATAGATATATTAAAAATAGATGGATTCCGATTATAAACACAGTTTATGGAGGAATGTGAAGAATGTGTAACAGGTAACAAGGTTCCCCTCAGATTCCCCTCTCTGGACTCTGTCTATCTCTGAGTGTTTGAACAGTTAAAGAGTTAAAGTCTGAGAGAAGACGAACAGCAGCGTGGGTGTCACCATGGTTACCAGCAGAGATATCCTGAAGAGTTCCAGTAAACAGAATCTGAAACTAGAACTCAGAACAGAACACATAGAACAGAACACATAGAACAGAACACACAGAACAGAACACACAGAACAGAACACACAGAACAGAACACACAGAACAGAACACACAGAACAGAAAACAGAAAAGAACACATAGAACAGAACACACAGAACAGAACACACAGAACAGAAAAAAGAAAAGAACACATAGAACAGAACACACAGAAAAAAACACAGAACAGAACACACAGAACAACATGACCTAAATCACAAGAAGCAGAAATGTAATCATGTTCCAACAAAGTGCAGACGTGAGTAAAGAAATAAATATTTTAATAAAAACACAAAGAGAGAAATGTTTAAGAACCAGCAGGTAAAACATCAGAACCACAGACAGAACCTCAGGTGTTACCTCTGTTTTCATTAAAAAGTTTTTTAAAATGCAGCCAAAGTTTGATTCAGAACAGGACGTGTTTGTGTGTTACATCAGGTAGAAACAGGAAGTGAAACAACTGGATGTGTTGTAGACACACATAATATTGAAACTGCATGTTAGGCCAAGGTAATCGCATGTAGGGCAGTTGTAGCCATACGTAGGATGGTTGTAGCCACATGTAGGGCGGCTGTAGCAACATGTAGAAAGGTTGCAGCTATATGTAGAGAGGTTGCAGCGACACGTAGAAAGGTTGTAGCCATATGTAGGACGGTTGTAGCCACATGTAGGATGGTTGTAGCCACATGTAGGATGGTTGTAGCCACATGTAGGATGGTTGTAGCCACATGTAGAAGGGTTGTAGCCACATGTAGAAAGGTTGTAGCCACATGTAGAAGGGTTGTAGCCACATGTAGAAAGGTTGCAGCCATATGGAGGACGGTTGTAGCCACATGTAAAAAGGTTCTAGCCACATGTAGAAAGGTTGCAGCTATATGTAGGGCGGTTGTAGCCAAATGTAATATCAAAACTGCATGTTAGACCATGGTAGTCACATAGTGGAATGTGGTAGCCAAGCATTGGGTTGATATGAATGTAGGATGATGTGTGGTCACATGTTGGGATATAAAAAGGCAGCCATGTGTCTGTCTGCATGTTGGGGCACCATAGTGTTCTACAAACAAACTTGGACCTGGTAGTTACACACATCTGAGTACTTAGTGGTGATAGCCACTTACGTGGAAGCCACCCACTGGGAGATGAAGGTCACATATTGGACATAGCATTGGACATGTTAGCACATCAAAAGCCACGTATCCGGACATGGAAGCTACACAATGGCAGTCATATTTTGGGATGTTGTAGTCACATATTTGGATTCTGAGGCTACAAGATGGAAGTTAGTAGCCACATAGTGGGTTATCAAAACAACATGCTAGAACATGGTAGCCACATGTTGGAGCTTGGTAGCCACATGTTGGGAGGTATTAGCAACCCTGTTAGGCTCAGGCTGAAGGCGGGGCAGACTGGGACAGCTGGTAGAAACCTTTCTTCCTGGATCTCCTCAGGTAGTCAAGGAACAGAGCGGCAGCTGCTAGGCCAGCAGCAGCACACAGGACTGGTATGATAATGACGCTGAGACTGGGAGGACGGCTGGTGCTTCTCTCTGCGTGAAACGAACAAGGACATCAGAATAAAATTCAAATTTAATTTTAAAGTCTAAAAAGGAAACAAACGGTTCGACTGACCTCTGACACTGATGCTGAAGACCTTTACCTCAGACCCAAGGTTGTTTGTCACATTGACCTGGTAAAGTCCGGAGTCTCTAGCTGTGACGTTGACCAATAGGAAGGTGCCGTTGGAGGAGTATAGTTCCGTCCCACTGGTCAGCTTCTTCAGGATCACAGCTGACGGTGGGAAGCTGATAGTCTGGCAGCAGATGGTGATGTTTTGTCCTTCCTGGACCACTGCAGACGGCAGGACCAGGACCGTAGTGTTTCTCGGAGGAGCTGGACCAAAAGAAACCAGCTTTGAATATTTACACTTCCGGTTTTCACTGATTCTTCACAATGGTTTTTGAAAAAACAATTCATCATTAACCGCCGTTAACGCTTCAATGTTTCATTAATGAACTGACAATCCAACAGCTTCCTGTCCTTCCTTCCTGAGACTCATTTTCGTTCAGTGAGTCAAACTCTGATAAACGTTGCAGGGAGGCTCTTTGTTGCTGAAGGGAGTTCATGTCGAACTTAAGAACAAGATAACAAAGTCTGACAGTCATATCTGATGGGAACCCGAAATCTACCCATCATGAGTAAGAACAGTTGAAGGTTTTGAAGAACTGAACCGTCTCTGACGATCCGAATGGGTTCAGAATAAAGTTAATGAATCATCAAAGACTTAATTAATGAGGCGAGATTAATCATATTCACTCTGTGTTCTTGTTCTTGACGTTTAATTAGCAGACATTCTGATGGATTTAAAATAAAGACCTGTTTCATGTTTTGCCCTGTGGAAGCTGAAACCGTTAACTAACCTGTCATCACCTGACACGCGTCATGTGAGTAGATGAAGGTCGTGTTCTTGGTTCTTTAGATAACGGCTCACATCATCAGTTCACATCACTTTAAGGAACCTTCACTGTTTTTCTTTAAAACATGGAACCCCCTCCTTCTGGTGACCCTCCCTCAGGTGAACACACCTGGACTCAGGGAACTGAATGAATATCCAGTTCAGCTGATTCTGGTCCACATGAGTCCCTGAAGGCAGCACGAGGCTTTGAGTGTCTGACACATGAGTCAGAGTTTATTTGTGTGGAGAAGCACTC
The DNA here is from genome assembly GCA_023373845.1 of Nibea coibor. Classification (NCBI taxonomy): domain Eukaryota; kingdom Metazoa; phylum Chordata; class Actinopteri; family Sciaenidae; genus Nibea; species Nibea coibor. The sequence continues at coordinate 27,729,165 of CM041718.1, read as the reverse complement.
AGCTTGTATGAAGGAGGACAAGGTCAGATAAGAAAAGCACAAAGAAGAGCTGGAGGAGGACTGGACATGTTTGGAAAGTCTGAACACAGAAGATTCTGACCTGGTCTACCAGTCTTCAGTCATAAGCTGACACTTTGAATCTGAACTAGCAGTGTGCCCCGGGTTTTACCTCTCATGCTGACTCAATTAAAAACAAGCTATTCAATCTATAGTCAATAATCCATCTAATCCATTTCAGAGTCAGACATTAGAGAGATCTGACAGCGAAGGAGCTTGCAGCGACAAAAAACCTAATGTGTCCGTTGAAGGACCACTGAGTCACCTGTGGATCGTTAGAGCCACCTGTGGATCGTTAGGGTCACCTGCTCCAGGCTCTGCCACATTCAACACAAAATGCTGCTTTAATAAATTTAGAAGTTTTTGACTTCTTTCTAAATTAATTAATTTTAATTAATTAATTTTTAATCTTGTCTTCACCTGTGATGGTGATGGCACGCATGACCTGTTGGGATCCGTACTGATTGGACGATTCACACTCGTAGTGGGCGGAGTCTTGCAGCAGGACGGAGGAGAGGCTGAAGGAGAGTGTGGAAGAGGAGTCAGCCCTCTGAAGCTCCAGCCCTCCTCTCCTCAGCACTAGTGTAGAGGGCGGAGCTCCCTCTGAGTGACAGGCAAACGTTACCTGCTGACCTTCCACCACCTCTGGACCTGGACTCACTGAGAGGGAGGTTTTCCTCGGAGGATCTGAAAAACAAAGAGACCCAGACTGAGATTAACAGAACCTGAACCTGAGATCAAATTAAAGGTCCAGTATGTCAGTCAATTTAAGGTTCACTCACAGTGAACCTGCAGGGGGACGGTGGTCTTCCTGGACCGCCGTATGTCTCCGTCCTCCGTCTGCAGCTCGGCTCTGCAGGTCAGAACCTGCTGGTCCTCCTCAACCCGGTGCTGAAGAACAGATGAGATGTTCTGTAAGGAACCAGAAAAGCTGAACATCTCCGACATTAGCGTGGTGTTTCCGGACAGCCACTGGATCATCATCTGATTGGCTGAAAAGACGTTGATGACATCACAGCGAAGAGCTGCCTTCTGACCCAGCAGGACGGGACCCAGATCCTCCAGAACTGGATCAGATGGAAACGCTGGAGAGAAGACAAACAACAGAGATGTTTACAACACGAGACTTTCAAAATAAAGGTAGGAATCAGTACGATGCAGCAAAACATAATATAAACATAATGTAAACATAAACAAAACCCAATGTAATATACATTGTTACCATAATGTTAATGTAACATTATGTTAATGTTAGGTTAGTTTATCTTAAACTAACCTAACATTAACATAATGTTGATGTAAACAGAGGTCTGTGTTGAGTTCAGATTCCACATGAACATGAGGAACACGCATGTTATTGATAAAGAGTGACAGAGGTTCAGGTTGCTGAGTCAGCGTGTGATGGAAGGAGTATGTGGGAGGACTTCTGTGTTTCAGTTCGGGGGTGGTGGTGGTCAGGGGGGTCCTGTGTTGTGTCACTGACTGTCTGGCAGAGTATTGGAGTTTGTCCTCCTCTTCAGATGAAACACAGATCAATGTGAGGAAATATTACTGCTCTCTGCAACAAAACAGTGAAGCTCTGACCTTTGACCCCTCCACTCCAGCCAGACAAATAAATCTGCCTGAGAGCTGCAGGAATGTCTCAGGATCAGATTTAATCCTGAAGCTTCAGGTCTCAACCCATCACAATAAACAGAAGAATTCAACGAAATCTGATTTCTGAGCAGTTTTCCTTCATCACACAAGAAGTCAGCACAAATCTTCATTTCCTGTCCTCCATGTTATGAAGACATGAAGACACACCTACAGAGCAGCTGTGAGATATTATATCATTATTATGATGATGATAGCTAACTGCTAATTAACTGCTGCTAACGCAATCTGCTGTTCAATCAGCCTCGGAGACTAACCACCATGAAATAAAAACCTGGTCGCAGGTGATTCAGACTCACAGAAGACATGGACCTGGATGGTTCTGGCCCTGTGGACAGAGTCACACTCTGCCTCACAGATGTATCCTCCCTGGTTCTGGAGGTCCAGGTTCTGCAGGTGGAGTGAGGACCATCCGCCCTGCTGCTGTGTCCTCTGGAGGACCGTCCGGTTCCAGTCTGTCCTCCAGGTGAGGGTGGGAGGGTGGAGACACCCAGAAGCTCTGCAGGTCAGGACCAGACTTGAACCCATTTCTGCTGCTGGGTCCAGAGGACTCACCTCCACCTGCAGAGGGTGAACTGAAAGAAGAACACGTCAGTCCGTCTCACATCAGCTCCTTGGGTTGTGACATCATGATTTTATGATTATCATGAGCTGATAAATCTTCACCTGTGACGGTGACGGCGCTTGTGACCTGTTGGGATCCGTACTGATTGGACGATTCACATTCGTAGTGGGCGGAGTCTTGGAGCAGGGCGGAGGAGAGGCTGAAGAAGAGCGTGGAGGAGGAGTCAGCCCTCTGAAGCTCTACTTCTCCCCTCCTCAGCACTAGAGTGGTGGGCGGAGCTCCATCTGAGCGACAGGTAAAGGTCACTTGTTGACCCTCCACCACTTCCAGACCTGGACTCACTGAGAGGGAGGTGTTGGTGGGTGGAGCTGTGGGAGGAGCAGGTGACATGTGTGTCAGAGTCAATGGCAGGTAAACAAGGAGGAGAAACCAAAAGGAGAAACCTTACCATGAACTGTGACCTCCACGCCAGCTGTCTGGTTCCCCTCACTGTTTCGGGCTTCACACTCGTACCGTCCGGACTCTGACGGACTCACTGCCATGAACTCAAGCTGCTGACCTTGACCGCACTGCACAGACTGACCGGACACCATCAGGAAGCTCCAGGTGATGATTGGCTCGGGGTTTCCCTCTGCTGAACAGGTGAGAGCGAGCGGTGAGCCCGCCATCACCAACACAGAGTCTGATAATGCCGTAATAACCGGAGCATCTGAGGAGAACAAGACCAGAAACGGACTCAAGATAAACAGACTCAGAATAAACTGACTCTGAATAAACTGACTCAGAATAAACTGACTCAGAATAAACTGGCTCAAGATAAACTGACTCTGAATAAACTGACTCTGAATAAACTGACTCAGAATAAACTGACTCAAGATAAACTGACTCAGAATAAACTGACTCAAGATAAACCGACTCTGAATAAACTGACTCTGAATAAACTGACTCAGAATAAACTGACTCAAGATAAACTGACTCAAGATAAACTGACTCTGAATAAACTCAGAATAAACTGACTCAAGATAAACTGACTCTGAATAAACTGACTCAAGATAAACTGACTCAGAATAAACTGACTCAAGATAAACTGACTCAGAATAAACTGACTCAGAATAAACTGGCTCAAGATAAACTGACTCTGAATAAACTGACTCTGAATAAACTGACTCAGAATAAACTGACTCAAGATAAACTGACTCAGAATAAACTGACTCAAGATAAACCGACTCTGAATAAACTGACTCTGAATAAACTGACTCAGAATAAACTGACTCAAGATAAACTGACTCAAGATAAACTGACTCTGAATAAACTCAGAATAAACTGACTCAAGATAAACTGACTCTGAATAAACTGACTCAAGATAAACTGACTCAGAATAAACTGACTCAAGATAAACTGACTCAGAATAAACTGACTCAGAATAAACTGACTCAAGATAAACTGACTCAGAATAAACTGACTCAAGATAAACCGACTCAGAATAAACTGACTCAGAATAAACTGACTCAAGATAAACTGACTCTGAATAAACTGACTCTGAATAAACTGACTCTGAATAAACTGACTCAAGATAAACTGACTCTGAATAAACTGACTCAAGATAAACTGACTCAGAATAAACTCAGAATAAACTGACTCAAGATAAACTGACTCTGAATAAACTGACTCTGAATAAACTGACTCAAGATAAACTGACTCTGAATAAACTGACTCTGAATAAACTGACTCAAGATAAACTGACTCAGAATAAACTCAGAATAAACTGACTCAAGATAAACTGACTCTGAATAAACTGACTCAAGATAAACTGACTCTGAATAAACTGACTCTGAATAAACTGACTCAAGATAAACTGACTCTGAATAAACTGACTCAAGATAAACTGACTCAGAATAAACTCAGAATAAACTGACTCAAGATAAACTGACTCAGAATAAACTGACTCAGAATAAACTGACTCAGTTTGGAGGACTCACAGAGCAGGTTTAGGGGGGTGGTGGTCTCTCTGGTCCCGTCCTCGACAGGTAGGTTGTCCAGATCCAGCGTGGCCCTGCAGCTGATGTTTCCTCCTGAGTCCTGGTCCAGAGGAGTGAATCTGTACTCAGACTTGACTAAACTGGATACAGGATCTCCCAGACTGGTCTTCAGGACTATGTCCCCTCTGAGCCAGGTAAGGGTCAGCTGTTCAGGGGGGTAAACATCAGACACCTGGCAGGTCAGGGTGGACTCCGCCCCGAGCCTCAAGTGGTCCTGACCTCTGATGACAGGGGCTGATGGAAAGTCTGAACCCACAAGAGACACAGTGGACATTAAGTGTCTACAGAGGACATTAAGTGTCTATAGAGGACAGTAAGTGGTCTACAGAGGACAGTAAGTGTCTATAGAGGACAGTAAGTGGTCTATAGAGGACAGTAAGTGTCTACAGAGGGCAGTAAGTGGTCTACAGAGGACAGTAAGTGTCTATAGAGGACAGTAAGTGTCTATAGAGGACAGTAAGTGGTCTACAGAGGACAGTAAGTGTCTATAGAGGACAGTAAGTGGTCTACAGAGGACAGTAAGTGTCTACAGAGGACAGTAAGTGGTCTACAGAGGACAGTAAGTGTCTACAGAGGACAGTAAGTGTCTATAGAAGACAGTAAGTGGTCTTAAGAGGACAGTAAGTGTCTATAGAGGACAGTAAGTGTCTACGGAGGACAGTAAGTGTCTATAGAGGACAGTAAGTGGTCTATAGAGGACAGTAAGTGTCTACAGAGGGCAGTAAGTGGTCTACAGAGGACAGTAAGTGTCTATAGAGGACAGTAAGTGTCTATAGAGGACAGTAAGTGTCTATAGAAGACAGTAAGTGGTATTAAGAGGACAGTAAGTGTCTACAGAGGACAGTAAGTGGTCTATAGAGGACAGTAAGTGTCTACAGAGGACAGTAAGTGGTCTATAGAGGACAGTAAGTGGTCTACAGAGGACAGTAAGTGGTCTATAGAGGACAGTAAGTGTCTACAGAGGACAGTAAGTGGTCTATAGAGGACAGTAAGTGTCTACAGAGGGCAGTAAGTGGTCTACAGAGGACAGTAAGTGTCTATAGAGGACAGTAAGTGTCTATAGAGGACAGTAAGTGTCTATAGAAGACAGTAAGTGGTATTAAGAGGACAGTAAGTGTCTACGGAGGACAGTAAGTGTCTATAGAGGACAGTAAGTGGTCTACAGAGGACAGTAAGTGGTCTATAGAGGACAGTAAGTGTCTATAGAGGACAGTAAGTGTCTATAGAGGACAGTAAGTGGTCTACAGAGGACAGTAAGTGTCTACAGAGGACAGTAAGTGGTCTACAGAGGACAGTAAGTGTCTACAGAGGACAGACCTGGATTTTAGAACATAACATTTTGCAGATGACTCATCTGAACCTTGTTAACGAACTAATCTGGATCATCTGGATCTGGATCAGAACCAGCCTGAAGGTGTTCCAGAGTCAGCAGAATGTGTAGACAATCTGTCCACATGAAGATGACACAAACTGTCCTCTGAGGCGTTCAGGTGGAGTCAGTCAGTTTGGACTCACTGTAAACTCTGATAGAGGTTCCAATCTGCATATTGTCCTGTCCACAGCCGACCTTACACAGCAGAACGCCCTCATGTTCCCTCATCACTGGGTCAAAGGTCAACACGTACTGGGTCCCATTGGTGCTGGTGGAGGCGGTCAGTGGTCGGTCCCCCAGCAGAGACCAGGACACCCTTGGGGTCGTGGGACAGTCCTGAACCTGACACACCAGCTGATGACGCTCCCCAAGTCTCAACAGAGGCATTCTCGGTATCACGTCCACGCGCAGACCCTGAACGCACCACGATGACATCAGCAGCACAGCTGTGAAGGTAAATGACAGGTCGCCAATCGATCAATCAAACTGAACACTGATCAATCATCAGTGGACCTGCTGTGATGATGACGTCACACACGTGTCATTGATCAGCTTGATGTTTGAGGGTCTTGACCCACCATGGAGTCACATGATGTTTACACTTCTGATCAGCTGATTGATAATCACTGACTCATCAATAACAGAATCAAATTCACTTCTCTCTTTAAAACAGAGAGATGTCATTTATTATTACTAATCATCATAATTATTGCTGTTGTCATGACGATGACGATGACATTCCTTTAAAGAGTAAAATGCAGATCTGACCTGAGAGCAGCTGAGAATAAATCCTGCAGACAAACATCGTCCTCAGACTGAACAGAGCAGCCTCCTCGCCGTCTTCTTTGTGTCTGTGTCACCTCCACTCGAACACACAAAGCTTCGTCTGCTGATGTGTTCAACGTCTCCACCTCCCTCCGTCTCTCTGCTTTATCCTCTCTGAGTGAACCTCGCTCTCTCTCTCCCCCTCAGTGTTGCCCCCTGCAGGTCGTCCTCACACATTGTCTCTTTCTTTCATTTACTTTTATCTTTCCATAAAAACAAAAACTAATTAATTACAATTATTAAAATGATATGAAATGAAAATCAACAGAACAACAAATTATTTCACTCTGTAATTATTACTGATAAATGATTTTTGATTTGTGTTTGATGAACTCGCCTCAATTGATACATTTTTTAAAATTCAATGTAAATGAAAGTGATTCTAGAAATCAATTCTATAAAAATATAAAATATTTTTATCTTATTTAAACTGCTCACACCTTATTTAAAAGTAGAGATGTTAATGTGAAGCAGCAGATGTCTGACCGATGATTGATGAGTGATTGATGATTGACTGATCTTCACTGTGACGACAGACTGACTGCGATGACCTCACACTCATTCGTTTGTTGACTGAGGAGTCACATGAACTTTCACTGATTGACCTTGCAGGTTTGTGACCTTTGTTTATAGAGTATAACTCAAAATCAAAACTCAATTATTTAAAATCCATCGTCTGAAAATAACAGAATCGATAAAAAGTGATTCAATGTTTTCTGCCTAAAATTAAAATATTTTCTTGTAAATTAATTTAAAAACTTTTCATACAGAAACAAATTTAACAAAATGATAAAATAAATATTTAAACATGTTGAAGCTGTCCTTTCATATCTAATGTTACATATGTGTACACATGTACCGTGTGGAACATTTAAATGTGTAGAATATGTATGTTAAATGCAAATATCAAACTTAATGTGTGACGTGTACGTGACGTATTGTAAGTTGCAAACGTGACGACGTCATTAAAGTTTGTTGTTCAGATTTTAGTTTATTGTTCTGACACAGCACATTTTGATCTTCCGTCGCTCCAACAAACAAACATTCATGTGTTCACGATTTCTTCTTCATCAGCTTTAAAGATCGTCATGTATATTTGACTAATTAACGGTTACATGAAGAACTAATCAGCTTGTTACATTTAATTAAATTCATTTTAATATAAAACAAAAAATCTACAATGACCAATCAAACACTTCTTTAAGGCTGAGGGGGCGTGGACTGTTGCTGGCCCTGCCCCCTCCAACACACACACACACCCTGAGTTTCTTCTTCTATGGTTATTTTTGTTATTGCTGTTGGTTAAAATGTGAATCTGTTTTCTGAGAAAACAGACCAATCACAAACTGTCTGAAAATACTGTAACCACGACGACAGAGGTCGTCAGCTGACCCTTCGCTTTATCAAAATGTTAAAACAAAAAAATATTTCTTCTGTCACAAATAAGAAATATAAAATCTGTTTATCTAAATAAATCTTTCAGCCAATCACACGCATAGATTACATCATATTTACATACAGCTCATTTACATACAGTATGAACAGGTGGAGCTGAACTCCTTTATTAGCTTCCCTTTGAGCGGCCCACAGGCATTGTGGGTAATGAGTCCTCAGGTCAGGTCTGTAGTTTTTTAGTACTGGATGAACTCAGACTGAAGCGACTGCAAGAAAACACACAAAGACAACGGGTCAGAGGTTCTGCTGAGGTTCTGTTCTCTGAGTTGGCAGCTGTGTGTGTGTGTGTGCGTGTGTGTGTGTGTGTGTGTCTGACAAATGTGATGCTGAGTGCTGCAATGCCATTCGCTGACGGTGACGCCTGTTGTGGGATATGCTGGTTCTGGTGACGTGTCATGTGATCGAGCGAGTTGCTCTGATTGGCTCGTTAGCTTTGTGTTAGTGATGTTAACAGATTCAGAAAACTTGTTAAGCTGAAGAGTCACGTGACCAGGTGACACCCGTTACAGTGACAGGAAGTGACATTATAAACACACTGGCAGCATCAGACACTAACACACCTTTCACTTCACTTCCTTCCTGTTTGGACTGAGCCAATCGTTATGCTAAACTAAGCTAAGATAATTAGCCTATTGTTAATTATCTCACTGTCTGCAGCAGCGTCCAGTGTGTTGTGATGTCAGAACAGATAGAACCAATCAGCAGAGAGGGACAGCACAGAGGACTTACAGGTATGGAGCGGCTCAGGTAGCGTCCTGACGGGCCCTTCAGAGCGCTGTAGGGCCCGCCGCCCCGGTACGGGCCGAACTCCTGAGGCCCCGACCTGCCACTGACCATGAAGCCAGAGGTTTTCCCTGCAGGGGGCGCCGCAGAGCCCCCGTACAGACCGCCGTTGTTGTTGATCTCGTGCTGCACACTGCGAGGTCCGTTACCATAACGACACAGAGAGGGTGGGGCCAGAGGTGAGGGGGAGGGGCTGAGAGACACAGAGGAGGAGGGGAGGGGGGAGAGAGAAGAATCCACGTCCGCCGAGTACAGATCACCGAGAGAGCTGGCCAACCGTGAGCTGAGGACAAACCACAGAAACCCAAAATGAAGACCGTGAGGCCGACCTGGGAGTCTAAACCTGGATCACACCAGATTTAAACCAGGCTTAAACTTCGTCCAGGTTTATTAGGCAGGAAGTGAGGTGAGTCAGACAGGAAGTGAGGCAAGTCAGACAGGAAGTGGGTGGTAACACTGACCCCCTAATGTTGGACGCTGATGACAGCGGACTTCTTCCGATCCTCTTGGCTGCAGCAGAAGCAGAGGATGCTGGGAGCTTTGAGGACTTGAGGGGGGAGGAGGGGCCCAGACCTCCACCCATCGACAACCTGACCACAGCGAACCAATCAGATCAATACATGGTTATCACATGACCATCACAATACATGAGCCCACCTGAGCATCGATGTCAGGGTGTGCATGTGTTGTTACCTGAGAGGCTGTGACGATAATCTGCTGTGCACCTTCATCTCCTCCACCCTGAAAGAAAACAGCGAGTCAGTGTCTTGAGCTTTCTGCTGCAGGTGTTTGTACATCTTCACCTGGCGGACTGAGGGAACATTTTCAGATTCTGGTCTTGGTTCTGGTACCTGAGCGCTCCAGTGGTGGCAGGTCGGGGGGCTCGTCGGCTCTTTAAGGCTCTTAGTTTGTCTCCCTGTGTCAGACCAGGACCTCCATCCACAGGCTCCGACTGGAGGAGAAAACAAACACACCATGAGACCCGGGTACACCTGAGAGTGTGGGTGCGTGCGTGTGTGTGTGTGTCATGTGACCTCGCTTTGACAGTCGCTCAGCGATCGGCACATGTTGATGTTGTGGGTGGGGTTTGTCGAGGTGTGGGCGGAGCTTAAACTGAGGTCATCCATACTGCTGATGAGGTTAGGCACCGCCCTCTCCTCAGGCTTGGTCTTCTGGGAACGCTGGCTGTCGCCTAGTGACCACATCACCGACTGCTTCCTGTGAACAGTGAAACACACCAGAATCAGACCGATGTCTGAATCATTACAAAAACAAACTGTCTCCGGTCTGCTGTCAGGATCCTGGTCCTGGTCCTGGTCCAGGTCCGAGTCCCAGAGGCCAACACAAACATACGGACCGGCAGCCGAGATACAAACCTGGGTCACTGAGATAAGCAGGCAGTCTGTGCTGGATCGCAGCGGTCCAGTCTCTGATAATCTGGACTCTATAAACACACGGTGGACGTGATAACAGGGAATGGACCAGAACCAGAACCGCTGGAGTTCACCTTCATCTGAGCTCAAAGTCTAATGAAAACAAACTGAACCAAACAAACAAGAGTGACGAGTTATCGAGTTTAATTAGGAATGAAGCGTCATCATCAGACGGGAACATCTCGGTCCATCGACGGTCCTCGGGTCACAGTTTGACACACGCTGATTTACTTAATTCATTAACTCTCTTTGTTCAGAATGAATGACATCATCAGTGACTCACTCTTCCAGGAAGTTCTGCTGTGGTCCAATCACAGAGCCCGGTCTGCAGATCCGGATCCAGGCAATGGCCTCACCTGCTGTGAAGCGGTAGTGTTTCATCAGGTAACAGCCAATCAAAGTGCCTGTCCTGCCCAGGCCAGCTGAGAGAGACAGAGAGAGACAGGTCAGTATCAGAGGGGGGATCAGTCTGTGACATCACAGGAAGTAGTTTGGATCATTGTCAGGTCACATCAGGTGATACCAAAAACACATCGGATCAGAACCAAACCCTGAGGCACACACTGCTCTCTGCTGGTCCTGAAGAACACTGACAGGCTGAGAACAGGGAGGGGACAGAGCAGGACCAGAACCGAAGGACAGGCCGGTACTGGAGTACTGGAGGAGGAAGTTGATCCCGGCGGGGACAGACAGACAGGAAGTGCTCACCCTTGCAGTGGACGGCGACCGCCCCCTCGGTGCTCTCACAGACGTGCAGGAAGCGGCGTGTGATGATGTCACTGGGCGTGCTGCCGTCTAAGAAGAAGAGGTCGCAGTGGTCAAAGCCGCCGTCCGTGAAGCGTTTGCTGTCATAGATCTTCTTGTTGAGGCGGATCACCGTCGTCACGTTGTGTTTTCTGAAATATGGGAAGTACGCCTCGGGGGCATGGAGAGGGTAACCTACAGAGGGCGGAGCAACAGTCATGACTGACAGACCCGGACCAGACCAGAACAGAACAGACCAGAACAGACCAGCTCCGCCCTCTGTCTACTCACCGTTCTCAATCTTAGTTTTAGGATGAGGTCCACTGAAGGCCACAAACTTCCCCGGGACGATCCAGTTCAGGTCTCCATTCTCCACCCGCTACAGACACAGTGAACAGACAGACCACAGACAGCAGTTAACAGACCACTAACAGACCATATACACAGGGAACAGACAGACCACAGACAGCAGTTAACAGACCACTAACAGACCAGACAGTACCTCGTAGTGTTCGTACTCGTCCACGTCGAACGTCTCAAAGTCGAAGAAGCCGTGCTGCAGAGCCTGAAACAACCAATGAAAACCCATCAGGCTACAATCACAGAGTCTTGGGATGTTCTAGTCTTCATCGGTCCTGAGTCTCTAGAGACAGTTTTTAGTCTTAGGTTGTCTCTCACCTTCCTGATGCCCTGCAGACAGTCCAGCACAGTGAGGTTGAACGAGCAGTTCCCGAAGGACGCGTCCCTGAACACACACACACACAATACTGATGACAATTGACCGTTTGATTAGTCTGATCCGTATAATGAGTGTTGAATGAGTCCAGCGGAGGGACACACACACACACACACACACACACACACACACACACACACACACACACAGCTGACAGGTAAAGGTGTGTTGAAGTATCATCTGTGTTTGTCAACATCAGACTCCACTTCAATCTGATCATGTGACTGTTTATGCTTCGTCTGGACATGTGATCGTTTACGCTACCACACTAGCAAACAAGGTGAGGTCAGTACCCGACTGGACTGTGGACTGGGCTGTGGACTGTGGACTGTGGACTGGGCTGTGGACTGGACTGTGGACTGGGCTGTGGACTGGGCTGTGGGCTGGGCTGTGGACTGGGCTGTGGGCTGGGCTGTGGACTGGGCTGTGGACTGGGCTGTGGACTGTGGGCTGGGCTGTGGACTGGGCTGTGGGCTGGGCTGTGGGCTGTGGACTGGACTGTGGACTGGGCTGTGGGCTGGGCTGTGGACTGGGCTGTGGACTGGGCTGTGGACTGTGGGCTGGGCTGTGGACTGGGCTGTGGACTGGGCTGTGGGCTGTGGACTGGGCTGTGGACTGTGGACTGGGCTGTGGACTGGGCTGTGGGCTGTGGGCTGGGCTGTGGACTGTGGGCTGTGGGCTGTGGGCTGGGCTGTGGACTGGGCTGTGGGCTGGGCTGTGGGCTGTGGACTGTGGACTGGGCTGTGGACTGGACTGTGGACTGGGCTGTGGGCTGGGCTGTGGGCTGGGCTGTGGACTGGACTGTGGACTGGGCTGTGGACTGGGCTGTGGGCTGGGCTGTGGACTGGGCTGTGGACTGGGCTGTGGGCTGTGGGCTGGGCTGTGGACTGTGGGCTGTGGGCTGTGGGCTGGGCTGTGGACTGGGCTGTGGGCTGGGCTGTGGGCTGTGGACTGTGGGCTGTGGACTGTGGACTGTGGGCTGGGCTGTGGGCTGGGCTGTGGGCTGGGGACTGGGCTGTGGACTGTGGGCTGTGGACTGTGGGCTGTGGGCTGTGGACTGGGCTGTGGGCTGGGCTGTGGACTGGACTGTGGACTGGGCCGTGGACTGGGCTGTGGGCTGGGCTGTGGACTGGACTGTGGACTGGGCTGTGGACTGTGGGCTGTGGGCTGGGCTGTGGACTGTGGGCTGGGCTGTGGACTGTGGGCTGTGGGCTGTGGGCTGGGCTGTGGGCTGGGCTGTGGACTGGGCTGTGGGCTGTGGACTGTGGGCTGGGTTGTGGGCTGGGCTGTGGGCTGGGCTGTGGACTGGGCTGTGGACTGGGGACTGGGCTGTGGGCTGTGGGCTGGGCTGTGGGCTGGGCTGTGGGCTGGGCTGTGGACTGTGGGCTGGGTTGTGGGCTGGGCTGTGGGCTGGGCTGTGGGCTGGGCTGTGGACTGGGGACTGGGCTGTGGGCTGTGGGCTGGGGACTGGGCTGTGGGCTGTGGGCTGGGCTGTGGACTGGGCTGTGGGCTGGGCTGTGGGCTGGGCTGTGGGCTGGGCTGTGGGCTGGGCTGTGGACTGTGGGCTGTGGGCTGTGGACTGTGGGCTGGGGACTGTGGGCTGTGGGCTGTGGGCTGTGGGCTGGGCTGTGGACTGGGCTGTGGACTAACTCACCTGAAGGGCAGGTAGGAGGCGTTGGAACCAGAAACCAGAGCTCTGTAGGCTTCTTCTGGGGTTTTCTTCAGGTAGATCACCTGACAGACACACAGGTAAACAGGGAGAGACAGGTCAGACCTCAGGACACGTCCAGCTGTGTGTCTTTGACTGAGTGAATGAGTGTGTGAGTGAGTATGTGATGATGGCTCACAGCGTATCCTCCAATCAGCACTGCAGCATTCGATCTCTTCCTCTGGTCGAAGCTCGTGTAGTGAACGATCCTCTTTCTGGTGAGAGTGAACGACTGCACAGAAGAGTCACATGACCACAGGTAAAGACTCTGAGCACAGGGGGTAAAGACTCCGAGCACAGGGGGTAAAGACTCAGAGCACAGGGGGTAAAGACTCAGAGCACAGGGGGTAAAGACTCAGAGCACAGGGGGTAAAGACTCTGAGCACAGGGGGTAAAGACTCTGAGCACAGGGGGTAAAGACTAGAACCAAAGACTCTACAGTCTTTTATTTATTTATACTTAATAAAACTATACTAAGTTTTATTATAGTCTTAGACTGTTGTGATCACGTCTTCTTCCAGTCCTAACAGTCTGCATAGTTTGTGAGGTCTCCCATGATGCTTTGTGTCTCAGGTGTGGACAGGTACTCTGCAGTAAACTAATGATGGGGTGTAAATCCAGACTATCCGGTCGGCTGCTCGCCATGACGACTGACAACAATCAACCAGAGGAATGTCGTCACCACGGCAACAAAAAACATAAAACAAAGAGTGAATGTGGTGTGACAGAGTGAGTGTGAGAGACCGTGTGTCTGTCACCTGTCTGTGTCTCTGTCTGTACCTGTACCTGTCTGTGTGTGACTGGAGATCAAATCAAACATCAGAGCACTTCACTGAATCTGAATCTGTATGTGTGTGTGTGTGTGTGTGTGTGTGTGTGTGTGTGTGTGTGTGTGTTCTGGTCATTCCAGTTCAGGCAGTCAGTCTCACCTTCAATTTCTTGTTGAGTTTGCAGCAGTATCGGTACAACATGGCCAGATTCAGAGGACCAAAGTCTGCATAGAAACTGAGACACAGAGGAGATAGACTCTCAGTTGATCACTTCAGGACTAAAGACTAAAGACCAAAAACTGAAGACTGAAGACTAAAGACCGAGTGTTTTGTCAGCTCACAGACAGATCAATGATTTATTTTAAACCACATCAGCTGCATTTATAAACTTCAATCCACAGTCAGTGGTCTGCAGAGAGAGAGAGCAGGTACAGATTCATCCACAGCAACACACACACACAACTCAGCTCCCCTCATCACCCACCACCGGTTGAACGGTTGAACGGGTTTGAACATGCGCTTAATCTGTTACAGATTTTATTTTTGATAGAGACAGCTGCAGAGAGACAGGAATGTGGAGACAGAGAGAGAGACGGGGAACGACAGGTCGGATTCGAACCCTGGGCTTCTGCTGAGCCTTCATACATGGGCCGGATGCTCTGCCAACTGAGCCCATTACAGTAATATGTTCTAATCTGTTACAGTATTTATGATCAGGCAGCTGATCAATACAGCCCATCTTCATGATAAACCCCCAGTACTGTCTGACAGGTGCACTCAGCTATATTCAAACAAAGATGTCTGCAAACGTAAACAAACATCTTTATCTGCAGTCTCTGACTACCCAGAATGCAGTGCAACACACACACACTTACTTCTCGTACAGGAACTCATCGTCTGTGCAGAAATAGTGTGTGTTAGCCGTACTTTTAGGTTTACTGCGTAAGGTGGCGAAGTACAGGCGCTCTGTGAGAGACAGACAGACAGACAGACAGACAGGTTAACTGCACTCAGTCTCACTCTCTCTGGTTGAAATGAAAAATAAAGATGACATCATCTGAAACATTAAAAATAATTAAATACAACAAACAAACAAAACTTTTTCTGTTTTTCTTCTGTGGCATTTACAAAAATAGTGAGCCCAGGGAATTCTGGGAAAGAGAGGTGTGGTGTACTTCCTGTCCGATGAGTCGCCGCAGTAACGATGAACACGTCTAGCGTACAGACATGTGACACCATGTGAACATGGGTCACCTGTGTGTTAGCATGTTCAGCAGCTCTGCTCTCAGACTCCAGCTCACCCAGCCAGTTCTGCTGGACCGGACCAGAGCGACACCCACCTGGACTCATGATGAAGTTACAGGAAGCAATAAGGGCCAAAAACAGAGCGATGAACACACACCTGAGAGTAGTTTTCAACCTCATCACCTGGACAGACGGCAGGCCAGGTGATGACAGGTGATGCACATTTTAAATCAAAGCTAAATCTGAAGCTTTAACAAACTTTTATTTGAGAGTTATTGTCACATATTTTAATGAACTGTTCATTCAACTCTTTTATGTATAAATAAAGTTTTCTTTTCAAATAAAGTTATTTTTGATGAAGTTTGTGTATAAATAAAGTTACTTATTAATATTATTATGAATATTATGTGATTCATAAACTCTAAAGTTTATAAATAAAGTTACTTTTAATAAACTGTATTAATAAAGTTTCAAGTTTAAAAATAGTTACTTTAATAAACTCTGTATGAATAAAGTTTATAAATAAAGTTTTGTGTCACCTCGGATGAACGGCGCGGCTCCCAGCAGCTCGGCACCCGGCGAGCCGGCCTGCGGCTCGTCGGTGGCCCGGAACAGGGCGGACAGGATCGGGGAGTGTCGCAGTCCTTCCACCGTCATGGCTCCGTCTAATTCCTGCTCAAACTTTTCAGACTGCTAACAGCTCAGCTAGCCGTTAGCAGCAAAGCTAGCAGAGTGTGTGCGGAGTTAAAAAGTTAAAAACTTTGAATTCAGTTTCCCATCAGTCTGTGCGGCTACTCTCCGCCCTCCGGGACTCTCTTTCCGGCTCTCTTCACAGCTCTCTACCGTCTCCGCGGGCTTCTTTTCCGCCTCTTCAACCGTAAACAGTCCCGGGTTAGCATATTAGCACGTTAGCTGTGTGACGGTCTGGGGAGCCTGAAACTCTGATTGACCGGATCCCTCCTTAAGGGACGTTACCACGGCAACGGGAGCCGCTCCCATAGCAACCGCAGCCAATCACCAAACAGTGCTGCCTTCATGCTCCGCTGGGAAACACGAACAATGAGGCTTTCATGGACCGAGAGGAACAAAACACGTGACGACGGTGAAGACAGATACCGAGCCGGTACACCGAACCGGTCTACTAACCAGGTCCAGTTCTGTCAAAGTTCTACAGCAGAGTCCAGGTTCTAAAGCACAGATTTAAGTTGAAGCTTCTTCTGACGGTTTCTCTTCAGTTCAGACTCGGATGAGATCTACAGAACCGAACCTGGACGTTCCATCAGTCCAGTTCAGTTCAGTTGTTTTATTATTATTTAAACTAAATAAAAAACGTTTCTATTTTATATTCAGAGTATTTCCTCTTTTTCAACGTGATTTGAAATATTAGGTCTCTGTTTCTCTTACATGTTATCTGAACATTATCTCAACGTTCTTCTGTTTGATTTCATAAAGTTTGCAACACTTTAGAAGATGACGTCTTTACCTTAACCTCACCTTCACAGGTGAGGCTCTCCTATCCAGTCTCATGGTCTTACCTGATCTGGATCCAGCTTGTGACATCAGCTCTGGCACCAGGTGAAATAATCTCACCTGATTGGTTGTTTTTGTGTCAGACAGCAGGTCTGGTAATGTCTGCTGATGATGTCAGAATCTCACCTGCAATCAGGGAGATCCACACACGGTTTGGAGCTGGTCCAGGTCCAGGTCCAGGTCCTTGTCCTGGTCCTGGTCCTGGTTGGAGGATCCGGGGGCCGTCCTGGTGCGCCCTCCAGGCCCCGGCATCCGCCATGCTGCAGGGCGGTGAGCAGACTGCAGGGACACAGCCAGGCTGAGCTGAGGAGGTGTCAGGTGACCTAGATCAGGTTACTCCTGGTTCCAGAGGGGACAGAGGTGTGAGTTTACAGCCTCCTCAGGTTTCAACACACATTCAGGTCTGAGTTGGACTTCCTGCTGTACACACTGTACATCAGCTCACCTGCTGCAGGTGAGTTAACAAGGTTAGAGGGGCAATCAACATGACACCACACTGATGACATCACGGAAACAACACGGGAACCACAGGAAGTCCAGGTCCACCTGGGAGGTCTCAACAGATCACCTGTCTGCATCCTGACCCTGAGGATCAGGTCCAGTCTCACTATTAGGACTACAATACCCAGAACCCAACAGTCAGAGCTAAACTGACTTCAGAATTAAACTAAACTGACGAGTTTTTGGTTTCACGTCATGTTCAGGGCAGGTTAAAGTTCATCCCTGCAGATCCTTACCTGTCAGACAGGTGAATGTACACAGATGAAGACTGAAAATCAACACCTGGAATGGTTAGTACCGTCGTAAACAAAAGAATGGTGCATTCTGGGAAATGTAGGACTTGTGAAGAAGGATGACTCAGACAGATGAAACATTTCATTTATTTATTAAAGAAACACCCTGAGAGACAGAAGCAGCTACACAGAGACAGAGAGTGTGTGTTCAGAGTGTGTGTATTGTGTGTATTGTGTGCGTCTACAGGTGTGGGTTGCTTGCTCCTGATCCTTCACATTCGATGATGTAGTTGACGTTGCTGCTCAGTTCGTCTTCAGACTTCGTTATCGTGAACTTTGCCTGAACAAACAAAACATTAGATTTTTGTTAATTATTTGTAATTAACGATGTTGGTAGTTCGTGTCAAACAGAAATCAACAACAGGGTGTGCAACCTGAGTCAGCTGCTCTGCAATGTGAATGGCCGTCTGTGTGTGCAGCGTCACAGCGCCTGTTCGAATCCGAGATGTTCCCTTCGCCAAAGCCATGAAGATGATGAGCTGAGGAGGAAGAGGAGGTCAGAGTGACGTCACAGCGACATCAGAGTGATGTCAGAGTGATGTCAGAGTGAAGTCAGAGTGAGGTCAGAGTGAGGTCAGAGTGAGGTCAGAGGTCTCACCTGGTCCTGCAGGAACTCATCCACACAGCCATTGTGTCTGATGTTTCTCAGCAACATCTCAGCAGCTTCAATACCGATTTTATCTGCATACACACCTGAAAAACACACACACACCACATGTACTACAGTGCATGTATATTACAGTGCGTGTATTACTGTGTGTGCGTGTATATTATACTGTAATCATTCTATCATTCATTGTAATTGTACGACATGTTTGTGTTGATTGTTCTGTACATGTGACATCCATTGCACGTCTGTCCGTCCTGGGAGAGGGATCCCTCCTCTGTGGCTCTTCCTGAGGTTTCTTCCACATGTTTTCCCTGTTAAAGGTTTTTGTGGGCAAGTTTTTCCTCACTGGAACCGAGGGTCTAAGGACAGAGGGAGTCACTCCCTGTACAGACTGTGAAACCTCTGAGGATAAATGTGTCTGTGACTTTGGGCTGTACAAATAACATCTGATTTGATTTGATTTGATTTGATTTGATTACAGTGCGTGGGTATATTACAGTGTGTGTATATTACAGTGTGTGTATATTACAGTGCGTGGGTATATTACAGTGTGTGTATATTACAGTGTGTGTATATTACAGTGCGTGGGTATATTACAGTGCGTGGGTATATTACAGTGTGTGTATATTACAGTGTGTGTATATTACAGTGTGTGTATATTACAGTGTGTGTATATTACAGTGCGTGGGTATATTACAGTGCGTGGGTATATTACAGTGCGTGGGTATATTACAGTGCGTGTATATTACAGTGCGTGGGTATATTACAGTGTGTGTATATTACAGTGTGTGTATATTACAGTGCGTGGGTATATTACAGTGCGTGGGTATATTACAGTGTGTGTATATTACAGTGCGTGGGTATATTACAGTGTGTGTATATTACAGTGTGTGTATATTACAGTGCGTGTATATTACAGTGCGTGGGTATATTACAGTGTGTGTATATTACAGTGCGTGTATATTACAGTGCGTGGGTATATTACATTACATATATATTATATTACAGTGCGTGTGTATCATTTTTAAAAACACAGTTTGTGGGTCCTCACCTTTCTTCCCCAGAGCCGAACCCGCAAACACACAACCAGTAGAGGACTCTGCGATGATTCTGAAACAGAGCGAAGACCGACCAATCAGAACATTCTGTCATCAATGAAGGAGTGATGTCAATAGGTGGGCGGGGCTTACATGATGCCGTTGCCATTCCCACAGGCCTTTTCCTTCTCTTGCAGTGGCTGGATGTTGATGTAGAGCTCTTTGATCTCCTTCCTGATGGTTCGAACAGCTGCCGTCGACATGTCTTTAGCCAACTGAACACAGGCAGCACAATAAGACATCAATACAACCAATACTATCAATAACAGTGGATCACTTCCTGTCTGAAGGCGTGTAAATGAGTCACAGTGTGAACTGTACTTTGAAGGGCAACACTCCGGCGACAAAGGCGCGGCCGTAGATCTTGGTGATGTTTCCTCTCTCCATCATGATGACAGGCTGCAGCTCTTTGACTGGGTTCACCGTCACCACCACCTCACCTCCACCTTTAGGGTAGTACCCCCTACACACACAAACACACCATCACACACACAAACACACAGCTGGGACACGGTTCGACTGTAAATGAGAAACAGTAAACTGACCTCATTTTGATGTCACAGTCAAAATGGACGCCAAACTTTTCCATGATTGGTTTAAACACCTGAAGAAGAAACAACGCAGGAAGTTCAACACACACAAGGAAGAGTGTGTGTTACAATGGGTTTAATTTAGTGTGTATACAATGAGTATATTACAGTGTGTATTAGAGTGTGTACATTGCAGTGTGTATTATGGTTCATATATTGCAGTGCATATATTACAATGTGTATTAAAATCAAATCAAATCAAATCAGATGTTATTTGTACAGCCCAAAGTCACAGACACATTTATCCTCAGAGGCTTCACAGTCTGTACAGGGAGTGACACCCTCTGTCCTTAGACCCTCGGTTCAAGTGAGGAAAAACTTGCCCACAAAAACCTTTAGCAGGGAAAACATGTGGAAGAAACCTCAGGAAGAGCCACAGAGGAGGGATCCCTCTCCCAGGACGGACAGACGTGCAATGGATGTCACATGTACAGAACAATCAACACAAACATGTCGTACAATTACAATGAATGATAGAATGACAATGACTTACACTGAATGGTTATAGTTTGTATATTTCAGTGCATACATTGCAGTATGTATTAGAGTTTGTAAATTGCAGTACATTTCAGTTTGTGTATTTCAGTCTCTATTTAAGTATATTGCAGTGCATATTCAAGTTTGTATATTACAGTGTGTATTCCAGCTCGTATGTTGCAGTGTGAGTGTGTGTAACACAGAGTGTGTTGGACCTTGACAGTGTAGTCGATCTGAGGAGCCATTTCTGCGTTGGTTCCTCCCTTCAGACAGAGCTGAGAGGACGATTCAGAAAACAGAGCACACGGCAGACAGACCTGCAGCAACAAACACACACTCCTGACACACATGCGCGCGCACACACACACACATGCGCGCACACACACGCACACGCGCACACACACACACACACATTAATGGCTTATATATGTGAATTAATTAACAGTTTGTTACTCAACAATTTAACATCAGATTCAGTGAAGTGCTCTGATGTTTGATTTGATCTCCAGTCACACACAGACAGGTACAGACAGAGACACAGACACAGACAGGTACAGGTACAGACAGAGACACAGACAAGTACAGATACAGACACAGACACAGACAGGTACAGGTACAGACAGAGACACAGACACAGACAGGTACAGTCACACACAGACAGGTACAGGTACAGACAGAGACACAGACACAGACAGGTACAGACACAGACAGGTACAGGTACAGACACAGACACAGACAAGTACAGATAAAGACACAGACAGGTACAGACAGTGGGTCTCACCCTGCAGTCTGTGTGTCAGCCGTGTGGTTTCCAGACCGGATCTTTCCTGGAGTCAGGCTGATGTCCGTGGAGCCGATGGTGGCTCCTTGCAGACTGCCTGAACACATATCAGAGACTAGCTGCAGACCACTCAAGTGCTGAGGTCTGAACACACACACACACACACACACACACACACACACACACACACACACATTAATCAAACCAATTCTCTGATATTCAAACTTTATGTGAAAATAATAGATCAGATAAAATGACTCAGTCTGTTTGAACGGTGTGCTGCGAGTTCATCATCATGTTTTAATGAATAAACTTTGTTAGTGGTGCTGACTGTTTGTTGTTGCCTGTTTGCTGCTAACTGTTTACTGCTGCTGCCTGGTTGTTGCTGCTGCCTGGTTGTTGCTGCTGCCTGGTTGTTGTCTGTTTGTTGCTGCTGCCTGGTTGCTGCTGCCTGTTTGTTGCTGCTGCCTGGTTGCTGCTGCCTGTTTGTTGCTGCTGCCTGTTTGTTGCTGTCTGGTTGCTGCTGCTGCCTGTTTGTTGCTGCCTGGTTGCTGCTGCTGCCTGTTTGTTGCTGCCTGGTTGTTGCTGCTGCCTGGTTGTTGCTGCTGCCTGGTTGTTGTTGCTGCCTGGTTGTTGCTGCTGCCTGGTTGTTGCTGCTGCCTGGTTGTTGCTGCTGCCTGGTTGCTGCTGCCTGGTTGTTGCTGCTGCTGCCTGGTTGTTGCTGCTGCTGCCTGGTTGTTGCTGCTGCTGCCTGGTTGCTGCTGCCTGGTTGTTGCTGCCTGGTTGTTGCTGCTGCCTGGTTGTTGCTGCCTGTTTGTTGCTGCCTGTTTGTTGCTGCTGCTGCCTGTTTGTTGCTGCTGCCTGTTTGTTGCTGCCTGTTTGTTGCTGCTGCCTGTTTGTTGCTGCCTGGTTGTTGCTGCCTGGTTGTTGCTGCTGCCTGGTTGTTGCTGCTGCCTGGTTGTTGCTGCTGCCTGTTTGTTGCTGCTGCCTGTTTGTTGCTGCTGCCTGTTTGTTGCTGCCTGTTTGTTGCTGCCTGGTTGCTGCTGCCTGTTTGTTGCTGCTGCCTGTTTGTTGCTGCTGCCTGTTTGTTGCTGTCTGGTTGCTGCTGCTGCCTGTTTGTTGCTGCCTGGTTGCTGCTGCTGCCTGGTTGTTGCTGCCTGGTTGTTGCTGCTGCCTGGTTGTTGCTGCTGCCTGGTTGTTGCTGCTGCCTGGTTGTTGTTGCTGCCTGGTTGTTGCTGCTGCCTGGTTGTTGTCTGTTTGTTGCTGCCTGGTTGTTGCTGCTGCCTGGTTGTTGTCTGTTTGTTGCTGCTGCCTGGTTGTTGCTGCTGTCTGGTTGTTGTCTGTTTGTTGCTGCCTGTTTGTTGCTGCTGCCTGTTTGTTGCTGCTGCCTGGTTGTTGTCTGTTTGTTGCTGCCTGGTTGCTGCTGCTGCTGCCTGGTTGTTGCTGCTGCCTGGTTGTTGCTGCTGCCTTGTTGCTGCTGCCTGGTTGTTGCTGCCTGTTTGTTGCTGCTGCCTGGTTGTTGCTGCTGCTGCCTGGTTGTTGCTGCTGCTGCCTGGTTGCTGCTGCTGCTGCCTGGTTGCTGCTGCCTGGTTGTTGCTGCTGCCTGGTTGTTGCTGCTGCCTGGTTGCTGCTGCCTGGTTGTTGCTGCCTGTTTGTTGCTGCTGCCTGTTTGTTGCTGCTGCCTGTTTGTTGCTGCCTGTTTGTTGCTGCCTGTTTGTTGCTGCTGCTGCCTGTTTGTTGCTGCTGCCTGTTTGTTGCTGCTGCCTGGTTGTTGCTGCTGCCTGGTTGTTGCTGCCTGGTTGTTGCTGCCTGTTTGTTGCTGCTGCCTGGTTGCTGCTGCCTGGTTGCTGCTGCCTGTTTGTTGCTGCCTGTTTGTTGCTGCTGCTGCCTGTTTGTTGCTGCCTGTTTGTTGCTGCTGCCTGTTTGTTGCTGCTGCTGCCTGTTTGTTGCTGCCTGTTTGTTGCTGCTGCCTGTTTGTTGCTGCCTGGTTGTTGCTGCCTGTTTGTTGCTGCCTGTTTGTTGCTGCTGCCTGGTTGCTGCTGCCTGGTTGCTGCTGCCTGTTTGTTGCTGCCTGTTTGTTGCTGCTGCCTGTTTGTTGCTGCTGCCTGGTTGCTGCTGCCTGTTTGTTGCTGCTGCCTGGTTGCTGCTGCCTGGTTGCTGCTGCCTGTTTGCTGCTGCCTGGTTAAAGTTTGGATCGTGGAGCTGTGTTAGCTGGCCGGGCTGTCTCAGTCTTTCCGCCCGTCTGTCTGTCTCTCTTGTTCGGTCCAAATGTTGGACTCGGTCTGTTCGCTGTTTTAAAGTTCGCCGGCAGCCTCGAGCCGCAGCCCGGACTGTCTGAGCTCGCAGGGCCGCTGATGGTGATTAAAGCTGATGCTCTGATTAATGAAACATCATCATGAACACACTCAGCTTTGCTTTTTATTGTTGCTGTCTGTTCCGTGAGCCGGCCACTCAACTTCAATGAATAGGCTAACGTTAGCCTGCTAGCTGCTAACTCACCTGAGCCCCGGTGTGCTCCTGCCGGCTCGGATCTTCGTGATCTTGATGGCGGAGCCGGTGATGCAGCTGAGCGCCGCGGAGACTCTCAGGATCTGCCCGCCCTGCAGAGAACCGACACCGGGGAAGAGAACGAACATGAGTGAGCTCCGCACCGGCTGCTAACCGCTGTTAGCCCTCCACTAGCATGTTAGCAGCAGGACAACAGGAGCTGTCACCAGGCCGCCGGTTAACGTGTGAGTACTCACTCCCTCCATGACGCTACCGTCGATCTCCACCGCTGCAGAGTCCATCCTCACCAGAACTTTTACTTTTAATCAGAACCGAGTTCAGCTTCCAGGACTTCTTCTACTGTTTGTGTGTGATGCTTCTTCTTCGTCTGCAACTTCTCTGCATCAACCAACAATCACGGCAGCCACTTCCGCCTTAATCCTTCAAAATAAAATACACGTCGTGTCGGCGCTTTGCTGGGCCTGAGGAACACGTGATTTAGTAAATGTAACTAAAATAATCACGTGTTGTTTTTCCTGTAAAAACCTCAACCCGAAACTTTTTTTAACAAAAGGCTGCAAGTAAATCTGTAATCTATGTGATTTCATTTGAAGCTGCAGAATAATCTGGATTATACCCGAATGACAGATGATCTGTCAGTTTATCTGTTAGTGTAAATAATGTAGCTGTGGATGTGTATGCATACCCCTGATTTGTTTTACATGAATTCTTACCTGAAGAACTTTGGTGGTTTTCTTTGAGCTACATATGCACTTTATTTTGGTAACCACTTTCGGTGGTACTCCGGTGTTTTCCGAAAACTTGATTCGAGTGGTTCCGTTTTGTCACCTCCTGTAGGCTGCATGAAGAACAACAACTGATTGAAAGGACGCTGCACAAAGATAACTGTAGAGCCACTTTGTGACTATAGTTCCTGCAGAGTCACTATAGAGGTACTGTGGAACTACAGTGTCACTGTAAAGTCATTAGAACTGCAGAGTCTCTGTAGCAGCACTGCATGTGTCATTATAGGGTCACTGTATCACTGTAGAGTCACTTCAGTTTCACTGTAGAGTCACTGCACTTTCACTGTAGAGTCACTGCACTTTCACTGTAGAATCACTGCAGTATCACCATGGAGTCACTGCAGTTTCACTGTAGAGTCACTGTAGTATCACTGTAGAGTCACTGCAGTATCACCATGGAGTCACTGCAGTTTCACCATAGAGTCACTGCAGTTTCACTGTAGAGTCACTGCAGTATCACCATGGAGTCACTGCAGTTTCACTGTAGAGTCACTGTAGTATCACTGTAGAGTCACTGCAGTATCACCATGGAGTCACTGCAGTATCACCGTAGAGTCACTGCAGTTCAAGTAGAATAATTACATAAAGCAGTGAAACACAAAATAAAACAATAACACAGATTCATGGTTTGCATCACAGAGTACATCAACTTTTGTATCGACAACATTGTATCCACCAGGAGAGTGCAATGCTTTCCAAACAACAAGCCCTGGATCACTAGCAACCTGAAGGAGTTGCTGGAGAGCAACTTCAGGGACAGGGACTGGGAGCTACTGAGGAGTGTCCAGAGGGAGCTGAATAGAAAGCTAAGGGAAGCCAGGGAGGCATATCGAGAGGAGCTAGAGCGAAATCTCCAGGAAAACAATGTCAGGGATGTGTGGTCAGGAATGAGAACCATCACAGGATTCTGGGAGAGGGGTCAGTCAGCCTGAGGGAAGCCTGTATAGAGCCAACCCTAACCCCAACCTCTGTGACCCAGACAGATGACCCTGTATATCTCCCTACCTCCCACAGTGGACCTCAACATGTAGGCCAGAACAAAGCAGCAGGTCCGGATGGTATCAGCTCCAGAGTCCTGAAGGCCTGTGCTGACCAGCTACGTGGGGTTCTACAGCACCTATTCAGTCTTAGTCTGATGCAGGAGAAAGTTCCGGTTCTAGTAAAGGCATCGGGTTGATTGCTTTGTGGCGTGGAGTAGGAGCAACCACCTCATCTTGAATGTGGTCAAAATGAGAGATGGTTGTGGACTTGAGGAGGGCTAGTTCTGGCCTGAGCACAGTTTCCTTCCTGTGTGAGGATGTGGCGGTGATGCAGGACTATAAGAGGCATGCACCTGGATAACAGACTGGACTGATGCACTGAGGCTGTCTGCAGGAAGGGATAGAGCAGACTCTACTTTGTGAGGAAGCTCCAGTCTTTTAATATGTGCAGCAAGATGTTGCAGATGTTCCACCAGTGCGGACAAAAACAAAACAATCTGATTGAAAAGAGCTGAGGACTGCTCTGGAGCTCCTGCAGCTCCACAAACTGCTCAGTGTTATGGACAACAACTAAATCTAAATCAATAAATCTTGAGGTTGAATGATGAAGCCAAACAAACTGAATGAATTTCAATCAAAAGTTCCTCTTCTGACCGCGCGGTGTCAGTATGACGTTATTCCCGGGTCCAGTCTGCCTTACGTACCGGAGAACAAGACGCTGCACAGTGATTGGCCGCTGAGAGGGGCGTGCAGCTGTGACGTCACAGCAGCAGCAGAGAGGAAAGATGGCGGCGGTGACCAGAGGCTCCTTCACCGTGTTCAGACAGCTGGTGAGAAAAACGAACTTTAATGTGACGTAATGTAAATACCGCTGCATGTCTGTCTGTTAATGACGTGCAGCTAACGCGGGCTGACGTCATCCTTCCGTCACCCGGCCAGCTCGTGTTAGCGTAGCCTGTTAGCTGCTGTAATAACTTCTGCTGATGCTAATGCTAATGTTAACACGAATACAAACAGCCGGCTCCTGAGTTAGCAGTTACCTTAGCATGCTGCTAACACACATACTGTGTATGTATGCAGCTTCAGTTAGCTTCTGTTAGCCGAGGTGCTAACAGCTAACAGGCTGAACCGAGGAGAGCCGGACCCAGCTGACTCTGTTGTTGTGAAGAATGGACCAGGAGCTGTTTTAGCTGTAAAGTGTCAGTACCACAGTGTGAAAGAACCAGAACCAGAACCAGCAGATGTTTTTACCGTAAGAGTGAAGAAGTTCTGGTTCTGATGTGATGCTGACAGGCTGAAGTGTACCACTCTTCTTTCAGCTGAGTCAGCAGTACCGCCGCCGCTGTTTCCGACCTCAGAACCTGAGGTCCAACAGAACCCTGCAGCCACTCGCCTTCAGATGTGACCGACACCTTCAGATGTTGAGTACCAGGACGCTGCACACTGCCGCTGGTGAGTCCAGAACCTGTTTTGCTTCAGTCAGAGAGTCAGAGTTCAGAACCGGTCAGTCTGGTTTGAGGAATTTAGGAAGCAGACGGGCTGAACCATGACGAGGACACGTGAGACAAGGAGTCTGTTCTCTGCATCAGGAAGGGATGTGGTTACCATGGCAACCTGCCAGATGAAGCGGGTTGACTCTGGGTGGCGTGTGTCAGTTTGAGTCCACAGGAAATGATGTCACTGTTGTGTTTCTCCTCCAGTGAGTCGAGGACCGGTCCTCCAGTTCAAACTGTCCGATATTGGAGAGGGCATCATGGAGGTGACGGTGAAGGAGTGGTACGTACGGTACAGTGTGATCCAACTCAGAACCAGAACCTTGTCATCATCTGTCAGTGTTTATATTTACACACTCGTCATCCTGTCAGTCAGCAACACGACACTCAGAGACTCTGACCCGACCTGACCCGACCCAGTGAAACTCTTGACACTGTCCTCGTGTCTTGTTTTCTATCTCTGTCTCCTCGTGAACCCAAGGTCCGATTCAGTCCGGTGTGGTCCAGCAGTGTGTTTGTTGTTGATGGTTTGTTACTGAGTGTCCACCATGATCAGAGCTGTTTGAATCCTCTGAGTAAAGAAAGGAACTTCAGTGTTTAGGACGAATGGTGAGGACAATGTGATGTTTTTGTCTTACAGGTATGTGAAGGAGGGGGACAAGGTGTCTCAGTTTGACAGTATCTGTGAGGTCCAGAGCGACAAGGCGTCAGTTACCATCACCAGCCGCTATGACGGAGTCATCAAGAAACTGTACTACGACGTGGATGCCACTGCCTTGGTGGGCAAGCCACTGGTGGACATCGAGACGGAGTCCAGTTCAGGTGAGACATCCAGGCTCTGGGTCCAGGTCTTCATTGTTCTGTGTTCTGGTTTGATCCAGACTGACACCTCACTGTTTCTTCAGAGGTGATCCAGGAGGAGGACGTGGTGGAGACGCCCGCCATGGCTCGAGAAGAACACACCCACCAGGAGATCAAAGGTCACAAGACCCAGGCCACGCCTGCCGTCAGACGCCTTGCCATGGAGAACAATGTAAGTCTGTCCTCGCCATGTGTTACTGGTCTCTGGTCCTCGGTGTAACTGGTGTAACTGGACTCTGTGCTGTAGATCAAGCTCAGCGAGGTGGTGGGGACAGGTAAAGATGGACGGATCCTGAAGGAGGACATCTTGAACTACCTGGCAAAGCAGACTGGAGCCATCTTACCTCCGACTCCATTCCAGGAGATCCAGACTCCGCCCCCTGCTGCCAGGCCTATAAGCACTCCGGCAGCCATTAAAACTCCACCCACAATGCCCAAACCAGTGTTCACCGGCAAAGACGTGACCGAACCCCTCAAAGGTCAGTCAGTAAAGAGCTAACGTTAGCTCTGAAGCTACGTCACAGCCGGGCTCAGCCTCAGTCCGATCCAGGTTCTGTAAGTCCGATCTGTTGTCTTTGTCCAGGTTTCCACCGAGCGATGGTGAGGACGATGACAGCGGCGCTGAAGATTCCTCACTTTGGGTACTGTGACGAGGTGGACTTGAGCCGGCTGGTGTCTCTGAGAGCCGAGCTCAAATCCATCACTGCAGGTCGTGGGGTCAAACTGAGCTACATGCCGTTCTTCATCAAGGTGTGACAGACAGTAGAGATGATGCTGATTGGTTCACTGTGTCGTGTTGATGTTAATGCTGCCCTCTCATTGGTTCAGGCTGCCTCCCTCGGCCTCCTGCACTTTCCGATCCTCAATGCCTCTGTGGACGAAAGCTGCCAGAACATCACGTACAAGGTCTGACTTCTCTCGTTTGTTATTTTAATGTCACGGACGGCGCTCAGATCCAATAAACACCAACCAGAACCAGAACTCATCTGTGTGCAATCTTGTCTTAGGCTTCTCATAACATTGGCCTGGCAATGGACACCAGTCAGGGTCTGCTGGTTCCCAACGTGAAGAACGTTCAGCTGCTCAGCGTGTTTGAGATTGCTCAGGAGCTGAACCGCCTGCAGGCGCTCGGAGCTGCGGGTCAGCTGGGAACCAACGAGCTCAGCGGGGGAACCTTCACCCTGTCGAACATTGGATCAGTGAGTACAACAGCTATGAGCACAATAACCAACTAACAACACCAACAATGACAAAGACACCATCAAGTTGTGTTTCATATTTGGACGTGGTTCTGTTTCCTGTTTGTTTGACATAAGATTGGGGGGACGTACGCTAAGCCGGTCATTCTTCCTCCTGAAGTCGCCATCGGAGCACTGGGAAAAATTCAGGTGGGTCGCAAAAATCTCCAGGCACCTGGAAGGTTTATATTGGATGAATAAAAGGCCACAACATGAATGTAACGTGAAATCCTGTCTGATGTTCAAGATGTTTTCCCGTCATGTGTCTGAAGTTTGCTCGTCTGTCAGATGAAATAAAGCAGAGCGTGTTCAGAGCATCGCCGAATCAGATTGACACTCCTTTGCTTCACGGTTTGTCGTCTTCAGTCAGAAGACTCTTCGCTCTCGGGTCAGTCCTTAAACTCGTCCTGTGAATCCTCCGCCAGGTTCTTCCTCGGTTCGACGCCGGTGGTCAGGTGGTCCGAGCTCACATCATGAACGTCAGTTGGTCTGCAGATCATCGTATCATCGATGGCGCCACCATGTGTCGTTTCTCCAACCTGTGGAGGGAGTACCTGGAGAACCCGGCCAGCATGGTGCTGGACCTCAAATAGACCCAGATACTTCCCATCAGCCCCGGAGAGGACGGCGAGGCCACACTAACGGAGCTGCACTTCCTCTTCCTGTTCGAGGCCTTCCTGTTCTCTCATTTCCTTGTTGCCTTTGAGATGCCAGGAGGGGGAGGGGTCAGCCTGTCAATCATGTTGTTTCTGTGACGACCACTCACGCACAGTGCAGAGGGTCAGGTCTGCACTCTGTTTTTAATAATCAATAATTACCATGACCAGACGCAGGTCATGTGACCAGACAGTCATTAAACGGTTCTTATTAATTGATAATCAATCATTTAGCTGTACAAACTACGACTAAATCGAGACGAGTTCTGATTGGATGTAATCTGATTTTAATTTTCATCAATATGCAAATGAAGTGTGTGGGGTTAGTGCAGGTGAGGTCATGTGGCCAACAACAATAAAATGTGATGGAATGGACTGACCCATCTCCACCTGTCCTGTCCCCTCTGGACCAGGACTGACCCGTCTCCACCTGTCCTGTCCCGTCTGGTCTTGTGTATTTAACAATGGTGGTCTGATCGTCCCCTCTGGATCTGTCTTGTACCAGGTCAGGACTTTGTGAAACACTAAAACTGAATAGACCAGGTTCAGGTCTGCAGGTGTGACTCTGGACCTGGACCTGGACCTGGTCCGGGTCCGTTCTTTCCTGTAGGACCAGCTGATGTTAGAACCTTTAATAGCCTCAAACTGACCCTGGACCAGGTTTTCCTCCTGTGCACAGACCCAGTTCTGTTCTTCTGTAGATTCTCTGGTTGGACTATTTGGTGTCCTGGTGGCTGCTGGTTAACAAGCACGTGGTGTTGGTTGGCTGTTACATGTTTCCTGTTTCCGGTTTGTGTTTCTGATGAAATGTGGAGATAATAAATTTTTTTGTTTTTTATTTTTATGTTTGAAACTAAAATAAAGTTGAAGTGATCGAACCTGAAAAACTCCCTGACTCTTTTTACTGTACAGAGGGTTGAGTAACAGTGTGTATTTGATGTAGTTCAAAAACAGAACGCCAGCTCGCATCATGAGCCAGTGCAGCTCTGCTAAAAGTCTGCAGTACTTCATAAATAGAACCTGTCACTGTGTCATGTGACCGTCAACAGGGTCATGTGACCTCGAAGCTAAAATTAATCTGCAGATCAGAGGTCAGATTTCAGCGCAACATGGAGAACGAGTGCTGCGCTGCCACAAGGTGAGAAGAGACAGTACTGACAACACTGACCGTCCTGCAGGACTACTGACACTACTACTGTACTGACAACAGGACTACTAACAACACTAACAGTGCTGATAGTATACTGACACTACAGACAGTTTTCTGTCCACAAATCCTGACAAAGTTTGAACCTCTGACTCCACATTTCAGTGATATTGTTCAAAGTCTCTTCTCGTGTTTTCAGAAACTATTTTAAAGATATTTAAAGTATTTATAAACAATCTGAGTTACATTCACAGACTTTATTTAAACAAGGTTCAGATTTATGACAGCAGCTGTCAGATGTGAGGATCGATCAATAAATTCATCATAATTAAATCAACATTTAAACTTGAACTGAAGAATAACTTCAGAAAAAGTTCTGCATGCGAATGAGATGATTAATTATTCATTAACAATTATACACTAACAGGATGGTTGGAACAAGGTCGCAGGTGCAGCTTAGAGGTCAGAGGTCATCCTACCTGTCCACCTGTGCAGTGTGACATCACACAGCCGACAGGAAGAGGTCATCATGGTGGGTGTGGCGGTGTGCAGCTCGGTGAGCTCCATCAAAGCTCTCTGGGAGACGAGGATCAGGAAGATCCAGAAGGAGGAGGAGGACCAGAGAAGGAGGACCACCAGGAGTGGAGCCACTGGCAGGTCAGATCCCACCTCCTCTACAGACAGAT
Organism: Nibea coibor; assembly: GCA_023373845.1. Taxonomy (NCBI): domain Eukaryota; kingdom Metazoa; phylum Chordata; class Actinopteri; family Sciaenidae; genus Nibea; species Nibea coibor. Next base: position 27,697,547 of record CM041718.1, on the reverse strand, counting down.
GATTCTGTTCTCGTAATGCTGGTGTATCATCATGTGACAGTGTGTTGTCATGTGACCGTCTTAGACAAACATGAGGAAGTATAAAAACAGGATGTGATATCAGGACATCACTGATAATGATGAGCTCTGTTTGTTGATCACAAGTTTAAATCTGAGAACAGGTTTATAGTCAAGGCCTCTGGTCTGTTGGTTCTGACTCGGTTCATGTGGTCCATGTTCCTGGTTCAGACTGAGCGTCAGGGTCTGGGAGGACCGGGCGGTTCTGGCTCGGCTCAAAGAGAAGTTGCAGACTGAAGACGGACGCTTCGTGCTCCGGATCGAACAGGAGGAGTGGAAGGTAATGTCCTCAAAGGAAGTGGACTTAAATGGTCGACTCTCTGGGCCATGTGACTCGGTCATGTGTCATGTGGCTTCTTTCCCCCACCAGGCTCTGCCGAGCTGCCTGGTTCAATTCAGTCAGGTCCAGGAGTGGCAGATTCACCGGACTGGGCTGCAGAAGATCCCTCACTTCATCTCCAGCTTCCAGAACCTGATAGTCCTCGATCTGTCCCGAAACGGTGTCACTGAGATTCCCAAACAGATCGGTCAGTGCATTGTTTAATATTGACAGACTGAAGGGCCCAGTTTGTTGACCTGCTTTGTGTTGAGTCTTCTTGTTCTGGTCTCAGGGAAGCTGACCCGGCTCAGAGAGCTCCTGCTGAGCTACAACAGAGTCCAGTTTGTTCCTGAAGATCTCAGCTGCTGTGAGAGTCTGGAGAGACTGGAGCTGGCCATGAACCGAGACCTGGACCAGCTACCAGACCAAGTACAGACCACGACCTCAGACTGGACCTGTATAGAACTGAATCGACAGAGGGTTCTGGTGTAAGGTTGGTTCTGTCCTCTGTTCTTTAGCTGAGGAACCTGAAGAGGCTGCAGCACCTGGACCTGTCCATGAACGACTTCACCTACTTGCCGGACTGTGTGGTTGGCCTGCCAGCGCTTGAGTGGCTTGACATGGGAGGAAACCAACTACAGCACTTACCTGAAGACATACACAGGTGAGTCATCTGAGCCCCGTCCCCTTCTGCAGTCAGCCAATAAACAGAGTGACACGTCTATTTGTGTGGCGTGATCAGGATGGAGAAGCTTCACACTCTGTGGCTGCAGAGGAACCAGCTGGAGAAACTTCCAGACAACATCAGCAGGATGGAGAGCCTGGACACGCTCGTCCTCAGCAGCAACAGACTCCGAGACATCCCACCACTGATGGAGGACATGTCCAGACTCAGGTCAGTCTGTCCTGCACTTTCAATATTAAATATTTTGGTACTTTTGGTGTCCAGTGAGACTTCTGAATGTTTTTGTCGGTCAGGTTTGTGAATTTTCGGGACAATCCTCTGACTCTGGACGTGACGCTGCCGAGCAGGAAGTCAAAGACTGAGGACGACGAAGACGATGAGGACGAAGACGACAGAGAAATGTTTGGAAGAGAGTTCATGCACGCGTACATCCAGGAGTCTAGGAAGAGAGCATATGCCGTGCTCAACGTGCACTGTGCACACCGTTAGTATGAACACATGACATGTTAACTGCGTGTGACGTGACAGCATGAGCCTCATCATCACCACAGTAACACGCCATGAAACATTAATCTCATCATCACAACTTCCCATAATGCACCTGGACTGTTTCATCAGAGCTTCCTGTTTTGTTTTTTCCCTCCAGCTGTTCTAAATATTAAAATAACCAGATTAACGATCACATGACTGACTCCTGTCCGTTTGATTTTCAGAAGTCTGTTTGTTTGTTAGCGTGTTGATCTGACGTGTTAGCGTGTTGATCTGATTGGTTTCTGTTCTGGATGTTTCAGAGCCAAGCGACGACTCTTCACATTAAAATAATCTTCATTTCTTCCTTGTGACTTTATTCTGTAAGTGAAGAAGATAACGAGGTTGATCTACGTCGTGTTTGTCATCTTTCTGTTTGTGTTTGTGTAGAACGTTGAATAAACGGTTAAACTCTGAGCGCGAGTGAAACTTCTTTAATACAAACTTTACAGAAATGTGAAGAGTCATGATGATGCAGACGAGGGCGTGGCAGTCAATAAAACATTCTCCAGCGTTACCTGAGTGTTCACGTAACGCCTCAGTTTGCTGTCAAACCCTTTCGTCTTCAGGAAGTGAAGTCTGCCAGCGTCGATCAGATGTTTACAGAGACGACCGATACGCTCGCGTTCAGCCACCGACAGAAACCTGCAGAAAAAAACAACACAAACATGTTCAATCTGTTTTATTTTGAAGGTTTGATTTGATCTTTCAGGGGAATTTAGTTTTTGTGTCAGATGACATTTTAAATAAAGTTTTGAAATTCATGAAAAACAAACAAACGATGATTTCCCATCAAACAGCTGTGTGATGGTTCAGAAAAAGATGTTGAATATTTACCCGCTCACAGTGTCGGACTCCTCTGCTGCTTCATGCTCTTCTCCTTCTTCTTCTCTCTGATTGGTCAGATCATGAGGTGGAGGGTCCCGATTGGTTGGTCTGAGTCCACATGTGGCCCAGCTGGACATTCGGCAGAAAGCGGAGAACTCTTTGGCTCCGAGTCCTCTCTGCAGAAAGAACTGTTGACCAACGTAATGACGCCACTCGCAACGATGATGGCAGCACAGCGCCACTGCCAGGCCCAGTACTGGGTCAGGACCACAATCCAGACCTGGACCAGTCTCTGGCAGTGCTGCTGGATCAGCAGGTTCTGAGGTCTTGAAGCGTTTTCGGGGCAGTTCAGTCTCTGCTTTGGGTCGTGGCGTTTCCAACAAACAGCGTAGAGCCAGATCTGAGGCCAGAAACAAAGAGAGACGTGATCCACCAGAAAACATGACCAGGCTTCATAATCAGGACCTGGACCAGAACAGGACCTGGACCAGTGGATCTGAAACAGACTCGTCTCACCTGTTGCTGCTCCACATAGGTGTTTTCCGACTCCAACCAATGGGAGTTTCTTCTGTGTGAACAGAGGGACTTTACCTGAAACATCACAAAGACTGTCAGAAGACAGAAACTCTCAAACAGCAAACATCAAATGTTTGTCTCTTACTTAGATCCAGATGTTGAATGTCAACTTGCAGCCTCTCAAACTGAACTCCAACATCCTGATGTTTCCCGTCCACCTAGACCAGAACAGAACAGACCAGAACAGAAGAGATCAGATTTACTTTATGAATCCATAAAACAGTAAACATGTGGAAAACATAAAATCAACCAACTCAAATAAAACCAGTTTTACTGAAACATAAACTTTGGTCCAGGCTACCAGGTGGGAAAAGTCCCTGACAATCCTGAGAGGGATTTGGATCTTGGGGAGTTTGGGTCTTTGGGATCTTGGGTCTTTGGGTTTGATCATTTGGACTTGACGAGTTTAGAACTTGGTGGTCTCAGATGTTTTGTGAGTTTGTTTGGTCAATGGTTGGAGAGTTGTAACTGGACTTAGAGTTGTTTTCCTGCCTTGAAGCGGGTGCTGCAACGCTCCACCAGCAGCAGCTGGAGGTCATCGTCGGTCTTCAGGTGGCCATTGGTCTTCAGGGCTTCGTGGATCCAGTGAGACAGTTTCCCTCGACCTGCTCCAAACTCCACAAAGCACCGTCCTCTGCTGAGTAGCCCCAGTGCTTCCAGGTGACCTAAAATAGAGGACTGGACACACCTGACAGGTGAGAGAGGAACAACACTGAAGGCCCCACCGCCTCAGGGGGTGTGGTTAATGAAGGCATGTCACCTGAGCTCATCAGTCCACAGTAACCAGAATCCAGAGTTTTTAAAACTCTTTGATGATATTTAATGTAGAAATGATCAAATGACTCAGCTCATCCCATTGTTACTTCATCTGGACAGTGTTCAGTTCAGGTGTGTGTACCTGCTGTTTCAGATGTTTGTGGGCGGAGTCTCCATTCTTCGGGTTGTGGAGTTCCTCCTGGAGAATGGGGTGAGACAGAACACTGTCCTCCACATCAGGCAGTCCTACAACAACAGTGACATCATCACCACCATCAGCATCACCACAGGTGAACACCACAGTTGAATTCCCCTGGTGAACTCACCTGTGATGGCAGCTTTCAGTTTGTCCAGCAGAGCCTGAAGCTGTGTCGGGCTGTGTTCAGACAGACTCACCTGAAACAAACACACGCACCTGAAACAAACAGTTTCAAGTGCACTTCAGGTAAAGTGTACCTGTGTTCTGGTTACCTGTTGGAGCATCTCGTCTCTGTCATCTGATCCAGAGTTGATATTCTCCACATAATAAACCTGCAGGTTAGATTTTTAACACTTCATAAAGTATTTTTACAGTGTAGTAATACTGCATTTACTGCAGTAGTAAAGTGCTGGCATGTCTCACAGGTTTGGGTTTCTCTCTGGAGTTACATCTCTTCAGGTGTTTGTCCAGTTTGTCTTCACTGACAGTGCTGAAACAAAGAGGACTCGTTAACGTGCATCAGAACACCTGACTGATCACCTGATTATTGATGACTCACTGTTTGGGGTCCAGAGGACACGCGATCCTCCGGCTGCCTCCTTCCGCCTAAAAACAGGAAAAAGGAAGCTGATAACAGAGACTATGACATCACAGCTCACCTGCTGAAGCAGGTGTGTGTGAGTGTGTTAAACTCATATTAAGGGAGATGTTTCTGCTCACTGCAGTGATCGTGAACTCACCGTCGCGTGCTCTCCGCAGTAGGTTTTCCCGCCACTGACGGTCATTTTACAGAAACGTTTTTTTTTCTCCACGAAGAAGCCGCATCTGCCAGGCATGGGCGCCGCCATGTTGGACCACTGAGGCAGCTGACGCGGGGTGTTGCGTTCAAGTCCTCACACAAACTGTAGGAAATACTGAGAGTTCACTTCATATCACAATAATAACAAATGTCTGAAAAGCTGAAATAATAAAATCTAATATTATTTTAACACAGCAGAGAGAATAAACTGATTAAATAATCAGATTTGTGTTTATTTTCACAGCATGCGTAAAATATGTTCTTAAACTTTTATCGAGGTAGAACCAGAACCAGAACCCGGTGTCGGTAGTGATTTATCCTCAGCAGCCCTTGAACGCACCTCTCTGGTCTGATTGGCCAACGTTCCGTATCGCGGCTGTGTTCTCTTCTCTGATTGGCCGCCTCGGGTGCTAGTTAATGTTTTCCCGCCTCTTCCACCAGTGGGGCGGAGCCTGTGTTTTGGGTCTGGCTGACGTCATTAGTGGACAGTCCACACCATGATGGCGGCAGCAGCGGCAGAACGGGGCGGCGGTCCCGGTTCTTCTCTCTCCGGTCCCTCCCGACCTGCGGCGGATTATTCGGTGCTGGTGGTGGTGGGAGCGCTGCGCGCTGCTGGGCTGCTGGAGCAGCTGCTGCGGCAGATAGACTCAGGTAAGTAGTAGTAAAGTTAACCGGTACCGGAGACTCCAGAACTGAGCTGCAGCCCCGGTCCACAGGGCGGGAAGTGGGGGAGGCCCTTCACAATAAAACCTGTGAAGAAGAAGAGCTGACGTCGCTGCTGTTGGGTCCAAACGGTTCCCTAAAAACTAGACCTTGTCCGGGGTTTGACCCGGACTACTCCCGAACAGTACATTAATAACATCCATACAACGCTAAGGCAACGTCTGCAGAACGTTTGTTTGTAGTTTATACTACTTTAACTACAACGGTAGCTGCTAAATAAAGCTAACCAAGCTCAGGGAGCAGAGGCGGCTTCCTGCTTCAGATTAAAGTACGACACGAGCGGGGCTCGTGGTCTCTAACGGAGTAACGGGCTCGGTACTGTCGATCAGCTGTGCAGCAGCTGTTTGCCTTCTGTTTTGAGAGCGGATATCCCGTCCGCAGGTTCTGATGTTCTGATGAAGGTGTCTGAATTAAACAGTTTGATGACATTCATGCAATCACAGATGACGTCATCACTAAGAACTGACGTTTTTTAAACGTTTGTCTTTTGATGTGACCTTTATTTTGAAAATTCCTTCCCACAGGATGTCGTAGTTTTATTTTGTAGAGCTTCATTGATTTTCATTTTGTTTCCTGTAAAAGTTTCATCATCAATAATTAAAATAAATATAATGTATGATATACGGCCGAGAACAGCCAGTACAGACTGTGGCCAGACTGTTCTCTGATAGTTCTCAGACTGTTCTCTGACTGTTCTCTGATAGTTCTCAGACTGTTCTCTGATAGTTCTCAGACTGTTCTCTGATAGTTCTCAGACTGTTCTCTGATAGTTCTCAGACTGTTCTCTGGTTGTTATCAGACTGTTCTCTGATAGTTCTCAGACTGTTCTCTGACTGTTCTCTGATAGTTCTCAGACTGTTCTCTGACTGTTCTCTGATAGTTCTCTGATAGTTCTCTGACTGTTCTCTGATAGTTCTCAGACTGTTCTCTGATAGTTCTCTGATAGTTCTCTGATAGTTCTCTGACTGTTCTCTGACTGTTCTCTGATAGTTCTCTGACTGTTCTCTGACTGTTCTCTGATAGTTCTCTGACTGTTCTCTGACTGTTCTCAGACTGTTCTCTGATAGTTCTCAGACTGTTCTCTGGTTGTTATCAGACTGTTCTCTGGTTGTTCTCAGACTGTTGTCAGACTGTTGTCAGACTGTTCTCTGATAGTTCTCAGACTGTTCTCTGATAGTTCTCTGGTTGTTCTCAGGCTGTTCTCTGATAGTTCTCTGACTGTTCTCTGATAGTTCTCTGACTGTTCTCTGATAGTTCTCAGACTGTTCTCTGACTGTTCTCAGACTGTTCTCTGGTTGTTCTCAGACTGTTGTCAGACTGTTGTCAGACTGTTCTCTGATAGTTCTCAGACTGTTCTCTGATAGTTCTCTGGTTGTTCTCAGGCTGTTCTCTGATAGTTCTCTGACTGTTCTCTGATAGTTCTCTGACTGTTCTCTGATAGTTCTCAGACTGTTCTCTGACTGTTCTCTGATAGTTCTCTGACTGTTCTCTGATAGTTCTCTGACTGTTCTCTGATAGTTCTCAGACTGTTCTCTGATAGTTCTCAGACTGTTCTCAGACTGTTCTCTGATAGTTCTCTGACTGTTCTCTGATAGTTCTCTGACTGTTCTCTGACTGTTCTCTGATAGTTCTCTGACTGTTCTCTGACTGTTCTCAGACTGTTCTCTGATAGTTCTCAGACTGTTCTCTGGTTGTTATCAGACTGTTCTCTGGTTGTTCTCAGACTGTTGTCAGACTGTTCTCTGATAGTTCTCAGACTGTTCTCTGGTTGTTCTCAGGCTGTTCTCTGATAGTTCTCAGACTGTTCTCTGACTGTTCTCTGATAGTTCTCAGACTGTTCTCAGACTGTTCTCTGATAGTTCTCTGACTGTTCTCTGATAGTTCTCTGACTGTTCTCTGACTGTTCTCTGATAGTTCTCAGACTGTTCTCTGATAGTTCTCTGGTTGTTCTCAGGCTGTTCTCTGATAGTTCTCTGGTTGTTCTCAGACTGTTGTCAGACTGTTCTCTGATAGTTCTCAGACTGTTCTCTGATAGTTCTCAGACTGTTCTCTGATAGTTCTCAGACTGTTCTCTGGTTGTTCTCAGACTGTTCTCTAATAGTTCTCTGGTTGTTCTCAGACTGTTCTCTGATAGTTCTCAGACTGTTCTCTGATAGTTCTCTGGCTGTTCTCTGATAGTTCTCAGACTGTTCTCTGATAGTTCTCTGGCTGTCCTCAGACTGTTCTCTGGTTGTTCTCAGGCTGTTGTCAGACTGTTCTCTTGCTGATTTTGGCCTGGTGATCTGACGTTGTGTTTGCTGACTCAAAGAGGAAGTGGTGTTACTAAATATCACCAGCTTCCTGTTTGCAGAGGAGGAAATGGGTCATGTGACAGGGAGGAAACTGATGGACCAGTTCAAAGTTTAACTCCAGGCGGTCTTTGTGTTCAGCCGGATCAACAGAGAACCAATCAGTGCAGAGCAGGTTGTCAGCCCTAATGCATCATGGGGTGTGTGTGTGTTTACAGTATGTGTGTGTGTTTCAGGTGTGCGGTGCTGGCCTGTGGATCTGGATGTTTCAGTTCTGGATCAGCAGCTGAAACTCTTTGTGTCCCGACACTCAGCCTTCCTGTCAGAACATGTCCCAGGTGAGTGGACCAGTCTGGAGTCTGCAGGAGTCAGGACTGGTTCTGGACTCTTCTGGGTCTTCTGTGATTTGCTCTTCACACCTAAACCACCAGATTGGTTTGACGCTCCTGTCCTGTGACCCGAAGTGTCGTCATGACAATGAAAAATATCTGAACGGATCACATGGCGTGATGATGACATCATCGTTAGAACACACACAGTTTGATGTTGTTCATCTCGTCGATACGCTCAAACAACAGTCATCATTTTGTTCTGATCAACACATGAAGAGTCAGCTGAGACCCTGCTGACACACACGCGCACACACACACACAGAGGCACACATGCTCATTGATTGGCTTGTTAATGAGGAGACAGACAACTACATGATGGTTCAGGGTGTATCCAGTGTATTACAATGTTTGTAATATGTTATATTTCAGTTTCCTATATCACAAACATCAACGCAGCTGGAGATATGAGGTTTCGGGACAGGAGGTGACTATGAAAACTAAAACTAAAGTAAAAACCTCTGAGATGTAGTCGAGTATAAATAGTCTCTGTACCTCAGATCAGAGCAGTACTGAAGTAAAAGTACTAGTTAGCTGTTAGCCCAGTTCTGGTTCTGTGATCAGCTGATGTGTTCTCCCTTCAGGACAGCGGACTCTGCAGCACAGTGGAGACATTCTGGATGTTCTGGTCGTGGTGAACCCGGCTCATGACTTCGTCTGCTCAGAGGTAAGAGATGAAACAGAACCAGGTTGGTCTGTATAATATTTATGTCGCTCTGAGGTCATGTGATCAGACTCCTGTCTGTGTTCAGGTCAGGCGGCTCGTCTGTGATTCGTCCCGACACAAACTTCTGGTTCTGGCAGGTCAGTGTGTCGAAGACAGCGGAGACATCGTGTTACAACGAGGCAGCTTTTCCCTCGACCACTTCATCCACATCTTCACCGACGAGGAGGTAAGACAAGTCTGTGGGTGAATCAGGACCAACCCAACGATGTCCAGAGCTTCATTTGTACGACACTAAACAACGTCAACAGAAACTAATGCTAAACATAAGTTCCACCTCCTCAAACTGGGTCAATACTTCTTTATTCAGGAAACTGTCATCACTCCCTGGAGTCTGTTTGTTTGGTCTGATATCTTGTCGCGATTGTTCATTGGTCTTGTGGTTTTGTCTCGACAGGTTGGAGAGTTGCTGAGTTCTGCTGACCCAGCACGGAAGGCCAGCCTCACCCTCAGCTGTCCAAGCTTTGGTCTTTGGAAGGACTCTGTGTTGGCCAAACACAACCTGCAGGACTTCATAAACATCCAGATCAACCCTCCCCCTGTCCTCCCTGAAATGGAGGGTCTGCAGGAGTTCACTGAGTACCTCTCTGAGTCGCTGGAGCCCGAGTCACCCTTTGAGCTCCTGGAGCCACCAAGCACCGTGGGATTCCTCAAATTGTCGCGGCCATGTTGCTACATCTTCCCCGGCGGGAGGGGAGACTCTGCCTTCTTTGCTGTTAACGGTTTTAACGTCTTGGTGAATGGCGGCTCAGATTCCCGGTCCTGCTTCTGGAAACTGGTTCGACATCTGGACCGGATTGATTCGGTGCTCCTCACTCACATTGGTGTGGACAACCTGCCCGGGCTGAACAGTCTGCTGCTGAGGAAAGTAGCCGAGCAGGAGGAAGAGTCTGCTGGACCTGAAGAGGACTGGACAAAGAACCTGATCTCCCCTGAGATCGGGGTGGTCTTCCTCAACGCTCCTGACAGACTCAAGTCCGTACAGGGAGATCCCTGCGAGCTGAGGAGTTGTGACCAGGTGGCACTCACTCTGCAGCACTTACAGAGACTGTCAATCAAACCAGAACTGATCAGCCGGCCCAATGGGCCAAGTATAGAACCAGCGATCCTGTTTCAAAAGATGGGAGTCGGCTGCCTTGAGCTGTACACACTGAATCCAGTAAGTGGCAGCAAAAACCTTGAAGCTCTGATGCAGGTTTGGCCGAACAGTGGATCGAATGTGAAGGGCTCCGACCTTCCACTGACATGCCTTGTCTCCATCTGTGCTCTGCTGGTCTGGCATCCATCCAACCCTCAGGAGAAGATCATCCGAGTCCTGTTCCCGGGCTGCACGCCACAGAGCAAATTACTGGATGGGCTGGAGAAACTGAAACATCTAGACTTCCTCAAATATCCTGTGGTGTGTTTGAAGGACTTAGAAACACCTAAACAGCCTAAAAGAGCAGAAAGTCGGGAAAGTCTCAAGTCTCAGTCGAAAGACTTCAGACCCAGCAGTGCCTTACAGAAAGACAAGCTTGGGCGAGTAGATTTAAAAAAACAGGAAGTGAAGACAAAGCCAAAAACACAGAGCGAGAGTGTGCCTAAAGACAAGAAGGATGGGGAAGAAAAGTCCAAACTGAAGGATGGAGAGGGAAAACCAAAGACAACTAAACCTGCTGAAAAGGTTCTTCTAAAGAAAGACGGATCAAAGGACGAGAAGAAGGAGGTGAAGAAGGACGAGAAGGTCGGTCCAAAGAAAGAAGAGAGTGTAGAGAAGAAGAAAGAAACAGTAAAGAAGGAAACCGTAAGTTCAAAGCCAAAGAAAGATATCAAACCTGAACCAAAGAAAGACAACAAGAAGGAAGTGAAGGCAGAGGAGAAGAAACCAGCTAAACCAGCTGTTAAAGAGACGAAGAAGGCTTCAAGTTCACCATCAACAAGTACAGAGCTGAGGAAAGCTTCAGGAAAGACTGGGACTCTCAAGAAAGACGGGACTCTGTCAAAGAAGGACACTCTGAATAAAGGGACCAGAGGTAAACCAGGTCCGAAGGAGCCGGACAACCAGAAGGAGGCTGATCGCTCCAAGGTGTCCACACCTGATGACATGACCACTGAGTTTGAAAGACTGAGACTGGATGACAACAACGGGAACAGTGGCCAAAACTCAAAGGTTACTGGGGTCATTAATTCTGATGGAACTGAGACCAACAGGAACCAGACCTCGACCGTCGAGAGTCTAGAGAAGTTTTGCTGTTTGGAGACAGACCAGGAAGCTTCCAGTGCCTGCTCGCCTCTTACTAAGACACCAAAAGGTGATCTCAGCGTTAACTTTGACCCACCAGCCAGAGGTGTCTCAGAGGCTCTCCATCAGTCCCCTGAAGATTACTACCATGGAGGTTCTTGTAGGACATCTGACCTGAGCTCCTTGAGGGAAGGTCTAGAAAACTCTACGTCCTCTCAGGATAAACAGTCCAGCCTCTTGACGCTCAGCCCATTCAAAGACATTATGCCAGATTCTTCCTCCACCATGACCTCCATGCCGGCTGAGGTTGGCTCGCCACACTCAACAGAGGTTGATGAATCTTTGTCTTTTTCTTTGGAGCAGATGTTGCCACCCAGTGCCTCCTCACCCAAAGGACTCATGGGAGGAGACGGAGTTTACTCTAACGGACTTGTTAGTGACTTGGACTCTAACACTGGGATGTCCTTACCTCTGAGGTCAAACCATAATGGCCATTGTGGAGGACTGAGGGAACACGTCTACGGGATGTCAGAGCTCATTTCAGATGTTCCACATGATGTCGACCTCTGCTTGGTGTCACCTTGTGAATTTCAGCACACAAGGACTCCAGAGAACCACCATCAGCACGTCATCACCAGCCTCACTGCCCGAACTTCGCCCGGCCTCTCCGACAACAACAATCACTCACAGGACCAGAGCAGCAGTGACTGCCCTTCAGCCTACAGTCAGGAAACCCCGCCTACATCTGTCAGTGAGTCTCTGCCAACGGCCACGGACTCTGACATCCCCCCCAACACTGAGGAGTGTCCCTCCATCACAGCAGATGTCGACTCTGATGATGACTCCAGCAGCCTTTTCCCACACGATCACCCTGCCCAGCACTACTCCCACATGGGAGGACAGCTTTCCACCCACGACCCGCCACCTGCCCCAGTGAAGGATTTGCCCCCATTACCTCCCCAGCATGGAGCCTGCATGGCCGACACAGAGGTTGACCGTAAAAACCTGAAGAGTTCAAGTGCCAAGATCAAGAAGCCAACGGGTACGACCCAGAAGGCGTCCTCTGGAAGCTCCGCAACCCAGAACGGAAAGACTAAGGTCGGCAGCTCCACAGGGTCACTGAAGACAAGCACCAGCCTTGACACGAAGCCGTCAATAAGAAGTTCACTCGGAGGCTCCAGGATAGGAACCGCAAAACCTCCATCCTCAGGTAGGTGATGCAGTCTGAAGACGACCTCCAACCTTGTCATTAAAGTTTAGATTATTTGATTTAAAGGTCGACATATTGTTTGTTTTTGTCAGCTGACATCTACAGTTTAAGATTAGCCCTGGTACTCAGTGACTGGTCGTTGTCTTAAACCGGTTCTCCTGAATTCCTCCAGCTTCCAGAGCTTCTGGTTCTGACGGTTCTGTGGTTTATGTGGACCTGGCCTATCTGCCATCTGGCGCCGCCTCCTCCACTCTGGACCTGGAGTTCTTCCGGCGTCTTCGTTCCTCGCATTACATTGTCAGCGGCAATGATCCGGTGAAAGAAGCATCGATGAGGAGCATCCTGGACGCTCTGCTGGAGGGGAAGAGCAGCTGGCCCGAGGTCCAGGTCAGTAAACACACCCTCTGTGAACTGCAGCTTCTTCTGAGCTCTTCTCTGATTGGTCTGTTTCCCCGACCTGCCCTCAGGTGACCCTGATCCCGACGTTTGATTCTCTGGTGATGCACGAGTGGTACCAGGAGACCCACGACAGGCAGAGAGAGCTGTCAATCACAGTGCTGGGCAGCAACAGCACTGTCGCCATGCAGGAAGAGACCTTCCCCGCCTGCAAGGTTGAATTCTGAAGCCCTGCCCACCTCACCTGACCTACACTGGTGGACGAGGACACAGAGACATTTGTTGTTGCCATGGTTACACACAGACAAACCAATGAAAAGGTGTGCCCAACTAGGTGTCCTTTAAAACAAACTGTCAGCTGACCCTAAAAGCCCCACATCCTTAAGATGAGTCATTTTTTTTGAGCATGCTAGTCCTCTGTTAGTCTGTTAGTCCTCAGTCTACATTAACTAACCGTTCCATTTCCTGCACCTTTGTGACATCACTGCATGGTTACTTCCTGTCTGCTGGATCAGGATTGTCATCTCACATGCTAACAAACATTAGCACGTTAGCAGCGCTGGATATTATCGCTAACGTCTCAGATTTAATCACTTCATATAAACATGATGTCAGGTGGCGCCTTGCTGTAGATGTTGATTGGTTGATTGGTTGATTGATTAGAGCTCACGTGTGCTCGAAACTCTGTAAGTGACCTTGGTGCTGTTCGTCTCTGTCGGTCTGCCTGTGTTCTCAGACCAGATGGTCTGGCCACAGAACTGAACACCTTTGCTCTCAGAGGTTCTTCTCGTTATGGCATCTTTAATCATTCAAAATCTCTGTTTGATCATTGAGACCGCTTCAATCTGCTTGTTCTTTGTCACCTTTATCATTCATCTCCTCGCTAGATCCTTCTGATCCAGCAGACGGGAACTCGTCTTCAATGTTAGGGACCACGTGAACAGCAATGTGATCAGTGTAATCGTGATGTTTTGAACATGCCTGCATGCAGCACAGAGCTCAGACCACACAAACATTTCCATAGTTGAACTCTGAACCATTGGCAGGTTCTACAGGTCCTGCAGGTTGGGTCTATAGGCAGATATATACCCCTCAGTTTGTTCTCCAACTTTAAAAACTACATTTCCCATGAGCCTCAGCTGCTGCTTCATAGATTTGATCGTGGATGCGGAGGAACAGTCTTTTTGCTCCTCACTGAGTGAAACAGCTGAAGTAGTTATGTGTCCATCATGATAAGAGCTGTTTGAATCCTCTGAATAAGGAAAGGAGCTTCAGTGCTTCCTTTCCTATCTCTTTCAGGGGATACACTGGACCATCCTTTAGGAAAGGAAAGGAGATAATGTCATTCTATTGTTGACTGTGGAGCTGCGTTCACAGCGTAAAAACTGTTACTGTGACTGTGACATCCAGCTTCTTGCAGATCATCATGAAGTTACCATTGCTCTTAACATTGAGGGAGAGCAGCGAGTCACAGTGTCCATTTATTATTTTAATCCTGACGTTGATGATAAAGTCGGATCTTTCATCTTTATATGACATCAAACAACTCGAGAACATCTAACATGGAGCTGTTTGTAGTCCATCAGACTACTTTGTAGTTTTAACAGATCATGTCAGTAACATCCTCCATCACATCCTGACGTAGTCTGACTCTCTCTGTTTCTCCTTACCACCTCTACTTCACACCTTTCCTCCACCTCATGAGGTCTTCCATGAAGGTCAAGGAAAAGTGGTTAGGAAAGGACATATGAGACATTGAGGGTAATTACCCTCTATGTCTCATGTTATTCGACTGCACCGAGTCTAAGAGTCAGGGCCTGTTGTCCGCCTGGCAACAGAGTCTGGAGCTACGATTGGATGGTTCGTACAGCAGTGCATTCTGGGACTTGTAGTTGTAAAGCAACCGTCTGATCTGTTGGGAATAATTCATCCATAAGTTCAGAATGTTCCACGATTATTTTGTTTTAATTATTTTAAAGTTGTCGACTGAAACAAAAATTGAGGTGTAACTTATTTATTTATTTCCTTGTTTTGGTACGAGCTCCTTATTAATCACCTGATTTTAAATGACGTTTGATTCAAATCATGAAGCTTCGACACTTTTTAAACATTTTTATTGAGATTGAACAGTGTTCTGATTGGATGATAGCAACAATGTTTTTTTATGAGCCACACCCCCTCGTTACTCGAACAAGTTCATTTCAAACAATCAAGCGTTCAGAATTAACGCTGAAATAATGTTGAGGTATTTTACAAATATTTAATTCTTTTAAATCAGTCAAATAATTTATTTTATTTTCATGAAACCAAAACTTCAAATTACAATTTTCTGATTTTTTTTTTTCAACTTTTTGTTTTGTTCTGTTTTTATTCAAAATGTTGTGAAGCCATAACACACACACACACACACACACACACACACACAGTCTGTATTGAAACACTAATTTTGATGATTTTCAAAATAAAAGTAGCCCTTTAACAGAGTCTGCTGTTTTTATTCCAAAACACGTGTGTGTGTGTGTGTGTGTGTGTGTCTGTCTGTCTGTCTGTGTGTGTCCTTTTAATTCAGATACAGCAAAGAGCCTTCAAATTCTATCAACACCTCAAAGCCAGCTAGCCCAGCTCCTACCACTACAAAGCCGTATAATGCCACGAGGAGAGCAAAGAAAGGAGTCCCCTCAGCCAGCTGGCCCACCGGCTCAGCTCCAACAGCACAGGGCACCAAGACCACCCTCACACAACCCGGCCTCACCAAATCATAACTAAAGAAAAAGACAATTACATCCACTATTGGACAGCTGCAACCAAAACCCAAAGCAAACTCCAGGTCTATTAAACAGACAATACTCCATGGCAGATGATCTGAGCTGTGTAACCGACCCCAGACTGAGGAAAACGTTGACTATGTACAGACTCAGCAGCCACAGTCTGGCCTTAGAGAGAGGCTGCTGCCCAGAGAAGACAGACTGTGCACCCACTGCACACAACACGAGGTGGAGACCGAGCTGTACTTCCTGACCACCTGCCCTCTATACAAAGACATCAGAGACACGTACTGCCCACAGATCACAAACACCCAGAAAGACTGAGACATTAGACCACATCCAAAAACCTCCATCCCTGCTGGGTGAAGTACAGCAATGTGCAAACAAAGCCGCAAGATTCGTGAACTGCTGCGACCACAGAAGGACGTCCAGCGGACAGGAAGGACAGACCGAGACCGTCCCCTCCTGATGGACATCATTTACTTCGTATATATTTAACAATTTAATATTATTATTTCATATTCCTGTTTTATGTTACATTTATCTGTGCTTCTTGTTGTTGTCACACTTGGATTGAATTGAAATTGAATTGAGAGAGATATACTGCCCTCTGCTGGACACACACACTTATTAAACTGGCTAATCAGGGATCAGTTAGTTTAATCAAACCTTTAAACAGTCAGTGTGATGTCATGAATATTTAATGTTTGATGTCTTAGCCTTAATTAATTGAACAGGTTTAATCAAATTGGTAACATGACCCAGTTTATCCTGGTTTATCTGTTATCAAATCAAATCAAATCTGTCAGTTGTCCTCTCTCTAAGGGCAGCTCTCTGCCTGTCTCTCTGAGGGCAGCTCTCTGCCTGTCTCTCTCTCTGTGGGCGGCTCTCTGCTTGTCTCTCTCTCGGTGGGTGGTTCTCTGCCTGTCTGTCTCTCTCTCGGTGGGTGGTTCTCTGCCTGTCTCTCTCTCTCTCGGTGGGTGGTTCTCTGCCTGTCTCTCTCTTGGTGGGTGGTTCTCTGCCTGTCTCTTTCTCTCTCTCGGTGGGCGGTTCTCTACCTGTCTGTCTCTCAGAGGGTGGTTCTCTGCCTGTCTCTCTCTCTCTCTTGATGGGTGGTTCTCTACCTGTCTGTCTCTCAGAGGGTGGTTCTCTGCCTGTCTCTTTCTCTCTCTCTCTTGGTGGGCGGTTCTCTACCTGTCTCTCTCTCAGAGGGTGGTTCTCTGCCTGTCTCTCTCTCGGTGGGTGGTTCTCTGCCTGTCTCTCTCTCAGAGGGTGGTTCTCTGCCTGTCTCTCTCTCAATGGGCGGTTTTCTACCTGTCTCTCTCTCTGTGGCCGGTTCTCTACCTGTCTCTCTCTCAGAGGGTGGTTCTCTGCCTGTCTCTCTCTCTGTGGCCGGTTCTCTACCTGTCTCTCTCTCTCAGAGGGTGGTTCTCTGCCTGTCTCTCTCTGCCTGTCTCTCTCTCTCTCGGTGGGTGGTTCTCTGCCTGTCTCTGTCTTGGTGGGTGGTTCTCTGCCTGTCTCTCTCTCGGTGGGTGGTTCTCTACCTGTCTCTCTCTCTGTGGGCGGTTCTCTACCTGTCTCTCTCTCAGAGGGTGGTTCTCTGCCTGTGGTTCTCTGCCTGTCTCTCTCTCTCTCTCTCGGTGGGTGGTTCTCTACCTGACTCTCTCTCTCAGAGGGCGGTTCTCTGCCTGTCTCTCTCTTGGTGGGTGGTTCTCTGCCTGTCTCTCTCTTGGTGGGTGGTTCTCTGCCTGTCTCTCTCTCTCTCTCGGTGGGCGGTTCTCTGCCTGTCTCTCTCTCTCTGTGGGCGGTTCTCTACCTGTCTCTCTCTCGGTGGGCGGTTCTCTACTTGTCTCTCTCTCAGAGGGCGGTTCTCTGCCTGACTCTCTCTCTCGGTGGGTGGTTCTCTACCTGTCTCTCTCTCAGAGGGCGGTTCTCTACCTGTCTCTCTCTCTCTCTGGGCGGTTCTCTACCTGTCTCTCTCTCAGAGGGCGGTTCTCTACCTGTCTCTGTCTCTGTGGGCGGTTCTCTATCGTTCTCTCTCTCAGAGGGCGGTTCTCTGCCTGACTCTCTCTCTTGGTGGGTGGTTCTCTGCCTGTCTCTCTCTCAGAGGGCGGTTCTCTGCCTGACTCTCTCTCTCTCTGTGGGTGGTTCTCTACCTGTCTCTCTCTCGGTGGGCGGTTCTCTACTTGTCTCTCTCTCAGAGGGCGGTTCTCTACCTGTCTCTGTCTCTGTGGGCGGTTCTCTATCGTTCTCTCTCTCAGAGGGCGGTTCTCTGCCTGACTCTCTCTCTTGGTGGGCGGTTCTCTATCTGTCTCTCTCTCAGAGGGCGGTTCTCTGCCTGACTCTCTCTCTTGGTGGGTGGTTCTCTGCCTGACTTTCTCTCTCGGTGGGCGGTTCTCTACCTGTCTCTCTCTCAGAGGGCGGTTCTCTACCTGTCTCTCTCTCAGAGGGCGGTTCTCTGCCTGACTCTCTCTCAGAGGGTGGTTCTCTGCCTGTCTCTCTCTCAATGGGCGGTTTTCTACCTGTCTCTCTCTCTGTGGCCGGTTCTCTACCTGTCTCTCTCTCAGAGGGCGGTTCTCTGCCTGACTCTCTCTCTCTCTGTGGGCGGTTCTCTATCTGTCTCTCTCTCAGAGGGCGGTTCTCTGCCTGTCTCTCTCTTGGTGGGTGGTTCTCTGCCTGTCTCTCTCTTGGTGGGTGGTTCTCTGCCTGTCTCTCTCTCTCTGTGGGCGGTTCTCTACCTGTCTCTCTCTCGGTGGGCGGTTCTCTACTTGTCTCTCTCTCAGAGGGCGGTTCTCTGCCTGACTCTCTCTCTCGGTGGGTGGTTCTCTACCTGTCTCTCTCTCAGAGGGCGGTTCTCTGCCTGACTCTCTCTCGGTGGGTGGTTCTCTGCCTGTCTCTCTCTCAGAGGGCGGTTCTCTACCTGTCTCTGTCTCTGTGGGCGGTTCTCTATCGTTCTCTCTCT
Source organism: Nibea coibor (assembly GCA_023373845.1). NCBI lineage: Eukaryota > Metazoa > Chordata > Actinopteri > Sciaenidae > Nibea > Nibea coibor. The sequence goes on along the minus strand of CM041718.1, from coordinate 27,679,122 downwards.
CAGAGGGCGGTTCTCTGCCTGACTCTCTCTCTTGGTGGGTGGTTCTCTGCCTGTCTCTCTCTCAGAGGGCGGTTCTCTGCCTGACTCTCTCTCTCTCTGTGGGTGGTTCTCTATCTGTCTCTCTCTCAGAGGGCGGTTCTCTGCCTGACTCTCTCTCTTGGTGGGTGGTTCTCTGCCTGACTTTCTCTCTCGGTGGGCGGTTCTCTACCTGTCTCTCTCTCAGAGGGCGGTTCTCTACCTGTCTCTCTCTCTGTGGGTGGTTCTCTACCTGTCTCTCTCTCTTGGTGGGCGGTTCTCTACCTGTCTCTCTGTCAGAGGGTGGTTCTCTGCCTGTCTCTCTCTCGGTGGGTGGTTCTCTGCCTGTCTCTCTCTCCTCAGTGGGCGGGTCTTGTTTCTCTCTCGGATGCACACCGCCTCTCCTCTCGTCTCTCGCCCTCAGTGTGTTGGTGTTTCGCGGCTGCAGCGGACTGATCTACGGTCAGACATGGAGTGAGTACTTTTTGACTCGTTCTTCTTCTACTGTGAAAATGTGTCTGTATGCTTCTTCTTCGTGTGTTTCTGTCTGTGCGTTTATGACGTAAACAGTGAGTTATCTGTGGGTGTGCGGTGTGTCGTCATGGTGCGGCATCAGTCCGTCATAGCGCTGAGTCAGGAGCTGTGATGCCGGGACAAACTGCGCCAAAGTCCGGTAGAGCCGCGGAGAGTCTGCGGCGGGACGGGAAGGGTAAACCCTGGATCTACTTTACTGTGCGGGCTCACACTGACCGCAGCACGCGCCCTTACAATCACATATCGATCACTTCCTGTCATCACCTGATTTATGATCAATACGTCAAGTTACTCACGTCAGGACGGCGACTTCCGCTCGCGTTTTTCAAAATAAAAGCACAGAGCCACCCAACATGATTATGAACTTAAATGCATCACAAATCACTCTCTGGTCTCTCTGGTATCTTTGGTCTCTCTGAGGGTCCACGCTCTGAATCCTGCATAACTTTAAGCCTTAATATAATGTGAACAGGTGAGCTGTATATAAATTCACCCTCAGTACAGTTGTCATGAACGGGGAAATTAGCTACAGAGACCAAAACTGTTTTTGTACCAGGCTGGAAACATGTTTATTTCTGCTGTCTAACATGGGGACTTATGGAGACTGACTCACTGCTGCAGCCAGCCTCAGGTGGACGTTTGAGGAACTGCAGTCTGTGGTTTCACTTCACAGATGTGGAGGTTGGATCTGGTTCTGACCCGACATCACTGATGATGTCACAACAAATGTCAGCACAACTGAACGCTGGGAAATGTATTTGTTATTGTAGTACTTTATTTTATATTTGATTATCTGTCTGTCTGTAACTGTATGTCTCTCTGCAGGGTCTCTGAAACTCTCGGTCAGCAGGATCGACTGCAGCTCCTCTCAGTGAGTCACATTTACAGACACACAGTGAACACACCACCACCAACACACACTTGTACATGCACTGCAGACACGCCCTGAACCCTGTGAACTGATCTGAGGTCTGTGTCATTAATGCACTTATTGATCCACCAACAAGCGCACACACACAAACAGACACACACACACTTTCTCTCCCTGTGCAACTCAATCTTCCTCTCTGCAGCAATACTCAGTACTGTGATACTTTACACTGTAAAAAGAGACTCATCAACATAGCACTGTTCTAAGTTCTCGGTCAGTTAAAGATATATATTTTAGCTTTATAGTACAGAGACGGCTGAAGAGTGGCAGGAAGGTGGAGAGAGAGACAGAGGCAGAGAGAGATGGGGAATGACATGCAGCAAAGGGCCCCAGGTCGGATTCAAGCTCTGGGCCACTACAGCAACGACTGAGCCTTTAAACACGGGGACACTCTACCAACTGAGCTAACCAACACCCTGTACTGGGTTTGTTTAAACTGAAGCAGTGAAAGGACTTCAAGTGCCTGATAACATGTGACTCTGTTTCCCATCCTGCCTCAGGAGAAAAGGAAGTGGCAGACTGAGATTGAAAACAAGAAGCGTCAGCTGGAGGACGACAGGCGAGCTCTACAGCACCTGAAGGTGAGACAGACAGAGAGACAGTAAGATACAGACAGACAGAAAGAAAGACACAGACAGATAGAAAGATACAGACATATACAGACAGACAGACACAGGCAGCGAGTTCATAGTCACAACATCCAACCTGGATCAAGGAACAGCTGACTGACCTTATGGTACAGGTGTAAAGGGGAGGGGCTACATGATTAAAGGGACTGTCTGCACTGGGTGGGCTGTCCGTGTTCAACAATAAATCATCAATGGTTTTATGACAAAGTCAGTTTATGATCATGTGATAGATGATAAAGAAGTTTATTAACAAACGATGTTCAACTGTTTACAGCCACATTATCATTTGTTATCAACTCATTATTAACTGACTATTATTAATTGATTGACTGATTATCATGTGTGACACAGGTTCCTCTGAGGATCATGTGTGTTTATACTGAAGCACACACAAACAATAATTATATTAACAGTTTAAACCTGATGACAGACTCAGGGTCTGTTAGCTGTGTGATGTGGACTATTGTTCAGAGATCCAGTTTCATTTTTTACAGTGTGGGTCCAGAGGCGTGACCCTGAGCTTCATTTTTTACAGTGTTTTCTGTAAAAAATGAAGATGATCAGTGTTTTCTGATCAGCTGTTTTGATGCAGGAACTTTTGAAAAACATCAACTGATTTTGCTCTCAGACTTATGGCATCACTGAGTAACTCTCAGCTGACGAAGAGGAAGATCTCCAAATGTTTGGAGGACACAGAGTGTGGACAATCAATCAGCTGAGGTACAGTGAAATAGTTGGTGTGTGTGACTTAGTGCCGTAAAGCGTTACGTACTTCTCCCGACCCGGAGCCCAAAGTTACATAGTGTGAGAACAGACGTACGACTGACAGAGACACCGTTCACCTGATCACAGGTCAGTAATGGTTTACACGTGATTGGACGACATCATAATTCTGTTTCCTGTCTGCTCAGTCGAAGTCTCTGAGGGAGCGCTGGCTGCTGGATGGAGCCGGACCAGAACAGGACGAGGTGAAGAGACAACTGGACCAGGACGAGGCCAAGACCAGGAGCCTGGAGGAGACCATCAACAGGTCTGACAGGTTTTAATCTGATTTAATCAGATCTGATCTGATTTAATCTGGTCTGGTTTAATCTGATTTAATCTGGCCTGATCTGGTTTAATCTGGTTTAATCTCTCTCTGTGTTGCAGGTTAGAGTACGAGCTGCTCAGTTTGGAAACTGGAGGCGGTTGTCAGACCATAACCCAGACTACTGTGAGTATCTGTGTCAGATTACAGTAAGCATATTGCACTGTTAGTCAGATTATGGAATACTCTCTGCAGCCTGAATGTGTCGCTCTCAAGATTTTATATTATTTTATTTTAGTTTTATGACTAGTGAGTTTTATTGTGAAATTGAACTTCCTGTCTGTGTCTGCAGGTGTCATCAGAAGCAGTTAAAGGTGAGTTCCTTCCCCTCTGTCATCACCTGTTTCTGTCATCACTTATGTCCTCTCACCTGTCTCTGTCATCACTGGCCCTTGTTTCACCTGTCTCTGGCATCACCTGTCGTGTCTCACCTGTCTCCTTTCACCTGTCTCTGTTTCACCTGTCTCTGTCTCACCTGTCTCTGCCTCACCCATCCCTGTCATCACCTGTCTCTGTCATCACTTATCTCCTCTCACCTGTCTCTGTCATCGCCTGTCTCTGTCTCACTGGTCTCTGACATCACCAGTGTCCTCTCATCTGTCTCTGTCTCACCCATCTCTGTCTCACCTGTCTCTGTCTCACGTGGCTCTATCATGACCTGTCTCCTCTCACCTGTCTCTGTAATCAACCTATCTCTGTCTCACCTGTCTGTCTCTGTCTCTCCGATCTCTGCCTCACCTGTTTCTGTTTCACTTGTCTCACCTATGTCTCGCCTGTCTCTGTCTCACCTGTCGCTGTCATCTGTCTCACCAGCTGTAGAAGTCAAAGGTCACAGCAGCTATCAGCCAGAGCAAGCTTCAGGTCAGCTGGTCCAAGGTGAGCCTCTGTTCTGTAATCTGATGCTAAGAATCAGATAACAATAATGAGATTACCTTGATGACATCACACTGATGACATCACAAATACTTATTATAGTATTTCTGATTCTGATGACATCACACTCAGAGCTTCAGAGTCATCACTCTCTGTCTCTGTGCCCACCTCCTTTCTTTCCCGAGCCTTTGCAGAGGTCAAAGTTCACAAAAGTCCTCGGATGAACAAACCGAGAGAGCCGGTGGATGAGATGAAGCGAGGTGAGAACCTGCTGGACGAGAGAGCACAGAAACTCCAGCTAACAGGCTAACTCACACTCACTGAATCAGCATGAAGACGAGTTAACAAGCTAATGAGCTAAAGTCCCCGTAAACCTGCCTGTCTCAGGTGTGTCAGGTCACATCAACAGGAAGAGTTCAGGTTAATGTTCAACTTCCCGACTGTCTCTAATAACGTCCTGTCTCTTATAACCTCCTGTCTGTGTCTGATAACTTCCTGTCTGTCTCTGTAACTTCCTATATGTGTGTGTGTTTGTTTTATTCACCCTGTGGCCCCTCTGGTCATCAGCGATGTACTCGGTGGAGATTAAGGTTGAGCGGGACCGAGTGACTGGGGAGACCCGGGTTCTGTCCACTAACACCACACTTCCCGTTGACCTTTCTCACCAAGGGGTCAAAGTTTACGAGGACGAGAGGAAAGGTGATGTCATGCTGCTCGTTCTATGACACATTTCCTGCTGTAACAATGTAGACATCATAAGGGGGAAGACATCACACATTACAGCAGAGTAATTTCTATTGGTCAGGAAGTGTGTCCTGATCCAGACTCTGGTCCTGACCCGGGTTCTGTCTCTGTCTGTCTCCTAGTGGTCCACGAGATGAACGGTGAGGAGGGCGTCCAGCTGCTCAGCTTCTCAGAGGTTGAGGAGCTCATCCACAAAGCTGATGAGGCCTCGATGATGTCACAGACTGTCACCACAGTGACCTCTCTGCAGACAGCAGAGGTCCAGGAGGAGGCATGTCCCCAGCAGCCGCCACCGCCGGAGCTGCTGCCAGTCGCCTTGGAGATCACTGGGCTGGAGGCCAAACCGGAAGGTGAGCAGAGCGTGGCGGAGGCCAGCGCCGAGAACCCCGTCACCATGGTGTTCATGGGATACCAGAGCGTGGAGGATGAGGACGAGACCAAGAGGGTGCTTGGCCTGCAGGGGACGGTAAAGGCGGAGCTCGTTCTCATCGACGATACAGATGGGAAAACATCACCTGGTGACAGGAGGGAGGAGACAGGCGGTGCTCTGACTCCGCCTGTCGCAACCGCCCAACCCCAATCCTCCAAACCTCCGTCCTCCAAACCAAAGGCCCCACCACAGGCCACCAAAACTCAGGCCACGGCAGTAGCGAGTAATGGGGAGACAGCAGGAGAGGTGGAGGAGCTGAAAGGAGGAGTGGTGGAGATAAAGAAGGAGAAGCAGCCGTGTAAGTGCTGCAGCATCATGTGATCCTGAAGGGGGCACTGCTGTCACATATAATCTCATAATCTGAAACAGGAAGGACGGAGGACAAGAACTATAGGAACTAAACTCCACCCACTGCCCTAAACCCCGCCTCTAACAACATGACATCATTTCCTGTTTCTTTCCTTTTTTCTATTTCCCTGAAGCTTTTTACTTTTGTACTCCTTTCCTCTCCCCATGTTTCATCTGAGACGCCTCACCGTGTTAGCCTTAGCATTAGCCATGGTAGTATTAGCTCTCTAATAGTGGATTCCCTGTAGACTTGTACTTATTGGTTTCTCTCCATCATCTGTCTGCAGATGATGCATCAGTCTTTTTTTTTTAAATAAAAGTGATCTGACAGGTCGACTCAGCTTAACAAACTGATTTTGTATCTTTGTGACATCACAGACGTCGCTGCACTCAAACACACCATTCAGTCCACGAACCACCAAACACACAACTGCCAGCCGATCTAAACTTCACCCCTTTAGGTTCTGTTAGTAGCATTAGCTCAGAGTTACAGAACATTTGATCAGCATTACAGAACATTCAGTCGGCGAGTGTAGTCTTACTGGGGTAAATGCGGACAGTTGTACTCAAGTATTTGTTCTAATTACAATGTTACAATGTTCAGATTTACTCTTGTCCGGCGGCTTCTTGCTCGCTCACTCTCTCCTTTTCTCTTCTGAGCTTCCTCTGTCAGCGTCCTCTTCACTCTCTGCTCCTCTGCCATTATGTCCATAGAAGCTGCTGAGCCGAGTTATGTTACTGCTTGCCCAGCTCCAGTTCTGGCATGACACTGGCTCCCCGTCAGCATTCCCCCATCTCATGGTAGTACAAACACTAACAGAGACGGCTGATCGCAGGTCACTTTAGCATCAACATGATTTAAAATGTCTGATGGTCAAATCAGACATCAATAAAAAAAATAATTTAAAAAAATCACATGATCAAACTTGATCATCAATAATAAACTATTTTATCAAAACTAAAAATATCCAAAATTAACCAAATAATCTTAATTAAATAAACAATAATCTAAATTAATAATAATTAAAACATAATTAACCAAATAATCTTCAAATTATTGTCCTTTAATTTAATTAAAAGTTGTAAAGTCATCATTTTTAAATCGTGTCCCGCCACAGAACAAATTTAGGTTTAAACATTTTAAATGTTTACGTGATGATGATCAGTAAAGTTTTGAATTCATCCAGATGAGTACACGAATCATCACATCCATCGACATCGACACTTACTGACCAGCAGCCAAGTTGACCTGTGTTTCAGGTCTGTTTCAAACAGCTGATCATCATGTTAAACAGCTTCATGTCTTCCATCAACAGATTTTAACTGATCTACTGACGGATGGTTGCCACAGTGACAACACAGTAAAGATGGCTTACAAAGAAAAGAAACAGATCAGCTGATCTTGGTTTTTCTGAGATGAGACTGAGATGATTTAAAGATTTATTAATAAAGCATCTCGATTAATTAAACCTGCAACTGGTTTCAGAGGGTGATGGACTGAACGCTTGCATGTTCACGTCAAGAGATGAGAGGTTTCCATGGAGATGGTCCCTACAGTTCTTGACATGTTGTTGATGGTGGCTTAAGCCTGACATGTGCAGGAAGTTCAGGTTAAACCATCAGCTGAGGATCTGCAGAGGTCAGTGTTTACACATGAGGTCAGATTCAGGTCAGGTGTTCAGGTTCATCAAACTGGACCTCTGAGGACTGAGGCTGACCCAGTTAAAGAAAATGTTTATGACAGATGGCGGTAAATCCGCCTTACTGATGGTCAGCTGTCTTTGTTGTTGTTGTCAGCAAGCCATGAACTTAAAGTAAGAGTAATTTATTCTCATTATGATTAGATGTTACAAGGTTCTGAATGTTTACATATTTAACTGCAGCAGGTTTCTGAAAAATGAAACCAGTTTTTTGTCATGACAGCCAGATGATTTTGTCTTTGTTTTTGCCGAGTTTGCTGCCCTAACGCCAACCCTGTCTGCTGTTTGCTGCCACCTGTTTAACTTCAACAAGTGAGTCCATATAATTCTATATGAACATTAAGATAAACAATAAACATGAACAATAAACACAGTTGTCTTCAATTCACATTATTATCATTATTACAATAATAATAATATTAATAATAATTAGGACAGGTGCTGGCAGGTAAGAATCTGGAGACAGTGATCATTGTAATTAGTGTGGATGCCCAGAGGGATTGGATAGTTATCGAAATCTTTATTGGTGTGGATGCCCTCTGGGCTGTCTAACTATTGTTATCACTATCACTATTGTTATCCAAATCTTTTTTGCCGCACTTCAAGTCCCACAAATCCTGTCCTACAAACATAAAAAATATATCACCAGATGCAGCTCATTCAGGACATGACTGCTATTACCTTTGTAACGTCTACTATTAATACTGTATGAATTATGAAACATTTTGTACAATTTTCCCATCATAAGGATGAATGGGAAATCGTCAAATCTCTCAACACACCTTTTAAATGCCTACTACTACTACTACTGCATACTTTGCCATACAGACTTCATTCAAATTATTGCTTGTACACAAGATCTTAAACTATTAACCTTGTACTCAACTTTACAAAAAAGTTAAGTTAGTTACTCCACAGCAGCGTTTACAATGGGTGTGTATTGCGCCTGCTAGAGCGAGTGACGTCAGAGCTAGAGCGAAAGAACAGCTAACAAGTCCGTCAAAAAATAAAACATACCAGCCTCTCCTGGCCGCAAACTTCATGCTACAGACATAATTTACCACTCAAAACGTAGGAAAACTGGATATCTATGCAGTGATACCACTACTGGAGCTGTCAGCCTTACCGTTTCGGCGTCGTGAACGTCAGAGCACCAGCTAGTCCCTGCAGCACTCCCATTTAGTCCCTTATTAAAAACGGAGAGATTTTTCTTCAGGCAAGCAGACAAACCCGTTCCTTTACCAGGCGAAATAATTCCTTTCCGTGGCGGAAATCACATAAAAAAGTCACCTATAGATCAGGAGGACCTCGTAATACACCTGGCGACGTCGTTTCTATGATAATTACAACGGTTTGGTCGGTACACGACTTTATCTGTCGTTTGCAGCTTTACTCTCGGTCAGCGTCTCTCCCTCTGTCAGTCAGACAGCACGGTTAGCACGCTGGTTAGCACGCTGCTAACGCAAAGTGTAAACAAACCAGCGCGCACACGGAGCGTGCCAGCTGATTATAACGAGCGACCACAAGTTAACCAGCCTAGCAGCAGAGGGAGCGACTGATATTTAAAATATAAATATGCCAAATTTAGAAAGATTACTCATTTTTTTCAGGTAATCTCACACTTTATTACAACATTGTACAAATTCATATAATATTTCCAGACATCCTACAATTCCATCTCTTTGTACAAATTTCCACAGATGCATCCAGATGCATCCACACCGTATTTCCGCAGAAAATACAAATTTTCTAGTATTTTTATTGGCCTCTGCATATAACGTTACCATCCATGATGAATTCAAAGGCTCTCTCACTGAATTAAAGGACTGCTCATCTTTACAATCAACAGTGTTCTAACAACGGAAAGAAGTGTGAACAGCTGATAAACCAATACAAATATTTATAAACTCACACTGAGATCTGATGGACTTTAAACATATTTTTTGGCCTTTTTCAAGCTTTATTTTTGACAGAGAAGAGTGACAGGTGAAGAGTGACAGGTGAAGAGTGACTGGAATGTGTGGAGAGGGAGAGAGACTTGAACGACACGCAGCAAAGGGCTGCAGGTCCTGCAGACCCTTCGTACATTGGGTGGACGCTTTACCAACTGAGCTAATCGACACCCCAGATCTGATGGACTTTAAAACAACACAACTAATATATCAGAAATAAGCTGTTTCATGTCAGTGAGTCAGTCTAAACAAAGCAATCAAACAGTTCACATGACATTGTTTGATGTTACATCTAATAATATAATATAAAACACACGAGTAAACCTGTGCTGCCCTTTCCCGCATGTCATTCCCCATCTCTTTCTCCCCATACTTCCTGTCACTCTTCAGCTGTCTCTGTTTAATAAAGCTTGAAAGGGCCAAATATAATCATAAAAGAAATACAAAATATATGAATTTTATATAAATGAAGTGTAACAGTCTGATGGATAAACTCAGCTTAGGAATTACTGTTCCAGTCTGCACGTTGAGATGTTTTGTGGTCGTCTCGATTCAGAGACAGACCGTCTGTGACATTTGACTTGTTCCAGTCTTACATCAGGTACAGATGCTTCACACTCCAGAGAAATGACATCATAAATCACTTCCTGTCTGTGTTAACCTTTAGTCTGTCCCAAAGAAAGCTCATCATGGAGCTCAACGTATCCTGAAAGAAGTTCCTTCATGTTTGTCACACAGAGCAGAGCAGTCACACTAAAAACACACTTTAGTATTGATTTTTATAGTTGAATGATTTTTATAGATGATTGATGTTTATAGATAGATGCTCGATTATTGATGTTTATAGATTATAGATTAGTGTGACAAGCTCTTTAATTTCATGTTTGATTCTCTAGTTTAAAATAATTTTAGTTAAAAAGCTTCTAACAGTCAAACACCGACCACCCTGTTTGAGTCTGGGATGTCCAGCAGTCACCTCCTGTCGTCATGGTAACCTGGGAACCATGCACAGAGGTCATGTGATCAAATACTGTGTGTGTGTGTGGTCAGTCATTGTGTATGTTTCTGTTGTACTACTGCTCAGCAACAAACACACACACACAGACCTGGTTCAGTGTGTTATTAATATTCAGTCACATTATATAATAATAATAATATTTTCATAAAACTTCTGTGACAATGAAGAAAAATATTTTATTTTGTGAAATCTGAAAAAAAAATTTTACCTGTAAAAACTTCCTCATGATGTCACTGCCTGTTACCACTGCTGAATGGATAACAGCAGCACTCTGGACACATCCATGAGGATCTGACACAACAGGTGAGACAACAGGTGATTTATCATTATTATTATTGTTATTAGATCAGCCTGAGCTCACACAGAAAGTGATGTCACAGATCAGACACTGTGGACGTGTTTGAGCAGCAGGGGGCAGCAGACAGGCACAAACTGAGCTACAGTCATACAGAGCTCATGTCACGTTTCTGGTCTGGCATGTGTTTCTGATCCAGACTGACAAGCAAACACCGAGACAGATTCTCTATGTGACAACGTTACAAGGTGATCCCGATCATTCTTTATTCATAAGCTTTATTTTTTATTACAAAGACATTTGTCTAAAAGCAGCTTCAATTTTAGTTCAAAGGTCCTGAGAGAGAGAGGGGGGGGGGGGGGGGGAGAGGGAGAGAGAGGGGGGGAGGGAGAGAGAGAGAGAGAGAGAGAGGGAGAGAGAGGGGGGGGGGAGAGGGAAAGAGGTGGGCGGACCCTCTGATTGGACGATAGAAGTTGAACTTCAGTCTCTTCAGTTTATTTTTCAGTTTCTGTCAACGACAAACTGAGGTAAGATGAAACTATTTAATTATACAGTTTAAAATGTATCAGTCTAGTTTTAATCTTAATGAAAATGGAACTGACGTATTCAGATTTAATAAAAATAACTTCAGTCACCTCCACAGATTAAATTAAATATGAATTAAGATCTGAATGTTAATGACGGTTTATAATGACTTATGACCACACCGATAAACATACAATGATGCATTATATCAGCATTGAAATAACGTTATATCAACAATATATCAACATTAATTAAACATTATAGCTGTAACTAGTAAACCATCACTGCATGGACACTATGAGTTCTTACTATAGCTGATTTGTGAGGTGTGTGTGAGTATAAGTCATCATAATGTGTTATCCATCAGTCAACCAAGTTTATAACTTGTCACTCGACACTTGAAATTAAAATTAATTATTACTCACATCTATAATGTTTCAAGTGTCCCCATAACACATGAATCATGCGCTCATACAGCATTACAGTAACGAATTGTGAATTTTCAGAATGTTGCAAAACAAAAATACTAATACTGCTATGAGCGCCTCCTATAGGACACAGAGTCCATTACAAACAACCCCAGACCGCCAAACCAACTGCTGCTTCTGCCTCCTCCTGCAAATCTATGTGGTCATAGACTCAAACAAACCATCTGTAACCACGCTCACCTGTCAATCAAAGCGTCCACGCTCTGAATCCTGCATAACTTTAAGCCTTAATATAATGTGAACAGGTGAGTTGTATATAAATTCACCCTCAGTACAGTTGTCATGAACGGGGAAATTAGCTACAGAGACCAAAACTGTTTTTGTACCAGGCTGTAAACATGTTTATTTCTGCTGTCTAACATGGGGACTTATGGAGACTGACTCACTGCTGCAGCCAGCCTCAGGTGGACGTTAGAGGAACTGCAGTTTTTACCTTCACTTCACAGACATGGAGGTTGATGTTGATTAAAACATTAAAATCAAACAAACAGGCTGATGATTCATACAAGAAACATCATGGAGTCACATGTTCATATGTGTCTGTCTGCCTGTTGACAGTCTGTCTGCCTGTTATCAGCTGACTGCAGTGGTTGGTGGGCGGGGCTTATCACTGACACGCAGACAGTCATTTGAGTCATTTGTGTATATACAGTATATATACAGTACAACAATAACAACACTGATAGACAGTTTAAATATATATATATTATATATGTCATATACTGCATATATGGTAAATGGACTGAATTTATATTTCTCCTTTCTAGTCTTCTGACCACTCAAAGCTCTTTTACACTACATATCTCATTCATACACTGATGGCATTGGCTGCCGTGCAAGGTGCACACTGCTCATCAGTTTTAGGAGCTAACCACTGATACACATTCACACACTTTCACACACCGATGGTTCAGCCTTCAGGAGCAGTTTGGGGTTCAGTATTTTGCTCAATGACACGTTGACATGCAGACTGGAGGAGCTGGGGATCAAACCACTGATGATCTGATTAATAAGTTATGTGTGTGTGTGTGTGTGTGTGTGTGTGTGTGTCAAGCATATCGTACCTATCATGTATATCAAAAACATAAAGAAAACAAACAATATAAATATACAATATGTTCTAAAATGAAAACAGCTGAATAGCAGAGTATTCAGCAGATAATGTGCAAATGCAGAATATTTTCAATGTGTAAAACAAGGTAGTCCAAAGATACACCGACACAAACATGACTGCAAAGGAGACAAACTAACCTGTTGATGAATCATTAATCGATAAACGTTCTTCAGTTCTGCAACTCGAATATATGACACACTCACCCATGTCATAACACAGCAGTTGCCGTGGTAACGTGTCCTGTGCTAGTTTTACAGCAGTGCTTTAAAGCATGTTATCGCTGATCAATCAACTCTGATAAAGTTTATTGTCATTCCTCACATCCTATTTCCCAATGAGGACATTTCCCCCTCAAAGTACACTCAAAGCAAGGCAAGGCAAGGTAAGTTTATTTGTATAGCACCATTCTTACACAAGACAATTCATAGTGCTTTACAGAGGCAGAGGAGAAATGTGTTAAAAGAGAACCAATTAAAAGAAATTAAAACAGTTTAAAACAATTTAAACTCAAGCAGACATGTTTCATGCTTGGCCCCCTTCGCAGGTGTAAAAAATGAAGTCAGAGGTTCTTCACCCCAATCAGCTCAGTCTCCAGACTTGAGCTGGTCCCCTGAGTCTCCAATACTCAACAGGTCCCCTTTTACCTGTTCTTCTCATTCCACCTAATCAGTCACCTTTTAACTTGATTGACTTGTTGGATACACTCACTCAGTGACTGTAATGGGCCGTAGTCATTTGTTGACATTGTAATAAAGAGTTACGTGTCATCAGTGTACGAGTGGTAAGAGATGTTATAATACTCCATAGTCTGAGCTAGTGGGAGCATGTAGATGTTAAACAGAAGTGACCCAAGAATGGAGCCTTGGGCTACACGTCATCTTTGTTCACCCAGATTCACAATTACCTAACGAGGCAAAGAAGTTACAGTCTTCTAAGTAAGATTTGAACCAACTTAGCACCGTACCAGAAAGTCCAACCCACTTCTCCAGTCTGCTGAGCAACATGTTGTGATAAACTGTGTCAAATGCAGCACTGAGATCCAGCAGTAACAACAATGAAGTTTTTGATGCATCAGTCAAAGTACACTTAAAATACTGCACTCAAAGTACACTTCACTACCAGTAGTGAAATACTCAAGTATTTTCAATTTATACTCAAACTGCAAAACACTTTATTGGTAATACTTTTTTTGAAGGTGTGTTCTTAACACTGACATAACCATGAACCAAACCATACTCTCTGTTGTTTCCATGGTAACCACCCTGTGTGTTGTTTCCATGGTAAGCATCCTTTCACTGTTGTTTCAGGACATTGTAACATGGAGAACATCAAACACCATTCAGCGTCTTCATCAAACCCCCTCGCTGGCCCTATAGAGCCCTCTGCAGCCATGAGCAGCACTCCGAAGAGGTGGGTGCTGAAGCCTCTATCCCCGCTGCTACAACCCTCAGACCTGCGCACCATCACCAGCCCTGCCCAAAGCAACACTCCTGACGATGGAGTCTTCACCTTCGACATCTCTGCAGCTCATAGTCATTCCTCTGTGGACGTCTCCTCACAGTACAGTGATGGGTCCACGGACGTGGTAGTTTTGGCAAAGCAGGTTTCGGTGTCACAAGATGGAGGGAGCACCAGTGATGAGTGGTTTCCCAGCTGTCCCAGCAGTCCCAGCAGCAGCCTGGGCTCTCACAGTGGTTTCTACTCCTTTGTGGAGGATCCGATGAGTCCTGAAGCCGAGCTGAATGAAGCATGGATGGTCTCGTCCCAACGGCAGACTCAGCTAGTGACCCTGAAGGAGGAGAAAGGATTCAAACTGCAGACCTACACCAGCAGCAGGAAGCCAGAGAGTTTGTTCTCAGAGAGCAATGGAGACTCACAATACAAAGTGGATCTGAACAATGGCATCAAAGTGGTCCAGGAGGAAGAGGAGAGGCAACTTCGAAAGGAGATCATCCAGAGCCAAGCACCGAAGAAGAACCCGACCTTCAAAGATCAGCTGAGTGGCCTGGAGAATCTGGATCTGAGCAGAACTGCAAACAAACTGATAGAAGGTTTCAGTTTGAACTACAAACCAGTCAGCTACAGAACACAACCCATCCGTCCTGCTGAGCCAGGGACCATCGTCAAGGAGCAGATCAACTTCAGTGCTGCCCGACAACAGTTCCTGAAGATGGAGCAGGACCAGCTGATGACACTCCTCAACCCTCTGAGGTCCTCAAAATCACACCTGAATATGTCTCTGCAGCCAGATCCTGATGTGTGCTTATCACAGCAGGCCGAGACAGTTCAGATGAGCAAAGATACAACGCTGTTTAAACCACTAGAAGTAGATGAGACCAACCCAGAGAGGAAGGAGAATGTGTATTGGACTGACAAAAGTCTCAGCCAGCAGAGCAGTGTATTCAACGACCTGGACTCTGGCCTAGAGGAGTTGTCTGTGGAAGTGTGTGGCGGCTTCACCAGTGATGGAGGTGTGTTCAGTAACAGAACTCAAGAAAACAGAAGCACCAAGTCCACAAGCGACCATGAGACCCCGATTGAAAGGGAGATTCGGTTAGTTCAGGAACGTGAGGAGAACCTACGACGCTCACGAGGGCTGAAGCTCAGTGACAGCAAAACAGAGATGGTTGAAATCAAAACCAAACGTTTACTGTCACCGCAACTGCCTGTCAGAGCCGAAGAAAAGAACAGAGTAAGCTTAAATATCCATCATGAGGTCCAGAAAGACAACCAGAGGAAAGAGGAGCCTCTGAAGGGAGGGATCCTGGGACAATACAGCCTAGATCTTCCACAGAAACTGGAGGACATCAAAAAAGAGTTTAACCAACAAGATGGGGACAAGAGGACAAAAGAAAGACCTCAGTCTGAGTCTGGAAGTCTGGAAGTCTTACCATCACCTTGCTGTCCTCATCGACACCCTGAAGAAACCGAGTGGTACCTCAGTCAAATTGGTTCAGCTCTATCTCCCTTCTCTTTGAAGGACTTAGAGGTCCAGGACACAAGATGTTTCCAACAACAGCAAATGTCTTCTTCATCTTCTCACTCCTCCTCTCCCACATCCCCAACACTGAAACCTCTGCGAGAAATGACCTCGACCATGCCTCAGTCCTGGAAGGAGAACCTAGAGTCCACTGGCCTGCAGTCCAGAGGACGAGGAGCTCCGGATTTCATAGAGAAAGAGATTGAGGAGGATTTGAGACGGGAGCAGGAGCTGAGGGAGATGCGAGCATCCAGGGAGGAGACTGATGGACCGCTGTTCTCTCCAGCTTCTCTGGTGGAGCAGGCAAGCAAGATGGCCATCAGTCAGTTCTGCCCACCTGCGACCACAGGTACGTCATCCTCATCATGGTGAGTTATATCAGTTATATCAGTTAGCTTATCAGTGGGTGTAAATAGTTAATTAATCGCTACATGAGATCTGAGTTGAACTCAGTCAAGATCCCTCTGATAGTACTCTTCTATACAGTACTCTGTGTGCTTCCTGGTATAGTGCTCTAATTTCAGCAGGTAGTGTTGTTTTAATTCAAGTATGGCCGTTTGCTGCTTCTTTCTTCTTGTCCTCCTTGCTCGTGTTGAGCTCCAACATCTGACTTCTTCTTGTTGATTAATTAATTAAGGTGATATTATTTTAGTATAAAATGTAATATATCTAAATATATGGATATATGTATATTTACAGTAATCGTACAGTTGTGAATACTCACTGGAACCGAGGGTCTAAGGACAGAGGGTGTCACTCCCTGTACAGACTGTGAAGCCTCTGAGGATAAATGTGTTTGTGACTTTGGGCTGTACAAATAAAATCTGATTTGATTGATTTGAATACAAATGATTAAATATAGCTAACATTATACACAGAATAGTAAACTATACACAGTGCAGACAGTATTACATGAATACACTATATAGATATTTACAGTGAGACAGTGTGAGGAGAAACCGTCCATAAGGTTGTGGGGGGGGGGGGTCACCTCGGTGCAGAGTTTTGAAACGGGCTTGTGTAGGACCCAAATGCAGCACAACAGCAAGGGATACTTTGTAATGTTCTTTATTGAGGAACTCACAGCAGGCAATATGGCAGGTGAGAAAGAGGGAATAAGTCCTGAGTTCAGTCGAGAGTCTGTGGCAACGAGCAGGAGCGGGGGGACAGACGGCCCGGGGAAATCTCCAAACAGCCAGGGAAACAGGCAGACAGACACCAGAAACACTGAGGCTGAACTCGTGGTCGGGGATGAAAAGCTGAGGTGATTACCGGGGCTGAGACAGACGAGCAGGTCAAAGGCAGGCAGGGTCAGAAATGGGAGATCAGTCCGGACAAAAGTGCTGGAAAGACTTGCATGACACGAAGAACAATCTGGCAAAGAGTGTCTGGAGGTTGGTGCTTAAATACAGGGTTGATACTGTTGAGAAGCAGGTGTGGGAGGCGGGAGAAACCATGGTGACTGATGAGGAGGCGGGACTGACAGGTGAGTGGAAAGTTACTGGATGCAGGTAAGAGGGAAAAGCAGGCAGGGGACCGGAGTGGATTGTGACAAGTTCACAATCCACTCCGGTCCCCTGCCTGCTAGCAGGGTGACAGCTGATGTAAAGAAGCTGTACCTGAACCTGCTGCTTCTGGAACGGAGGGACCCGTAGCACCTCCCAGAGGGGAGTTTGGTCAGAGATAGAGCAGTTTCCATACCAGAGAGAGATCAAGAAAGGTCACTGGAGATGTGGACACCCAGGAACTTAAAGTTGGAGACCCGATGGATGATGTTAGAACCAGGTGCTGTAGAGATATTTAGACATTTAGCTGACGCTTTTATCCAAAACAATCAAGGTATAGTGCGACTAGGACATGTTAGTGCAGCAATAAGTGCTATGACAGAACATTGTCCTCTCCTCTTTAAGAGGAGTTTGTAAGTTCAGGTTGTTTCTGTATCTGGTGTCAATGAGAAGCTGCTCTGGAAAAATTCACCTTGGTGGATCAATAAAGTTGTTTCAGAATATAAACAGGAACAAACGTTGAAGCTCGACAATATGTTTGGTTTGAGGTCAGATTTCGTCAGCAGTCTCCAAGCTGCAGCTCCTCTAACGTCCACCAGGTACTGCTGTGTTCATACTCGAACTGTAATGAAATGAACGAGAAACCCTCCAACTCTTCTACACTGATGAAGGATTTTCACAATAAAAGCACATATTCAGGCTTGATTGAGAGGAATCTTAGCGTATCACACTCAGAGATCAGACAGAAACTGAACTTTAAACCAATAAAACCTGACACAGTCAAATGAATGATGTGAAACAAAGGACAGGACGTGTCTTTGATATGTCTGTGTTTCTAATGGACTCTGAGTTAGTCACTGTAGACGCTGCAGTTTGTCAGAGGAGGAACAAAGTCCAGACTGAATCAGTAACCACTCACATTTTCTGTCTTAAAGCAGAGGTCAGAGGTCAAAGCTTCAGCCCTGCTGACATCATGCTGTCATGTATGATGATCTATGATGTCACTCATGCTGTGTTTCAGATAAATTGCTCAGCGTCTCCTCTTCGTCTCCTCATCCCTTCATCCGTCAACCCTCTGTCACCTTTATCACCGCTCAGCCCTGGACCTCCTCCTGCCTCCTCTCCTCCGGTCCTCCTCCCCCCTCCTCTTCCTCGCCTCCTCCCCCTTTCTCCTCCTCACCTCCGCCACCCTCTTCCTCCCCTGTGGCAGTCCGGTCCATCCCACTCCGTCTCCAAGGTCTGTCAGAGATGCTGCTGCAGGACTTTGAGGAGAGACGACTCCAACTCAAGTTGGAGGAGAGTGCTGTGAGTCCCCAACATTTCTGTGTATTATTTTGGAGGTTTAGTGCCGTTTCCTATTGCTAAATAAAACTTTATCAGAACTGACGGGAAGTGTACAAACTACCAAAATAGCTGAATGGAAAACTGTCAATTATCTTTTGATTTAAAAATCAGACTTTTGTTACAACTTCCTGTTTTATTTTTTCAGTATGCAGGAATCCAACCAATTGACACTGTGAACAATGAGGTACAACCTGCAAACCGGTCTGTAAACAGTCAGTTAACCAGTCAGTAACCAGTCAATTAACCAGTCAATTAACCAGTCTGTAAACAGTCTGTAACCATTCAGTTATCCAGTCTGTAACCAGTCTGTAACTATCTCTTTGTCTGTTCATGTGTTTTCAGGTTGTTGAGTCGACTCGTGTAATTCGACATAAAAACCAGCGTGCTCTGCTCTGGGAGGCCGGAGTGTTCGCCAACCATCCCGCACCAGTACCAAGACCGGACCAGGACTAGGACTATTCTGTGAAATTTGAATGGCTTGAGATTAAATGGTTTTAAAGTAAAACAATCCAATGAAGTGCTCACTCCTGATTGGTCATTTAAGATGACAGCCCCACTCCTCATCCAATCAACTGGCAGTTGCTGAGTAGATCATCAAACACAGACGATGAGTCATAAATAAATGAACAAAATTTGATCTGAAGTTTGTTTTCATGATTTAAGAATAAAAATGTTTCAAATGTTTGTTTGTTTGTTGTCTCCATTTAACTGTTAAAATGATAACAGACTTATTTTGGTAGTTTTGTTTTTACTTCAGCAGAGAAGAAGAACTCTAACATACATTATTAACATACATGACTAAGATACAATGCAGAAGTATTGACCCTGTTGGCATTTTTCCTATTTTGTTGTCTTACATCCTGGAAATAAAATAAAATGAATTTTTATTTGTATTTCATGAAATGAACAAACACAAAATGTAATGTAATGTAAAATGAAACTTGTTTTAAAAAAAATGAATTAATAAATAATGGAAAAAAAGTGTGTGCAGGTATAGTCACCCCCTTTGCCATCAAGCCCCTAAATAAAATCTGGTCAGTTGCCTTCAGAAGTCAGAGTTAGTCCACCTGACAGGACTGACAGGAACAAGGTATGTTAGCTGTGTTAGCTCCCTGGTTAGCTGTGTTAGCTTCATGGTTAGCTGTGTTAGCTCCATGGTTAGCTGTGTTACCTCTGTTAGCTCCACGGTTGAACAGTCCTGATAAGTCATGAAATTTGTTCGTTAGCAGAATGAAATAGAGTGTGTTCGCCATCCTTTCAGTAATCATGGATCATTCATCAGAGACCATAAAAGATAATTCAAACACACCGGAGTCCATCCAGCAGCCAGTGTGTTTCCACAGCAACAGTAACCAGGAATATATCTCTCTGTGTTTGAGCTCTTATCTCAACATCTACATGGTTACTATGGAAACTGCATAATGAACCTGAAGGTGCAGGACATGAGACAGAGTGTGTGCTATGTTGCGTATTCATGTGTTCTATGTTGTGTTCACATGTTCATAATGCACTCATGTGTTCATGTTGTGTTCATGTCTACGTGTTGCATTGATTCATGAACATGTCATAAACACATCCAGACACTAAGTTAAATTGCTGATGAAATTGTCAGTAAAAAACGGATGATGAATAACATTTAATTAAACTTTCATCATAACGATCACAGAGCATGCAGCATCCTTCAGTCTGAAACTCTTTTCTCTTAATTTGAAAGGTTTTTATAGCAGCATTTTTTTTCTTTTTCCTGTTTCCAGTCATGACAGATTCAAGAGCAACAATGTTTTTACATTCAGATGTTCACAGAAATTAGCATTCTGTTCGCACAATTAAAAAACATCCATCAACATGCTACAACACAGACACATGAACAACAGGGACAGACCAGGATCAGGATGAGGACCAGGATCAAGATCAGGATAAACTGAGCAGCGCTGTAACAATCAATGAGTATCTTTAAATTCTCAATGTTTAATATCATCCATCCTCAAAACCAACGCACACATGCACACACACACACACACACACAGTCTCAACCAATCAGAAAGCAGCACACAAACAAACATGCTTAGAATCACTTTAGCAACCAAGCCATCAAAACATAAGGGCAATAACAGTCCAGGTAATATACAATCAGTGAAAAAACTCCAACATGGCCGCCACAATGTCCAGAACAATGACAGGAAACACTGTCATAGGCCACACCCCCAGAGGAAGTGGGAGCAGAGGCAGGTGGTTGTGGTGGACAATGTTGTGACACTGCAGGGTTCAGGTTTGTTAAATGTTTGTGCTTCAGAAAATTGTTTATGCTGCTTTGATGTCAACAGAACAAGTTGCCATGGAAACTTTAGCTTCCTCTTCAGTAGCTCAACACTGTAGACGATTGTCTCTCAGATGAAGGTCATCAAACAGCTAGCCGGACCGTCAGACACAAAGTCATGTTTTCAGTATTTTCAGGTATTCTTCATGGTATCTTACAGTTTGTCATTTCCTGATAAAAGCTAATGCTTAAAATTAATTAAATTAATAATAATAATAATAATAATAATAATAATAATAATAATCTCATGATGCCACTCTTTGGCAGACGTTATTGGACAGGTCATGATGTTGAGAGAAAACTTTCTAGAGTGTTGAGCCATGTCGACACCAGACTGATGGAAATGTTCTTTCTAGAAACTCCAACTTTCCATTGCATGAAACCAAGGTGGTGTCCTGTCCAGGTACTGTAGTCTTAGTGACCAAAATAATGGCTTGTATTTTGAAAGGGTCTAGTCCTTAAATCTTCGTCCCTGCAAACTCTTATAGTAGTTCTCCTGTTCTGTCTGGTTACGGATCTCTCGATCCAACAGAACTAGTGCCGTCTTGCGTCTCATAGCCATCTCCCTGCGCTGAGCTTCCACACACACCTCCACCTGTGCGTGAGGTCGGGGCAGGGCTGGGTCAGGTTCCACTACAGCACGTGGCGAGGCGGATCGGTGAGGCCGGAAGCTGCTGCCACGGGCCGCAGAGTCTCCCCGGTTCAGGCTGTTGAGGTCATAGGTGTCTCGTGAGTCGCCTCCGTTGGATGCCCCTGCCCACTCCCATGGGTTACTGTTACCTGCAAGGGGTGGGGCTTGTGGAGGGGGTGGGGCTTGGACAACAGGATGATGAGGGGCGTGGGCATCTACAGTGATGATCCCTGAGCCCTCCCGCTGCTCGTAGGAGGGGCGGTAATGTGGAGAGTCAGTGGTAGAGGAGGTGCCGGAGCAGGTGGAGGTGGTCTCTGAGGATTTCTCCACTGAGGATGAAGAGGGGAGGAGGCCCTGCTGCTTTGACATGGTGATGACCTGCATGAGTCGTGGCTGGTTGGCAGCACCACGGGCTGACCCCTCCCCAGTTGTCTTCTCTCGGATGGCTAGCCACTTTGCCCGGGTCAGGGCACTCTTTGGGGACACTGGTGGTGGTCCAGCCTCAGGGATCTGCGGCGGTCTGGGAGTAGCCACAGCTTTGGCGCCGCCTGGAGGCGGAGTGGGATTACGGCTGGAAGGTGCCCTCCCAGGCTGCACTGTGGGCTGGTAGATGGGGACCTGAGACCCTGCCTCATCTGTCCCCACAGAGCCTACCTCAGAGCTGTCTTCGCTGGCCTCGTGCTCCACCTCGTCCCGGACATTCAAGCCTCTCATCTCCATCGACTTCTGTTTCCACTCTGACACCAGTTGCTGTGAACGCATTGGGTCCATGGGAACCTGCACCGCCTTCAAACGCCTCTGCACCGGCTGCACTGACTGCACCGACTGCACTGCATCCTCTGGTCCTGTGTTTGCCCCCAGCACTCCGTTAACGTTCATGCTTGCCCTGGGCAGCGTGTTACTGAAGGTCAACATGGTCTCCTTGCCCATGGGGCTGCGAGGAGCCAGGAGCTCCACATCCACGCTGGCCCTCTTCAGGCTCCCCATGGAGTCCTTCTCCCTCTGTAGGGGCCCCAAACCCTCCAGCCGGTCCATGGGGGCTGGAGCTGCCGCTATCTCATCATTACTCTCCGAGGCAGAGGCGGGGCCCTTGTTGTAGACAGACTCGTGTCCTCGCTCTGTCAGTGCTCGCAGGGGGTCCTCCTTCAGGGGTGGGGGAGGCGGTGCCGGAGTGATGTCATCAGAGGACTTGAAGTTAGCAACAGCATGAAAAGCCTGTAGAAGAAAAAAAAATATCTTTAAACCCTGATTTCACACCGACAACACTCAAACAAAACTCAGCTTAATTGAGAAATTGCTGAAGCCAAAGGTCAGTGGTGAGGTCAGGAAGAAAGAAAGTGTTCAGGAGCCTCTGATGTCTTATGCTGTATTATTTATTGACACTTGATCAAGGAGAATTAGAGACATTCTCATAAAGCATCAGAAGTGTCTGAGTCGGTCTCACATTCTGCCCAACTCATGCTGGTGGACAGACTTTAAACCCCGAGATAACACCACAAACACTATACGCCCAGAATCAGGTAAAGAGAATGCTTTTACCAAGGATGGTGTCTTCGTCAGCATGATGAAGTCTGGAGACACAGATGTCTGTTTACGCAGATTGGAATGTCAGTGGCGAGCTGTCTATTATGTCTAAGCATGCAGCACCAGAGTCCTTCGACCCTGGCCACAGTGTTGAGATAGGACGACACCTGCTACTGCCAGCCAAAGACAAACAGCTAATACTGCTGAGGACCTCAAGGCCACATGTGACTTCATGTAACCTTGTATAATGTCTGTGTGTGTGTGCTTTTATTATATTCCATTTAAAATATATGTGTCACTCAGAACACTACAGGAAGAGAACATTCCATAACAATAATGACTAAAGGCTCCCCAACAGTCCTGAATGTAGACAAGTCATCAGGGGTGCTGAAGGTTCTCAGTCATCAGGTTCTCAGACATCTGGTCAGAGTACTCTTAAGATGAAGCAGTTCATTTTTAGGGTTTCATGAAATTTGATTTTAATTCTGTATTCTTTTATTTTTCTGGCTTCAGATCAACTTCATGTTCATCATCTGATGTTGATCTGAACTGCTGAACATGTAGTCTGTACCAAGACCAGAACAGAGCATTTTATTCAGATTGTTGTCCAGTTTCATTAAAAAATGATCTGGTAGCTTTTCTGTGATCCTGCAGACAAACAGGGTGGATCCTCTATCAATCCACTGGTTCTGATGCAGTCAACATGGCAACAGAGACACAAAGTTGTGTCCCTGATAACAACAGGACTCAAACAATGATGACAGAAACTCAAGGACCCCCTCCTGGACAGACTCACCAGGTAAGCAGCGATGAAGGCTCCAATGAGGAAGCCCACATAGACATCGATGGGATGGCTGCGGTGCTGAGTGATCTGAGTCAGACCCGTCAATGCCGCCGCAATGGCGAACGCGAAAACCAGGACGGGTTTGAGCAGCTTGGTGCTGTCGGAGATTGTTGAATTAAAGTACATCTGAAAGGAAATGACGTGCTGACTGTTTACTGCGAACATCTCACTTTTTATTCATGACATCATCATTCATTAAATGAGACTCTCTAACTGACTCTCTGAGACTGTTTAAGACTCTCTTGAGACCATCTGAGACTCTCTAAAATTCATGTGAGACTGCCAGACACTCTCTGAAACTGTTTAAGACTCTCTTGAGACCATCTGAGACTCTGAAACTGTCTGAGACTCTCTGAAACCGTCTGAGACTGCCTGGGTCTCTCTGAGACCCTCTGAGAGTGTCTGAGACTCACAGAATCTCCTTGAGACTGTCTGAATCTCTCTGAGACTGTTTAAGACTCTCTTGAGACTCTCTGAGACTGACTTTGTATTTGAAGGTAACTTAGGGTTTTCTTACAGAGATGTAAACAGCAGCAAAGGCGGACAGAGTTGCATGCTGGGAAGGGAAGGTTTTCCTGTTGACAGAGAGAGCAGAACTTAACTTCCTTCATCATCGTCATGGCAAAAGAAAGACAACAGCACCAGGAAACAGCAGGTAACTCACCTGGCCGCCATGATGGCGTGCTGGTCGTGTCCCGAGCAGATGTCTTTAGTGATGTAAGAGTTTCTGTCGCAGGAGACGCCGGCAAGCGTGTAGTTCGGTTTACAGACGGTGAGGAAGAATGGGGCATGGTAACCTGTCGACAGCTGGATGATGTCAGTGACCAATGCTGTTGCACACAGACCGAACACATGAACACCTGCAGAGAGACAGACATGTCTGACTGAACACCTGTGTGTAGTTTCAGGTGTAGTTTCAAGTGTAGTTGTGGCTCACCTACGAAGCGCACCGTCCTCCTCAGGAAGGAGTTGAAGTTGCAGCCTCCGGCGTTGATGCTTCCTTCAGGTCTGCGGAGCTTTAGTCTGGACTGCAGGCAGTAAATGAGACCTTCAACTAGCATGATCTACAAAATGATACACAAAACAAATGCACCCTCAGCCCTCAGAGACACACAATAGTAGACACTGTGTGTGTGTGTGTGTGTGTGTGTGTGTGTATGTGTGTGTTACTGAAGCAGCCGGTCCTGCGAAGGCAAGGCTCAGCAGCATCAGCAGTGGGATCAGTTCGTCTCCTCCGTCCACGTATGGCATGCTGAGCTCTCTGTCATGACACCTGAACCCAACCTGAGCCGGCTGGACAACATCAGTCAACTCCAGGAAGTACAGAGACACCATAGAAGAAGCCACGATGGGCAGCTACACACACACACACACACACACACACAGATGGTGTGAGCACCAAATATGGATTAATACACCACTGAAAATAGTCCCCAACAAACGCATTACATTACAAAAACTTAACAGAGACTACGTCCAGGTTTTAGACAGTCTGCGGGGACGTCACAGAGACTACATCCAGGTTTTAGACAGTCTGCGGGGACGTCACAGAGACTACATCCAGGTTTTAGACAGTCTGCGGGGACGTCACAGAGACTACATCCAGGTTTTAGACAGTCTGCGGGGATGTCACAGAGACTCCCAGACCTGGTGTCCAGTCTACAGCAGCCTAGCAAGGTGGTTTTCGAGTCAAAACCACATTGGTCAACACAACTCTCTCTAAAATCTGGTCACCTTAGAAACACCCAAACCACTTGTCATGTGGTCATGTGATCTCACCTCCACAAAGTAGAAACATGGCAGCAGAGTCAAACTGTCCTTTGGAGGTTTCTTCTTCATCTTGTCGGCGTTCATCATCATCGCGCTCAACCTGCAACGCATAGAAACGTTTAAATAACGTAAAGCAGCTCAGACAGACAGGTGTCCGCTGACTTTTGACCACGTGGTGAACAAAGAAACATCATCATTATCTGCTTCACCTGAACATTAAACACACCTCCGCTCAGTCAGACCAACCAGAGCACAGAATGAGACCCGCAGAGAGACAGACAGGCAGGCAGACAGACAGGCAGGCAGACAGACAGACAGGCAGGCAGGCAGACAGACAGGCAGGCAGGCAGGCAGGCGGACAAGCAGACGGACAGACAGGCGGACAAGCAGACGGACAGACAGACAAGCAGACGGACAGACAGACAAGCAGACGGACAGACAGACAAGCAGACGGACAGACAGACAGGCAGACTCTGCTGCAGTCACCATCACTGCAGTCCGAACCGGATGTACCGGGTCTGTTGTGTTTTATTGTCTCGCGGCAATGATGCAGAATAATAAATGAGTCAGAGCTCCGCAGAACACACACACACACGCGCGCGCGCGGTCTCACCTCAGACCATCGGTTCTTTGATTCTGGTCACGCTTCGTCCTCCCGCACAAACAGAACCGTTACCGAACACACCTGCCTGCCTGGTCCCGGTCGTGTTTCGGTTAGTCCTTTTTTGGATCCGTTCTGTGCTGACGCGGATCTGCGACCGTTTTGTCTCCCGCTGCTGAAACACCAACCGACTGTGCTGCACGGTGTGTGTGCGCGTGTTCGTCTGTGTGCGCGTGTCGGTGACAGACTCTGGATCACTGACGTGTTTGAATCCGGTTCTGTCGGTGTGTGGGCTACATGTCAGCTCATCAGCTCCTTCACACAGTCTATGCGGTGATTTACCGCGACCTCCTCCTCGTCCACCACCTCCTCCTATTTTTTTTAAACGATGGACCATCAGGACCAGAACCAGATGTGAGCTGGTCTCTGTTTGGGTAAGAAAGGTTCTGGTTGATCAGGCTCATTTAAATAGCAGGGCACACACACTGAAGAGAGCTGCTGTCACTGAGGCAAAGAATGGGTCAGAACCCAGCAGAACGGAATCTGCCAGAGATGATACAAATACCTGAGACCACCATATTCCTTTAACAATGTCAAGCCCATCATCCTCATGGGTCAGAACATTCACCTGATACCTACCGACTCTGTTTAGACAGGTCCAGTCAGTTTGCACAGGGACCAACTCATTTTATCCACAACCTCAGAACCAGTGAGGTCATGGACAGCTGGAGAGAGAGTCCATGACAGTGGAGGTCCTCTGTAGGACGCTCATCATGACACAAAGCACACAGAGCTACACAGCTTTTATTTTGAAAGTTTTATTACAAAAGGAAGTACAAAATAAACAGAACTTTATTTACAAGTCGACTGACTGACAGAGATGTGTTCAGGTGTGTGATGTGTTCAGGTGAGTGTTGGAGGGATCCTCCTCCACAGCCCTCCACACAGACAGTTTTTGATCCAGCGCTGTTCCCACTGTTTCATGGCGTTTGTCTTGTTGGGAGAACGTAGCATTGTCACGCAGCCGCACCTGAACACAGAACATGTTAAAGTTTCCTCAGAACACGTATGAAGCAAACAGGGACACGTGTTATGATGTCAAGTTCTTCATGTGTTTTTGTTGAAATGTTAAAGGTAAGTACATTAAATATTTTGAATAATGTTGATGTTACAAAAAACTGATTGGTACTTTCCTGATGCGTATCTCACCAAGTGGACTCACCTGGTACAGGCCTTGCTCTCCTCAGTGGGACAAACTCCCATATGAACACAACGCAGATTATCCATCTTCTGTGATCCAGGACTCCTGCACACAACCATCAGAAAGTTACCAAATGATTCAAAGGAAGTTTTGGAAAGTTACAACACAAAACAGAATCCAGGATCAAAGATGACAACACTGACTTCTCTAGGCCCAATGCCGTGAGGAACACCCTGACAAACACCCCACCGATCGCCCCTACATATACCCCGATAAACACCCTATCGAGTGGCCCAATGAATGCCCTGACAAATCCCTGAGAAATGCGGACACCCAAGAAATGCCCTGATGAGCACCCCAACAAACACACTAACACGTTTTAGTTTCAGTCCCGGGTAGACCCCAGATTCTTCAGCTGGAACATGGTAAATAATAAATGGACTGTACTTATCTATCTCCTTTCTAGTCTTCTGACCACTCAAAGCACTTTCATACTACATATCTCATTCACACACATTCATATGGTGATGGCATTAGCTGCTAAGCAAGGTGCCAATTGCTCATCAGTTTTAGGAGCTATCCATTTATACGTATTCTCACACCGATGGTTCAGCCTTTGGGAGCAGTTTGGGGTTCAGGATCTTACCCTGTTAACGTTTGATTTGTTAGATATACTAAACAGTTTCTGGGATAAGCTCTGTTCAACCTGCAACTCCTCAGTGAGTTCAGGTTCAAGTTCAGGTGTGTATTACCTGGTGAAGACCTCCAGCGGGGCAGTGGAGCCCACTCCAGGCATAGACGAAGTTTTTCCAAACTGCAGCCTGAGTGGGTGTTTACCCTGCAGCTTGACAATGACACCGTCATTAACTGGGAGCCAGTCCATACTGGGAACCAGAAGCTGGCTGGGCAGAAGGCAGCACTCATCTATCAGACTCTCATCAGGGTCCTGAGGGGGTCCATCGTCCCGAGCTGAGACAAGTCAACAGAACAGGAAGGAGATTTAATCAGACTCACACAATCTTGAACTATGAGCCACATTCACCCAAACATCTACAGAACGGATTCAGGAGGAGACTAGATGTGTTCAACTGGTTCAGTCCGGATCAGTTCAGGATCTGTAAAAGTCAAACAGGTTCTTACAGCAGAGCCACAGCTTGGTGAGCAGTCTGAACAACAGCTGCATGCTGTCCTGGTTGTCTGAAGTGGCGGTAAAGGTGGGCAGGCAGCCCGGCTTCAGCAGACCCCAGATCCGGATCATCACCAACATCTCTCTCAGCATCCCCAGAGATGCCCCATCTCTCATGAAGCCAAACCCTGGCCGAACCATGGAGCCCTGCAGGACAGGAGACCATATCAGGTCTGGTTGGTTTGATGTGGTATGATAATATGTAAAATATATGTCTATCGATGTGATGAAATACTTCTAAAATGTGAGAACATCTCATGTCTCACTGTACTCCTACTTTGTATTACAGAAATATAGTAACAACAGGAAATCCTCTATTTCATAATTGACGTCACGTTCCTCATGAAAGAACGTTCGTCCTTGCTGCCGTTACCTTTAAATGATCAACTGTGTTTTCGTTCACTCACCTGGTTGGGTAAGTTGGCCAACAGGTAGAGGACAAAGTCTCCCACCCATTGGATGAGCTGCTGCAGTGACTGCAGAGGGGGTCCGTCCAACACAAACTCCTCCGTCTTCAGATTGATCATCACCTTATCGATATCTGAGGACACACAAGCACTGATCACCTGCCCTCTCACAGCTCACCTGTCCCTCAGGTATCTTAAATGTCCTTCAGGTATCTCACCTGTGTCTGTGTTCTTAGCACAGATTTCAGTTAGCCGGTCACCTGGACTCTTGTCGGGTGTGTTGAGGACGTGCGGCCTCAGCAAAGACTTTAAGGTGGAGCTGATGGCGATCAGCAGCAGTTTGGCGTGGAAGTCGCAGGCTCGAGCTGCCGTGGCTGTGGATAGTTTACAGAGAGATGCCTTCACCGCCAAGATACGCGTCGCCAACACCTGAGACAGAGTTACAGCTGAAGTTATTAAGCAAGACCTAAACCTGGTCCTTGACCTGGTGTACATGTTAGTGTCATGTTTATGTAGACATTCTTCAATTTGATCTGATGTTCTGCCTCCTTGCTGTCCTCCCACCATGCCTTGCTGACCTGCTGTAGTGCTTGGTTCTGCCTCATGTACTCCTCGTGCAGCTTCTCTACTAGGTTGTGGACCATGGTGGGCTGTACGTGGAGCAGGACGTCCCACCAGTCGTAGCCTGTCACCATGCAGTACTCCAGCAGGAACAGCAGGTGGCGCAGCGTCGTGTTCATCTCCAGCACCTGACCCATAGAGGGCGACACTCGCAGCATGTGGAGCTAAAGAGGAAACAATTACCAACACAACACACCAAGGTTAGGTCTAGGTACAGACAGGTAGGGAAGAGATGACAGTCACAAACAGTTTTAAGAAACTCACCTTGCCGTGGTTGTCGACTCCGGCTAGTGCCAGTGAGGTCCAGGAGAACTGCAGCGCCTTGAAGTGGAGGGCGGGGCCACCAGTCCTTTGACGTTTAATGGTGGACTCGTCTCCGGGTCTCTGACCCGAGGACGAGGAGCCATAGAACACGCCCATGGTGTGAAGGGACAGACGGTGGAGGATCTGAATACTGCCATCATGGAACGCCAGAGCCAGACCTGAAAACACAGGAGGACCAATCCTCAGATAGTCTGTGGGTGAGGGGGTTCAGATGTCCTTCAGGCCTGAGGACTGCCTCCAGAGGGGACGTTGATAAATCTGTTAAACTCAGAGCTGATCCCTTAGGACATGAGTGAATCATAAACAATCAAACAAATTTCAACATCTAAACCACATCTAATCAGTTATTTTTCAGTTCCCTCCCTGGTTGACATGACTCTCTGACTCTGGTCCAAGTACTACCTTACTGACACACGCAGGTGACACAAAGTTCTCACCGAGTCCAGGGCAGAACTTGGTATCTGACGCCACCTTCAGGTCGGTGTTGGAGATAGAGATGGGCAGTTTGGGCAGAGCGACGGCCGACACCCGCTCCAGGTCGTTGGTGGTCGTCAGGATCCTCCACTTCAGGATGGTCGGCTGCTTCTCCCCAACTAGACCGGACAGGAGGTCAGAGGTTAAACATCCAACACTGAACTGTGACCTACTAGCACCTCTAGAACTAGTTACTAGAACCAGTTTAATCAGTTTGTTCCTTACCGACTGGTGATCGGTGCTGGAAGATGTTGTTGACAGGAAGTCCTTCCTTCCTCAGAGACCAACACTCCACAATGCTGCCGCTCTGATGGGACGCACACAGCAGAACCTACAACACACGGATGTTCAGAGTTCTCTCTGGTTCTGCTGGTTACCTGTTAAGAGTTCTCTTTTTCTGCTGGTTACCTGTTCAGAGTTCTCTCTGGTGAGGAACTTGAGGTGGGTGACGGCAGGATACTTTTCCCTCCTCAGTGGGTCGGTGGTGCAGCGCAGGAACAGGGATGGTAACAGTTCTGTGTCGATGCGACACTTCTCGCTGACCACGCTGACAACCACCTGTCAGGACACGAACATGTTTATTTCACCCTGATATTAAAGGTCAGAGGTCACTGTGTTAGTCACATGTTCTGTTTCTGACCTTGTAGAACTGGACAGGGGATGAGCTGCTGCCGTCGGTTGCTGCCACCACGATGTTCCCTCCTCCGGTGAAGGCGATGTCAGCTAACGCCACACGCCCTCTGAGCCGGCAGAGACTCTCGCTGGCCGTCAGCAGAGCGCCGCCCGGCTTCAGCAGTGACACAGTGACCAACCCGCTCACTGTCACCGCCATCCAGCCCTCCATCGGTTTCCCTCCAAACAGTGTGAGAGATGGAGAGAACTTCACCCGCGAAAACTTCTCACCGAAGTTTGTTGAACCCGACTGAACCGAGAGAATGAGGAGTCGTGATTCAACTGTTGACAGGTGACGTTTAACCTGACATGTATGGCTTATGTGTATGTGTGTGTCTCACCATCTCGACGTGCAGTGCAAGCTTCACTCCATTGTGCAGCCAGCTCAGAGCCACGATCGGATCTCCATCCAGGGAGCTGCACAGGATGCTCTCCCAGCTGTTCACCAGGTGATCGGACATCGACCAACATTTAATCTGACCGTCACCGTCTGCAGACAGCAACCTGGAACCTACACACACACACACAGTGAGACTAAATCTAATTAAAATAAATTAAAAATAAAACCAATCTCGGCTCACCTGATTGGTCCCACTCCAGACAGGAAATGACCTCAGCGTGTCCTGAGTTGATTGAGTAAACGTCCCAGGGGTGCTCAGTGTCGATGATGTGGATCATGTGGCTAACATCTGGAACGCAGACAAACATGCACACACACACACATGTTAGGTGTGTCTGTGCTGCAGGTGTGTGTTTGTGCTGCAAGTGTGAGGCGTGTCTGTGCTGTGTCTGTACCTTTGTCGTCATCTTCGTTCTTCAGGTCTGTGGTGAAGGCCACAAGGTTCCTGCAGGACCAGGAGCAGACAAGAGGCACGGACGGACAGTGAGTGCTCTTTGGACGCTTCTCCCACTCACAGACGTACGCCAGCTCCATGACGACCACAGAAGAAGCCTCACCTGAGAACAAACAGACAGGTAAACAGACAGAGAGGTGAGTAGACATTAATGTTTTTAAATTGTATATATTTATTTATATATATTATAGGGATCCCTCCTCTGTGGCTCTTCCTGAGGTTTCTTCCACATGTTTTCCCTGTTAAAGGTTTTTGTGGGCAAGTTTTTCCTCACTGGAACCGAGGGTCTAAGGACAGAGGGTGTCACTCCCTGTACAGACTGTGAAGCCTCTGAGGATAAATGTGTCTGTGACTTTGGGCTGTACAAATAACATCTGATTTGATTACTACTTCTGAAGAGCATCTGAACAGTTACAGTGTTAAAGGTGTTAGTTAGTCTGTTTATATGTTAATGAGTAGTGGACCGTTGGTTTAGCTAGCCGCTAATGTTAGCTTACCTTTGATTTCAGCTCCTGTGACGTAGATAAATTAAAACGAGTCGTTTCCTGACACAAGATGAAGTTTGACCTTTAAAATGAAAACATGAATAAAGCAGCAGAGTGTGTGTGTGCTCAGAGGTTCATTAACACGTACGTGTGTGAGTGTGTGTGTGTGTGTGTGTCAGCTGGTGTAACGAACAAACTGTTCATTCAGATCAACAGCGCATCAGGACCCAGGGCTGTCTCCACGCGTGCCTGTCTGTAAAATATTTAATAAAACGTTGATCAGATGGTGAATCTGTCTGACTTCTTCCAGACAGATTCAACGAACCGTTCACCGTCTGAGTCACCGTGTTAACCCGTCTGTGTTTATCTGACATGGTGCCTGACGGGCACAAAGAAACAGGACTCTCACCGAAGTCTGCAGGTACATCCAACATCAGACATATATCAGACAGATATCAAACATATATCAGACAGATCAGACATATATCAGATAGATATTAGACATATATCAGACATATATCATATAGATATTAGACATATATCAGGCAGATATCAAACATATATCAGACAGATCAGACATATATCGGATAGATATTAGACATATATCAAACATATATCATATAGATATTAGACATATATCAGGCAGATATCAAACATATATCAGACAGATCAGACATATATCAGATAGATATTAGACATATATCAGACATATATCATATAGATATTAGACATATATCAGGCAGATATCAAACATATATCAGACAGATCAGACATATATCAGATAGATATTAGACATATATCAAACATATATCATATAGATATTAGACATATATCAGGCAGATATCAAACAGACAGATCAGACATATATCAGATAGATATTAGACATATATCAGGCAGATATCAAACATATATCAGACAGATCAGACATATATCAGATAGATATTAGACATATATCAAACATATATCATATAGATATTAGACATATATCAGGCAGATATCAAACATATATCAGACATATATCAGGCAGATATCAAACATATGAGATATTTCCATTTATTGTCCATTCTGACCTGCTCTGCATGGAAAGTGTCATGAGATAACTTAAGTTATGACATGGAGCTATAGAAATAAAACTGAATTGAACGGAATATATATCAGACATATATCAATCACAAAAAGACACACGATAAAAGCTGGGGGTGTTTGATGGACAGACAGACAGTTTATATATTGAAGCTGAAGCGGAAGGCACCTGACAGACAACGCTCTGGGTGAAGACCCCTGTAGGACCCGTATTTCCGGTCTGTGGTCAGCAGCCGTCAGTGTCTGTTAGCTCCCGTTAGCACCTATTAGCTTATTTGTGCTGAAGCTCAGACTTCATCTGAAGACTTAAACTGAGTCTTAAGTCTCGTCTCAGTCTGCAGGATTAAAGTGACTCCGCAGAGCTAGCTGTGAGCTAACACCGCCCCTGTTCCGCTGATTTACTAGCATTAGCTGCTAGCGCCAATCTCCAGTTATCTTCTATGTACGTAGCTAGCAGTGCTAACAGCTAGCTGCTGTTTTTCAGTGTACGTGTTGTGATGAAAGAGTGAGGAGACGTTGGTATGGACACACCTGCGCACTGAACTACAGGTAAGACATGCTAATATAAAGCTAACGTTATCATGGACACAGCTGCGCAGTGAACAACAAGTAAGATAAGGTAATATAAAGCTAACGTTAGCCTGTTAGCTGCAGAATGTTTATCTAATCAACAGGCCCCACAGAGTACTACAGAGTACACCGAACACTGTGTAGAATACACAGATTACTAAATGTAAGTGTACTATAACAGAGTACTACATACATATATAGTACACAGATACTAATACACTCAATAATAATAATAGACTGTATTTTTATTTCACTTTCCTAACAAAGTAAGTAAGTAGTAAGTTAAAATGAATAAATTGTCATAAAATGTGACAGAACGAGTTTAAAAATCTCTGATGTGTTCAGGTCAGTCACAGTCTGCACATGCTCAGTCACCTCTGTATTCATATCAGGGGACGCCTCTGCCCAGCTCAGGTCTTTAAAAGTCATTGGTGAAATCATCTCTGTAGATGTGACGGAGGCAGAATCGTGTGATGATTGTTGTTTGGATGAGCTACAGACGCCACAGAACAGAGAGTTTCAGTGATGGAGACAGAAATTATGTTTGAAACGTTTCACAGCTGTTAACATGACTGAACCATTAAATTAATATTTATCTGAGATGTTATGATCGAAAATAATGACACAACAAGAGCTGAGACTGTTGACCTGTGTAAGACCAGTATTTCAGTCTTATCAGTGTATAGCTGCAGGACATTTTGTGGATCATCTTGGAGGTGATTAGGTCACAGCTCAGATAGAGCTCGGTATTAACTGCTTAAAAATGTAATTGTGACCCAGAGGAAGCTCTAAATAAAAAGCAGAACTGGACTGAGCACTGAGCCCTGAGGTACACCACAGTGAACGACATCTGACCTGCTGTCGGTCTTTTAGATAAGACCTCAACCAGCTGAGAGCTGAGTCACTGAAACCCACGTAGGACTCCAGACAGTCCAAGACAGTCTCATGGTACCAAAAACTTCAATGTTACCAAACTGATGTGTGGCAGTGCAGTCTCAGTGTATTTATATACAGTTATCATGAAGAAAAGCTAACAAGTTAACGACCCAGTGAACATGTCACATGATCAGAGCTCTCATTGCTTCTTCTTCTGTCCCACAGCCCATTCTTCCAACAGCAGCAGCCTCACGGCTGATCTGAGCTCAGTCTCTGATCTGATCTGATCTGAGGTCAATCTCTGGTCTCTGAGGTCAGTCCTTGATCTGATCTGAGGTCAGGG
The DNA here is from genome assembly GCA_023373845.1 of Nibea coibor. Taxonomy (NCBI): domain Eukaryota; kingdom Metazoa; phylum Chordata; class Actinopteri; family Sciaenidae; genus Nibea; species Nibea coibor. The sequence continues at coordinate 27,643,827 of CM041718.1, read as the reverse complement.
TCACTTCACTGCAACACCAGCAGCTGTCAGCAGCCATGAACCTGACCTAGAGTCAGCTGTTAGTCTGTGCAGTGAGTGATCCAGAGACTGAGACCATGTCAGAGAACCAGGCCAACAACAACAACGTCCCTCTGAACAACAACAACAACAACAACATGGGACCCAACCGGATCCGGAACCCCAACATGAACCAGAACCCTCTCATCAATGTCCGGGACCGCCTCTTCCATGCCCTCTTCTTCAAGATGGCCGTCACGTATGCTCGCCTGTTCCCGCCGTCCTTCAGGAGAGTCTTTGAATTCTTCGTCCTGCTCAAGGTAAAACGTAAATGTCTTAGCTTAGCTTAGCCACATGCTAACATAATTTTATTTTATTTTTTGGCTAACGTGGCTAAACTCAGGCTGCTGCTGGGACACCAGATGCTCAGATCTGACCCCAGGTGTGAACCACTAGGTGTGACTTTTTCACAGACTGTTTAAACGTGTTAATGACCTTGTGTCCTCGTCGTGTCCTCCTCAGGCACTCTTTGTCCTCTTCATCCTCGCCTACATCCACATTGCCTTCTCTCGCTCGCCTATCAATTGTCTGGAGGTGGTGAGGGAGCGCTGGCCTCGTGACGGCATCCTGCGGGTGGAGATCCAGAGGAACTCCAGCCGAGCCTCGGTCTTCCTGCAGTACTATGACACCACGGGTCTCCAGGAAGAGCTAGAGGCTGAAGAAGGGGGAGGAGGTGTAGCAGGGGCAGGAAGAGGTGTGGCAGGTCTGAGCCTGGCAGCGCTGCTGGAGGAAGAGGAGGATGAGGAGGAGATGACCCTGGAGATGTTTGACAACAGCTCAGTGCAGGTATGTCAGCCGCAGTCAACAGGAGTCAATAAGAGTCAGCAAGAGTGAGCTAATGAGGATTTGGTTTGTTACAGTTTGAGCTGGACATCGAACCTCGTTTGAAGCCGTCTCTGATTGGAGGAGATGTTGAAGGAGCAGCAGGAGGACCAGCAGGACTAGGAGGAGTGAACGACAGTCAGGATGTCTCCTTCAGCCAGACGCCTAAAGGTATGCAGCCGCTGAAGGAGTCAGTGTCTGAGCTGGAGATGATGACCAGAGCAGGTAAACCCTTCTCCTCCTCCTCGTCCTCCACACATCATCTTCCTCCTCCATCTCTCCTCCTTCCTCTCCTCCTCAGAACACTTGACACATTTGATTTAATGAGACTGATGTCTGCTGCTGTCTGTTGATGTCTGCTGCTGTCTGTTGATGTCAGCTGCTGTCTGTTGATGTCAGCTGCTGTCTGTTGATGTCTGTTGATGTCAGCTGCTGTCTGTTGATGTCTGCTGCTGTCTGTTGATGTCAGCTGCTGTCTGTTGATGTCTGTTGATGTCTGCTGCTGTCTGTTGATGTCTGTTGCTGTCTGTTGCTGTCTGTTGATGTCTGTTGATGTCTGCTGCTGTCTGTTGATGTCTGTTGCTGTCTGTTGATGTCTGTTGCTGTCTGCTGCTGTCTGTTGATGTCTGTTGCTGTCTGTTGATGTCTGTTGCTGTCTGCTGCTGTCTGTTGATGTCAGCTGCTGTCTGTTGATGTCTGTTGCTGTCTGTTGATGTCTGCTGCTGTCTGTTGATGTCTGCTGCTGTCTGCTGCTGTCTGTTGATGTCAGCTGCTGTCTGTTGCTGTCTGTTGATGTCTGCTGCTGTCTGTTGATGTCAGCTGCTGTCTGTTGATGTCTGCTGCTTGTTGATGTCCACTGCTGTCTGTTGATGTCCGCTGCTGTCTGTTGACGTCTGTTGACGTCTGTTGACAGTGTGGCCTCAGGAGGAGTACATCGTGGAGTATTCTTTGGAGTACGGCTTCCTGCGTTTGTCTCAGAGCACGAGACAGAAACTCAACATCCCCGTCATGGTTGTCACTCTGGGTGAGACGTCTGTCTGTCAGTCAGTCTGACTCTACCTGTCTGTCACATGACTGTAACACCTGTCTGTCTGTCTGTCTGTCAGTCCCATGACTGTAAAACCTGTCTCTCTACATGTCTCACATAATTATAAAAACTTTTTTTTTCTACTTGTCTATCACATGACTGTAACACCTGTCTGTCTGTCAGACCCCATGAAGGACGAGTGTTTTGGTGATGGATTCAGTCGTTTCCTGCTCGATGAGTTCCTTGGCTACGATGACATCCTGATGTCCAGTGTGAAGGCACTTGCTGAGAACGAAGAGAACAAAGGTAAAGTTCCTCTGACTACAGAACCCGGGTTCCTGATCCCTCCTCTGACTACAGAACCCGGGTTCCTGATCCCTCCTCTGACTACAGAACTGGGTTTCTGGTTAACCTGGCACTGAGATTTGTTGGTTGGTTTGTTTGTTGAGTCGTTGGTTGGTTCTTTATCTGGCTGATTTTTTTTTTCTTTAGTTGGTTGATTTGTTTGTTGGTTGATTGTCAGTGTTGATATTTGACATGTAAGTTATCAGCAGTTTGGTGATGTTACCAGTAATGGGAATAACGGTGCTATAAGTAACTGCGTTAGTAACGGTGTTACTTTTTTCAGTAACGAGTAATCTATTTGATTCATCATGCCATGCCATGGTAAGCCAATCAGAGGTGGAATTGGGCAGGTGTTGCTTACACAAATTGTCAGACACACAGAGATGACACAGGACATTCACATAAGTCAAAGAGAAACAGGAATAGTGAGTCTGAATAATCCAAAAGTAACCTTCTTTAAATATGAGTGGATGCTAGTCTCACTTTCCCACAGCAGCATTAAAATTGTTTAGTTTAGTGTACTGTGGATTTCTGTTATGTATTATATTAAGTGTCCATTTAATTATAATATTCAGACTTCAGATACATAATTGAACATGCACATGTATTTTACATTCCGTCAAAGAGGGATGGATTCTTTGATACATTTGAGGATTTAAAAATGTATTATTATTAATAAATTATTGAAAGTAACTAACGTAGCTATTACTTTACAAATTATAAAAGTAACTAGTTACTTTGGAAAGTAACTATTGCTTGGAGATGTTGGAGATGAACATGACCATTGCCTTCCCAGCAGCCCCTCTGCTTACCGTCATCCTGGCCCTTGCCGTTAATAGTTACTCTCTAAAGTAACTAGTTACTTTTATAATTTGTAATGCAATAACTACTTTAGTTACTTCCTGGGAGAAGTAATTAGTTACTTTTGTAGAGTAACTTGCCCAACACTGGGTATTACTGTGTGGTCTTCTGCAGGGTTCCTGAGGAACGTGGTGTCTGGAGAACATTACCGCTTCGTCAGCATGTGGATGGCCAGAACCTCGTACTTGGCCGCCTTTGTTATCATGGTCATATTTGTAAGTAAACAAGACCTCTTCAGTGTGTTTTACAAAAATGGATCAAACATGCCAGTCAGACAGTCAGTTTGTGTTACTGGAGATTAAATCGACTAAATCTTTGACATGACGGTCATGATTTGTGTTCTGTGTGTTTCAGACTCTGTCGGTGTCCATGCTCCTCAGATACTCTCACCACCAGATCTTTGTCTTCATAGGTCAGTTTCCAGTCCACATCAGCTGAGACCAGCTGAGAAATTTGTGTTATTACAGAACATGAAACGTCTGAAGGTTCTGATGACTGGATTGGTTTCTGTCCTGAACTGAATTTATATTTAAAACTAGATCAACTCTGGTCTAGAGGGTCTCTCTGGTCTGGAGGATCAGCTCTGTGTTGATCTGGTCTTGGTTTCTGTCCTCAGTGGATCTTCTTCAGATGTTGGAGATGAACATGACCATTGCCTTCCCAGCAGCCCCTCTGCTTACCGTCATCCTGGCCCTTGTCGGTAAGTTCACATCCTGGAAACTGTCAGGATATGGTTCTGATCCAGGTCTGACTCAGGATTCACTAAAAAAACAGATTGATCTGTTAAAGCAGTTAAACCAGGCTCAGGATTCAGACAGGTGGCAGGTAATGCCTTCTAACCCTTCTCTGATTGGGCTCTTGTTAGGTTAGGTGAGTGCAGACTGTTTGTTCAGATTTTTTTTGATGCCATCACTCCTTGAGTCTCAGGTTTTTTTAAAATTAGTGGTCCATAATTAGGGCTCGAGCACTGAACAGCGTTTGGGCAGTGAAAGCCCTGTTGTACCATCCTTAGGATTTTTCTTTTTTTCTTCTTACTTTTTTAAGGGGCTAAACACACTTGAAAACTCACAAAACGAAAAACTCAACTAGTAAAGTATGCTGACATTTTTACAATCTGGAAGTTTCATGGGCACTCGGATGGCTCCACAGCGCCACCTACAAAATCTTGTACAGAGCCTCCGCCATTGACAAAATTTCAGGTAGAGACATGGCTTTCGGTGACAACATGTATCTCACCCAGGTCTATAAAAAGTCTCTTGGTGACCCGGGCTACAGCAAAGCGCACGGCATCCATTTAGTTTTGAAGTGGGCATTTTCGTATTTTTGGGGTTTTGGTTTTGGGGTCCAGGGGTCGTATTTGAACAAACTCCTCCTAGGAGCTTTGTTTGATTGACTTAAAACTTGCCCGACCTGCGCACATGCGTGAGGGCCCATTCAACGTCGCTTGCGGCTTTCATTTTCACTTTTGTTTCCAAAGGAGAAGGGCATGACACAAATCAAAGGCAGTAATACAACAAGTAGTATCCACTTCCCTTTACCCATTCCTCCAGAATACCCCCCCAGGATTGCGACATCCCACCTCCCTCAGTGTCCCAACATCTTCTCTTCTTGTCAGGCATGGAGGCCATCATGTCGGAGTTCTTCAATGACACGACGACGGCCTTCTACATCATCCTCATTGTCTGGTTGGCTGATCAGTACGACGCCATCTGCTGCCACACCAACACCAGCAAACGTCACTGGCTGAGGTGAGTCAGACATACAACACAACATCAATACAACATAATATAAATATGCATGTATGTATATTTGGATGCACCCTTTTGATGTGGTGTCAGTTTGTGTTTCAATCTGTCTCTGTGTTTCAGGTTCTTCTATCTCTACCACTTTGCCTTCTACGCCTATCATTACCGCTTCAATGGTCAGTACAGCAGTCTGGCCCTCGTCACCTCGTGGCTCTTTATCCAGGTCAGAACCTCCAGAACCACTGCAGGCTCTCAAAGTTTGATCCATGTATAAGTTCAGTTAACACTGACACGGGCAGCACTGACTTGACTGAACCCTGGAAAACAAACTACAGTCATAGTTAGAAGAACATTACTGTAATGTTCCAGTTAGCTTCATGATGCTAAATATCTTGTTGTTTGCTGATCACCCATCTGCCAACACCACAAAGAAACCAACGCCCAACCCATGCTGCACAACCGAGCCACAGCCCGCTAGCTAACCCTTAGCTTCAGTTACAGTTAGCATCATGGATTATGTTAGCTGAAAGCTAAAATAATGTTTACACAGTGTTTAGTGAGCAGTAATATCAGTGAGCATCAAGCTAATGTTAGCTTGTAACATATATTAACATTAGCTTGATGCTCTGACAAACAGAAATGTTGACATTAGCAGTCTCCATTGCTAAGCTACTGTTAGCTCAATTCTAAGTTCACTCTTGGCTCACTAAGCTAACGTCTCCTTCTTCTCCTCCCCTTTCACTTCTCCTTTCTCCTCCTTTCTCTTTGTTCTTTTCCTCTTTCTCCTCCTCCTCCTTTCTTCTCCTCTTTCTCCTTCTCCTCTTTCTTTTCCTCTTCTTTCCCCTCCTCCTCTTTCAGCACTCCATGATCTACTTCTTCCACCACTATGAGCTTCCTGCCATCCTGCAGCAGATCCGGATCCAGGAGATGCTTCTTCAGAACCAGCAGGCAGGTCAGGCCAACCAGACAGCCCTGCAGGACAACCTTAACAATAACCACAGTAATGCTGCTGCAGGACCAGGACCAGGACCAGGACTTGCCAACACTATTCAACCTGGACCCAACTCCACCCAGCCGGGGCCTCAGACTGGCCCTCAGCCCCCGTCCTCCTCTCTGGCAGCAGGAGGTGGAGGGGAGGTGAGGTCGGAGCTAAACTGGGTCGCTCAGACAGCTGCCATCATCACTGAAGCTTTGTCTACCTCCACCACTGACCCTGTAGATGGGGTCGACGGAGCGTCAGGCAGTCAGGGGTCAGCAGGACCAGCAGAGGTCAGCGTGGTGGCCGAGTTCTGGATGGGAGGAGGAGGAGGAGGTGGAGGAGGAAGTGGTGGAGGAGGAGGAGGAGGCGGTGAAGATCCAAAAGTCGTCTCAGTAGAAATTAAAACCACATCAGGAGGACCCGAGCATCCTCCCAGCCCTCCAATCAGTGGGCTCCATCCTGAGGGGGCGGGGCCATCAGAAGTAGCCCCTCCACAGACAGACTGCCCCCCCTCACAGTGTCCAGGTACAGACTGCAGACAGCCGAGCCCGTCACACACGGCGTCCTGAGTCCAGGTGTAGTCCGGCTGCTATCATCTCACCTGTCTTGACACGTGCCTCAGTCTGTCAGCTGATCAGGATGCCTCGCTGATGAGTCATTGATGAGTCAACGTGCCCTCGTCCTGACAGACTGAAGCCCAGACTTGATTTTTGTTTCCATCTGCTTTTATTTTGAGGAAAAAAAAAACTCTTTGAGAACAGGAAGTTGTATTGAAGCGTCATCCCGGCGGATCAGGACTTCCTGTCAGAATGGATGCCTTATCAGTAATCCTGAGGACACTTCAGAGACGTCAGCAGCTGATTGGTTGTGCAATATGATGCCAGCTGTGTGTCATACATGAGGCCCTGCCCCCTGGCAGAGGGCGTGGCCGTTCACTTCAGGTGACTTTGTCTCCGATATTGATTTGAGTAAACATATACGCTCATTAATAATTCATCAGCTCATTATAATATTGTAGGAACTGATTAAAGATTATCAGTTTGATTATTGATCTGACGAGTCACCTGAACACGCCACGAATCACCTGACCGCACCACGCAGCTGATGCTTCATGCGGGTGGAGCTGAAGTGTGATCACTTCAGACAGTGGGGGTTTGTGGGTATTTTTTTTTTGTTTTTCTTCTTCGTGCCTCTGCTGATGACGTTGCCTCGTTAGTCAACCTGAAACTTATCAAAGTGTATTTAACTGTAAAACCAGTAAACGAGCACAGCGAACCATTTGACTCGTCACGTCTCGTTCTTTCATCTCCTGGGCCCGGTATTTCAAAACTGATCTGACAGGATTATCCTGACAGGATTAAATCTAGATCTGATCTGAAAACTGGGTATTTCAACACAGATTCAGATAATCCTGATCCTGAAGATCAGAATCCTGATCTGGTAATCCAATCCTCCCTTGAATCCAGATAAAAGGCTGGATTTGGGTATTTCAAAAGTTAAGGCAGATACCTGGATCAACTTGATACCAAAATTTCAGGATTATTTGAATCCTACCTCAGAGGTGGATTTCACTTAGACTGACAAGTCTCAGCTCCACTTCTCCTAGATATTGTTACTCAAGGTGTCCATTACAGTTAATCTAAAGTGTTAGTGTTTTATTTTTAAATAATTAAAGTAGCTTAAATGTAAGAAATTTAAAGCAGAGTAAAATATTTTTGATCACTTTCTGAAACTGTTGAAAATACGAGTAACACGCACAGTGTTTAGTGTTCATATCATGCTGCATATTGAAGCATTTTACAAGCATTTAAGATTTACATCCTTCTGATTAAATGAAGACAAACTTGACTTCATTCAGAAGCTTAAAATGCATTTTTAATGTTTGGAAATATCTTGATTATGATTTTGAAACATGCAGCAATGTATTTCAGTGTTTGTGTACAAACTGATTATTTGACTTCATCAATTCAAATGCTATTTTGCATCAATCAATTCAATCAATTTTTGGCAGGTGAAAATGCCCATTTTGTGTTGTAATGGTCCTTTACAAGAATTCCAAGCTGTCCCGTGAGCTCAGACCTTCATACTATGAAGCTCTAGAATCAGACGAAGATATATTCAGGCAGAAATCACCTTTTAATTAACTGCATTTGGCCTTCAATCAATTTATGGCAGAGACTTACAAGGGATCTTATAACTGTAAATGCAATTGGCTACAGCAATTTATTGCAATTGACTGGTATTGGTATGATTGGTAACACGAAGAGCCGTTTGGCAGCTGAAAGATTCGGCTCTTCTTGGTGAGCTGAGCGAAATGATCCGGCTCACAAAAAAGAGACGGAATTCCCACCACTAATATTCATCATCATCAATAATAATAATAATAATAATAATAATAATAATAATAATAATAATAATATTATTATTTTTTTTTTATATTTAAAATGTTGTTATATTGGGGCGGTTGGTGGAGTAGTGGGTTAAGCGGCCGCCCCATATGCGGAGGCCACAGCCCTCGCTGCAGGTGGCCCCGCTTCGACTCCCGCATCGGACGGCTATTTACTGCGTGTCACTCCCCCTCTCTCTGCACCCTTCTTCCTGTCTATCTTCGGCTGTTCTATCATTAAAGGCATGAAAGGCCAAAAAAATAATCTTTAAAAAAAAAAAATGTTGTTATATTTTAGTTTATTGTTGACATTGTAAAGCACTTGCATGCTGTGTAAAAATGTGATATATAAATAAAACTGTTTACTTAATTTATCACCCAAAATAATGCAAAACTGCCTGAAAAAAGTAATTACTAACGCAAAATACACACGACATCAAATGTTTATCCTTTATGGCTTCATATTACAAACACACTCAACCGTGAAGAAATGCCACAAAATAAATTATAAAGCATAAAAATAAAGACCTAATTAGGCAAACTTTAACTATTTTAAACACAACTGCCAGTTGTGTTTTATTTTTAATTTTCAGTTTTATTTATTTTACCTTTCACACAAAAAAGTGTGTGAGAACAGGCACCACGACACATCACGACCACAGACGCGCTTGGCGGACGGTCGCCAGGTAACGTGGTCACCAGTTAATACGGAACACCGGGTTAGCTCGTGTTAGCACGCCGCGGCTCAATCAGAGCTCGCTCCGGCCTGGTTTGAATCAGGTGACAGTTCAACAAGTTGTTTCCATGATGTGTTGGTTGGCGTTCGTATGGTCTTCAAACCGCTGCACATTAGCTGACGGTGAACTTTGACGTGAAGTTTTGCTCCCAGCTGCTCCTCTCGTCAGGTAGTCCGCCATGTTTTCGGTCCGCGGAGGCGGAGTCACGAGATTTGGAAATCCGTATCCGCCCAGATCGGGATCACGGTGATCCAATCCGCCAGTGTTTAGAAATACTCAGATAAAGTCAGCAGGATCACCTTGATCCATGAGAAAAGGAGGATTTCATTATCCGGATTATCCTGATCCAGATTACAAGTTTTGAAATACCGGGCCCAGTTGATCATGTGATACGGTTCAAGACAGGAAGTCAAACCAGATTTACAGAGTAAAGTCATTTATTTTGAAAATACAGTCTTTTACTTTGACAGTGAGCTTCTAATTAACGCTGACCGCAGCCTGCAGACAGAGCTGAGGGCTGAAAACCACAAACCAGTTTCATGGAGACCACATCCTAAAATTAGATTCTGGTCTTAGCTTGCTCAAACAAGCTCACACCAGCTGGAGGGGATTTACACTTTATTTATTTTCTATAATCTATCTTTATCTATAACAGTGACATCTACTGTAAAAATTGGTACTGCATTCTGAATCTGAAGCTTGCAGGTTCAAAGATTGCAGACACTTGAACATGTTTCAGAACCAGAACCAAAAAAAGGTTTATGGCATGTATGATTTTTCACATGCAAGCACTTAGTTTTGGTGAATAACAAACATTGTATAAAAATATAAGATAAACAAAATCAAGTTGTTTATATAAACAATCTAAAAACAATATAAATATATACACTATGTTCTCAAATAGAAAGAGCAGTACAGTGTTTTGGTCTATTTTTTTCCTCATCATGCTTCACGGCCACATTTTATCTTTCCCTGTAAATCCTAATAAAAAGTCTGATACATTCTGTAAAATGTAACATGCACAATGTTTGTAAATGTTCAGGTAACAATTCTGACTTCATTAATAACTAAAACATGACAGTTGAAGTTGTGGCCTGCTTAACAGTTGACCTGTCCTGATTGAACTGTGGTTATGATGGAAAGTTCTAGTTATTGAATCATAAAAAACACAAAAACCATGACATTTAAAACCACCAGCAGCCCAAACTGGAAACAGGATGTGTAGAGCAGAGCATTGTGGGTAAAAACCTGCAACCTGATGATGTGAATTCAAACATCGAGACTACCAAGAGGAACTGATGGAGATTATATTATAAAATATGAACTATGACTAATTTAACTAACTTTTGATGAGTCTGACCTGCTCTGTATGAAACCGCCTGGATACATGAACCTGAATTCATAAACAAACTCACATCATTAGGGTCAGGGGGGTTGGTTACATTAGGTAGGTAACTTTTGTTATGTATTACTAGTCCACACTATTGTTCTTCAAATCGTGATTATTATTCTTACACCTCGTCTTTTTGTCTATCTCATCTATTCTCACATATTTTGTCCTACAGAACCCATTTAGATAGCTATTATTTTACTCATTCATACCTTTCATACTTTCAACTACAGACTTCATTCAATTTTAAACTTTATTACACTATTATTCTGTTTTTCAGCCCATTTCACATTTTTGCATCAGACATTTCAGTAGAACACCAAATATTCTGCAGGAAATGCAGTTTTCTAGTTGTTTATTAATAAACAGATGAACTTCAAAGCTGTGATCTCCTTAACAGTTGTCCTGTCCTGATTGAATTGTGGTTCTGATGGAAAGTTCTAGTTACTGAGTAATGTAAAAAAAAAACAACAACATAACATTTAAAACCACCAGCAGCCCAAACTGGAAACAGGAAGTGTAGATCAGGGCGTTGTGGGCAAAAACCTACAAACTGATGATGTGAACTCACAAACATCGAGACTACCAAGAGGAACTGACAGCTCTGGTAAGAACCAGACTTACAGCCCAGAATAATTATATTATTAAACGTAGTGTTACATATGATATATTAATATTAAATAGTGTTGTATATGTTATATTATTAAACATAGCGTTATATATGTGATTATTAAATATTGTGTATGTTATATTATTAAACATAGTGTTACATATGATATATTAATACAAAATATAAGGTTGTATATGTTAGACTGAGGACTGATGTTTGGTTTTATGAAAATATTTAATGTCTACACACAAAAGAGTGACAACTCTGAGATTTTTATTTATTTTTGTTTGTCACAAAACACTGAATATTTATCAAATATTTAATTATTAATGTATTAATCAATTGTATTTATTAAATATCAACTACATATCATTAATTCAATATTAAACTAAATATAATTGATGAAAAATGAACTTTGCAGAAGAAAATAAAAATATCAAAGAATATGCCATTTCACAGAAACAAACATTTTAGTTTTTCCAATCAGCCAGCACTGATTGGTTCCCCAGACCTGAAGGGTGGAGCCATGTAAATCGTGTTTGTAATGACTCTAACTGATCAGATGGGGGAAACAAGACTCATGAATGTTTTAATGATCTCATTAAATGACTAATGAAAAGTTGTGATTTGATTTAATTTACTTAAATTATATTTCTTTATTCGGTTCATTAGAAATTTCTTCCCCTCAAAACATCTTGTTGTGCCTTTATCTTGTCTTACAGGATTCTTTTGCCAGCCTGTCAGTCACAACATAGGGCAAACCAATACCCTGAATCATGGGTAATATGTTGAAGCCTGTTCAGGACTTATCTCAGGTTCTGGAGAGAAGTGCAAGTGTTCAAACAAGAATGAATGAGCCAGTGGTCCAGGATGTGGTCCAAGATGTGATCCAGGGAGTGGTTCAGGCGGCGGTCCAGGAGGTGGCACAGGAGGACCTGCTGCAGGCAGAGCTGGCAAAGCTGCAACAGGTAGATCTGTGGAGGGTCCAATGGGGTCTCAGTCAGAACCTCCTGCCGGACTTTCCCCCTGTACCCCCACACTGGCTCCGATCTGCTGATGCCACCAGCACTGCCAAAACCATGTTGAAGTGTTATCATGAGCAGGGGGCACTGGTGATGCTAAATGCGGTCCTGACAATGATCGGGCTTGGTCATCGGATCAACTACACATCACAACCACCAAGACCAAGACTTATACTGGCTCCAAAACCTGATCCAGATTTTGTGCAAACGTGGCGTAAGAAGTTAATCAGCAGGATGCAGCACCCGGACATTGTCTTGAACCACCTGCAGGACTCCGGGATCCTTAACTCTGCAAATAGGGAGGCCATCAATATCTTTGCAGTACACAAGGAGAAGAACCGGGCTCTGGTGGACCTGGTCCTGAGAAAGGGGGACAAAGCCCAAGAGGTGTGCTACAAAGCCCTCAGCCAATCAGAGCCATTCTTACTGCAGGAACTGGAAGGAAGTCCAATCAGGATCAAGGTCTGTATTCATGTCTGACTGGGATTGAAGAGCAGTCAGTCATGGTTCTGATGTATGATGTCATCAGTGTGTCGTGGTCCTTATGTATGACCTCACTTTTTTCCCCCAGAATCCTTCAGAGATGTCGGTCCTTGCAGAGATGTTGGAGTTTCTGGTCTCAGAGGAGCTCAGATGTTTCCAGTGGTTAGTCAAAGATTACATGATTGATGAAAGCTCTCCTATTGGAGAGCAGCTACAACATGCAGACAGGCCAACAACGCAAAGACTTCTAGGAGAATATTTTGGATCAGAACAGGGGGAGACGGTTGCCAAGAACATCTTGCTGAAGATTGTCCCAACGCTCAGTATGTCCACACAAACTGTGCTAAGCTAGGCTAAGAGTTTACCCATTTCCAGTCTTTGTGGTGTGATCAGGTGATCTGATGATGTCATTGTACTACAGGTGTCTGTCTGCGAGGAAAAGCAGTAACATCACAGAGTTCAAGTGACATCAGATCGGAGATGAGCATGGACACACCAGTGGTAAGAGCATTATGATGTCACTGTGATGTCATGGGGGCTGATGATTGCTTCATATGTTCAGGTTCTGATCGATCACCTGTTTGATCTGTTTAGTTCAAGATCACACCCAAAGTCTTCGAGGATGGAAACATGTTCAGGTAATGCACGGAACCAGATCAGTCCAGAGCAGAGCAGAATATTACAGAAGCTAACTAAGCTAAGGTTCTTTGCTCTCGGTTCTCCAGGTTGCGTTGCTTCCAGCCGGGCATTTTCCATTGCCGTGAGACTGGCCTGCTGCTGGCAGGCATTGGTGATGTGGTCTATCAGGTGATACCCTGGGACGTGGACTTCCTGTCCTCTAAAGGTCTGAGGCCGGCTGGACCACTGTTCAGGTTCACAGTGATAACAGGAAGCTTCCACCAACTCTACCTGCCGCACTGTCAGCTGACTTCAGGTGGGGTGGGGGTTACCATGGCTACTTGTGTGCATGATGGCTTTCACACGAAATCTGTTTCAGAGAAGATTTAATAAAAAGCTATGAAGGTTGATTATTGATGATCATTTGAATTTTAACAAATATCAGCTGATCAAAGATGACTGATGAATAATATATTTTTTGTAACTGCAGATGGCGCTCTGAACTTGTCTGTAGCTCATGTCACTGGGGACAGCGTGGACTTCATCACACCTGGTCAGCTGACAGAGCATCATGTGATCATTGATGTCTCTGGATTCTCATGTTTTGGTCTTGTGATGCCAGTGGCGTCCAACAGTCCAATCAGTGGCCTCGTGCTGATCTTCTCTCAGCTGAGTACCCGCTCACTGTTCATCCTGCTGCTGCAGCGCAACATCAACCTTCCTCAGGTACACAAGCCCTGCCCACTGACAGGCTAGGTACACAAGCCCCACCCCCAACCCTGCTCACAGTTTTACTTTAAAGACTTTTTATGGTTTACCATAAACCGTTGGATTATCAGCAGTTTACCTGACTGACACCTGATCTACAGTGCTGCTCAAAAGTTTGTGAACCTCTTGAGCATTTTGGAGTTTTCTATTGTTTCACCCTGATTTCCTTATTTAATCAAAACCATTATTTTTTAATAATTATTTTTAATGTTTAATTAATAACAGTTTTATAGTCCAAGTTTATCAAGTCAATATACTCAAAAATCAATTCTGTGGTCAAGACTAAAGTTTTTGGTCAACTTATGTAGGTGTGAAAATTTTTTAACCCTGCATTGGTTAAAATAAATAAATAAATAATATAAATAAATGTTTTATAAAGACTACGGTCTAGACCTCCTCTGTATGAAAAATGTCATGTGATAACTTTTGTTATGATATGGTGCTATATAAATAAAATTGAATTGAACTGAATTAAAACAAGCAGTTAAGTAGAGTCTGGTGGGACAAATTGGTGGCTAAATTAACCACTGAAATGGATCAATAACATCAGAGATGTTTAAGGACGAAATTGCACATCACTTATGGAAACAGAGATGAAACCAGGTCACTTTAGTCTTACCTGGATGAACCCATACAGGTTAACCATGCCAATAGGAAGTGAGACCTCAGATGACCTCAGGAGGAGGGTAGTGTGGCACATCTGTCTGGGGGGAGCTATGAAGTCATCTAAAAAAAAAAAAGAGCTACATGAGGCAGATCATCTACAAATAGCAGAGAGCACTGAAATAGACTACAACTCTGCTTAGAAGTGGATGACCTTCTAAAATATTAACAAGAGACACAAGAACATTGATAATGGCAAATATCCTGCAAAGTAGATGTGAGAGACTGAAGAGTCACTACAGAAACATCCATAAAATGACTAACTGTGAATGTAAATTTTCTAATCTCCAGGTGATAACGGACTGGAAGCGACGGAGTGGAGCCGAGTATGTAGAAACAATACCACACTGTGAGCTGATCCCGAACCAGATGTACAAACTGTGCACAGAGCCGATCACATTCATCCAGCCAGAGGTACACTTCAGCTACTTCCATCAGTTCAACACAACAGACACTTCAACTGCTTTTGTCAGTCTTCTTCTGTAGCCGTTTGTCATTTTTCATTGATTAGGCTTCACACTTCAGTTCTTTTCATGAATCTAAGTTGACTGACACTCCATTTACTTCAGTCAGTTAAATTCAAACTTCTCCTTTCCTTAAATTGTTGTAAGTCTTTAAAACTGTTCTTTGTTTTATTTTCAGAGTTCAAAGTTTGTGAACTTCAGTGACTATAACAATTTCCTGGCCTCGTTTCAAGTGCAGCTGGCAGCTGATGTTAGGAGTGTGGCGCTACAGCTGATGAGATCCGTGACTCCACTCCCTCTGATTGGCTGGCTATTTGGCTCCATAGAGTCTGTGGTTTGGCGCCAAGTTGTCCAGATGGAAGGTCATTAACACAACACGCTAACACAACATGCAAACACATGTTATGTAGGTGAAAGGAGGCTGTCCCCGAAAGGAAAAACAAATCTTGATAAAAGACAACTCCAAGATTTTTTTTATAGTGCCGCTGGAGGCCAGGGTGGTCTTAACTATATACTATAATTATAAGTAACTATATCTCCAAAAAGTTTCTGTGGTGTGTGGGTCCATTTACAAGAACTACAGTTTTGTCTCAGTTTAACATTTTTTTATATCCTTAAGGCATGCTTGGAGTTTAGTTGACTGATGGTTTCATCAGGCTTGATTGATAAATATAATTGAGTGTCATTCGCATAACAATGAAAATTAATGGAGTGATTCCTAATAATGTTCCGTAAAGGAAGCATATATAAACTGAATAGAAGTGGTCCTAGGATTTATGATTTATGTGAACAAACTGAGATTGATCTGAAAAATAAGACGAGCTCAGTGCAAGATCATTATTGATCTATACTAAGATTTCCCTTCACGCATTTCCATCTTTGACTACAGCTCTTTTTTATTAACTGTATTGTTTCTGTTTTTTCATAAACTTTATTGTTTCTGTTTGTGTTTTTCAGTGTCCTCATCTCTCTCCACTGAAGGTAACTTCAACAAACAAACCATTTTTAAAAAAAACTCTGAAAAGTTCAGAAAAGATTTCATCATTTGGTCTAACACGTGTTCTGGGGCCTCATGTACGAATACTTGTGTGGATTTCCACATGGAACTTGGTGTACGCCTAAACCTGGAAACTGTTGTACACACAAAAAAATTCAGATGTATCAAAGTGTGCGTACGCATGGATCCAGGCACATTTCTTTTGTACATTCCAATCAATGTGGAATTGAGCGCACATGCAGAGGTGCCAAACTCCTCCCTATCCACGCCCCCATTTAAATATGAAAAGCAATTTAAATAGGCCCTGGGCCTGAGATTCACCTCTCTGTCCGATCAGATCACGCAATGAACAAAGGAAAGAAAAGGAATTTCACAGAGTCTGAGACTCGAACCGAGGGTCTTTCCTCACTCAAACCGAGGGTCTAAGGACAGAGGGTGTCACTCCCTGTACAGATTGTAAAGCCCTCTGAGGCAAAATGTGTTTTGTGACTTTGGGCTATACAAATAAAACTTGATTTGATTTGATTTGATTTTGATAGAGATTCTAGTGGATGAAGTGGAGACACGCAGGGAGATTATGTTTAGCGCCCTGTAAATAGGGATAGATATGACGAAAAAAAGACATGAGTGGTGTGTGTGTGAGGCCGTAAATGCCGTGGGATCCGAGTAGCACACACACACACAGGTTAAAAAGAAATGGTCAGATCTCAAGGTGGAGGTGAAACGGAGGGTTTCTGTCCATCTCCGAAGCCTGACCGCAACAGGTGGGGAGACAGGAGTGGAGGAACCCCCCCCCCCTTCGACAAGAGAGTGGCCTCTTTAGTGGGTGACACAGTTCTCACCAGAGTGATGGGAGTCCACCAGATGAAGGCAGAATACAATACACCACTTAAATGAATCACACGATGAATGAATGCAGAAATGTGCAGCAACTGATGTTTCCAACTATACGCCCGCTTTTACTGACATGAATACTGAACACAGGGAGACAATAACTCTCATTTCACCAGCTGAAAATAAAGAAAACCAAAAACATGATACTTTAATGTGCACATGCCAAAATGTACAATGCGCTGGTTGACATATGCGTATACTACACATAGGCTACATATGCTTCACTTGTATCAGTGTGTATTTTCTGGGTAGCTTTGTGAATAAATGATGCAGGTGTCACTGCATGTAACAATATTGCCATCGTGTAGTGCTGGTATATATATATATATATATATATACATATATATATACATATATATACACACACATGCACATTGCACATTACTCTGATGACTATTTGTTTTCACATTATTGACAGTTTCCCACCATCACCTCTAAGTGTCGCCAAAGGAACAATAGCTGTAGAAACGTGCGTACACCAGCCATGAAGTTGCACATTTCCATTTGACGTTTGATACATCTGAACGTAAGCGTGGAAAAAGTCGTACGCCACTTTTTTGTGGGTACATAACCTTTGTACATGAGGCCCCTGGTCTGTAGTCTAACCCAGGATCCTGAGAGTGCAGTGTTCTAGAGGGGTAGTAAGGTTCTATGAGTTCTTTTAGATATGATGGTGCCTGAGCATGAAGAGCTTTGTATGTAAGGAGAAGAATTTTAAATTCTAGATTTAACAGGTAGCCAGTGCAAGGAAGCCAAAATGGGAGAGATGTGATCTCTGATCTTGGTTCCTGTCAGAACACGTGCAGCAGCATTCTGAATTAGCTGCAAAGTCCTCAGAGACTTATTGGGGCAGCCTGATAATAGAGAGTTACAGTAGTCCAGCCTAGAAGGAACAAATGCATGGACTAGTTTCTCTGCATCCGCTTGAGATACAATGCGTCTGATTTTGATGATGTTATGTAAGTGGAAGAATGAAAAAATTAGTTTTATGTGGAAATTAAGGGACAAATCTTGATCAAAAATAAGTCCAAGATTCTTTATGCTGGAGTTGGAGGCCAGGGTGATCCCATCTAAAGTAACTAAGTCTCGAGAAAGAGAGTCTTTCATATGTTCTGTTCTCTGCTGCGTCAGTTTGTGTCCCAGAGTCCGCCGATGTGAAACTCCTGCTCATCAACATGCTCAACACTCTTGGGAAGGAGGACTTAAAAACCTTCCAACATTTCCTGGGTTTGCAGTCCGATCCAATCCCCATCAGCCGGCTGGAGGGTGAAGACAGGATCAGAACCGTGGACTTGATGGTACAGCAGTACCACACTGAGGGGGCCAAAGAGGTCACAGAGAAGATCCTAAAGAGAATGAAGTACAACGATCTGGCAGAGAAGCTGCAGAGGATCTGATTGAGAATTTGAAACATTGAATGATTATATCCTGAAACATCATCATCACTCTGCAAGATCTCATCAGGGACTCTGTATGTCTGTATGTTCTGGAATGTACTGGACTATAAAAAGCCTCTGAGCTCTGGTGTCCCCCCAAAACATGTTTGACCTGTTATTATTACAACTGATAACTTTATTTATGTATCTTTTTATTTATTAATATTTTGTTTGAAATAAAACAATGATGAAATAATGATTTTGTTTGACACTTTCAAAAAAATGTGACGATCAATACAAACAGCTTTTTTACACAGAACAGAGGGGTCAGTGAATGCCTCACCGCTCGTCTGTACAAACAGATGGGTCAGTAAACAACTCACTAAGACAAACAGGTGAGGAGAAAACATGGAGTGACCCTAGCCTCACCTGGTTTATGACACTGATACAAGGAGGAAAATCACTTCCTCTTTGTGTCCAGGACTGTTAGCCTAGCTTAGCATACTATATCCACAGCTAGCATAATCAGTGTTATCATAGCTGTTTATAGCTAAAATTTTGATGTTGTGGTAGTTACAAATAGTTAGCATTTAGCATTAGCTCCCAAACACCATCCAACATATCAGCTGGCATGGTAGCTGTTTCTAGCTAACCATTGTTATATGAGAAGGCTAACCCATCAAATAGGAAAGCATTGTTGTGCTAAGCTAAACTAAGCTAACAGTTTGTCAGTGGTCAGTAGTGTTCAGATTAGAAGGTTTCCTGCAGACTCACTGAAACCAGAGTCCCTTTAAAAACCCTTAATGAACCCTTAATATCAACATACAGAAAAGAGGAGAAAGGAGAACAGATCCAGAACCGGTGCAGAACAGGTTCAGGTCTATAAAAGTATCCCCATGCACATTGCCCTGGCGCCATGTGACCAAACTTAAACTCAGAAGAAACAAAATGTCCAAAACATTCAACAGTCCAAAATGGCTGCTGTGTGCACAGGGCTATGTGACCAGGTCAAATGATCTGTACAGAGAGCATCACCTCCTCTGATTGGTCAGACTGCTGTGGAGGGGCTGGACTTTTGACTGGACTCTGTGAGGTGGGTCTGTCATGGTCGTCACGCATTTTGTGTTTGTAGGAAGGGGTGTTACCGGGCCAACAGTGATTGAGGCTTCTGTCATTGTCATCGCTGATGTTGTTGCTGTGGTAACTGGAAGTGGGCTGTTTGTCACCGTGGCTACAGGTTTGGCCAGAGTAGTCTGGATCTCTGCCCTCCTGGCCAGAGCCGTCCTCAGCTTCTCCCTCATCTGTTCAATCTGGGCCTGCAGCTCCTGCAGCTCACCAGGCTGAGGCGGTATGATTGTGATGGCGGGAGGTGTGACTGTGGATGGGGTCACTGTAGCAGGGGATAGGGATGTAGGGATGACAGAGGGAGGAGCCAAGGTATTGGGTTTGGGAAAAGAGGAGGATGGTGAGGGGAGTGAGAGGACCAGGCTGGCAAACGAAGCTGGTCCTCCATTCTCACACAGTTGGCTGTTCGAGACTCTCAGCTTGGTTGGACCCCCTATATCAGATTTGGCCCCGCCTCCCTTGGTGTCAGAGGTGGCAATGCGAGCAAGCAGGCGGCGGGTGTTGAGGGTCTCCAGGTTGAAGTGGACTCGTTTGAAGTCCCGAGTGTCCTTAGCAACAGCGGCATCTTTACTGGTCTCATTGTTCCATTTGGCAGAAGCTCCAGGGACTGGTGGGATGGGGGGGGCAGGGGGAGGCTGAGACTTCTGCAAATTACAGCTGAACAGAAACATGAAGACAGAATCTGTTAATCAGAACCAGAACTCTCTAATCCCATTTTAAATGTCAGTCACCTGACACACCTTCTCTCTTTCTCTGCTCGCTGCCTCTTCACATCTTCGTATGTCATGTTCAGAGCTCGATGGATTTTCTGTCACGAAAAAAAGCAGCACGATCAGATGTCTCACAAACCTCCACAACCTGCCCATCAGTTCATCAGAGAACATCAGAATGTCTATAGAACCAAACCAGAAGACATTGTTAAATTACCAGATTGCTGACTGGAATTTGTTTCAGATGGGACAATGAACACAGAGGTATCACATGATGGTTTTGGTGCAGCAGCTGAACTGATGGTCTAAAAGAACCACAAGTCCGGGTCAAAATCAGAACCAGAACACACAAACACACTCTGGGTCTCACCTGAGAGGTGTGCAGCCAGTACTTGAGGTTCTGTCGGCGGCGGATGTGCGGCAGCACAAGTTGGTAAAACCCGTGTTCACCTGCGAGAGTTAGCAAGGCTCCACCCACTCCAATACACAACAAGAGAAAGAGTCCTGAAAAGTGACGTATCCCCATCTGAAGAGTCTGAAGAGGAGAGACAGAAGAACAAGAGGTGACTGGCCTGAAGTGTACATTCAAATCTTGAGTTAAAGTTTGTACTTTACGAACATGGTTACCTCGGTGACGGCAAAGACTCGGTTCCCACATGGAACCACCTTGTACCACTTGTCATGCAGCAGGTCCATGTATCCTTCTGACTTATATCTGCTGATGAACTCTGAGATGTTGGAGCTCAGAGGGGAGTTCTGAGGCAGGCCAATACCGTAACCTGTAATCAATAATCAGTCATTAATAATCAATCATTGATCATCAATAAACAATGGTCAATCATCAATAATCACTCATTCAATTCAATGAAACTCAATTCAGTCAATTTTTATATTACAATTAGTTGAACTGGTGAAATACCCAGAAAACAAATGAAATATAACATCATCATTATGCTCTATAAACCAGAGAATAAAGCCATCATAAGGAGATTTAGCTCATTTTCCTGTCTTGAGATGCAGTCCAAGTACTCTAAAGTGACTTTAGACTGCCACAATGCCACCAATTCACACGAGAACTAAAAGGGGGAGAGCTAGGAAAAAGAAACTTTCAGACAGACAAGTGAAGCATCTCAAAATTCTCAGTCTTAAGGACCGAGGAAGAAAGACCTCATGAGAACTGTGTGACGACAACGACTAATGGTGCAACAGTGTCTTCAAACTTGTCAGAAACTAGGTGAAGAAGAACTTGTTGGCGTTACTGAAAGAGAAACAGTGAAACACCTGAAAAAAATGGACAAAGGAAGATTGGTATAAAGTGTTGTTTGTTATCTATCTATTGTTACTTATCTCATGACACTTTCCGTACAGAACAGGTCTAGACCATACTCTTATAATATTATTTACAGAGACCAACAGTTCTACCATGAGCAAGAAAAACTTCTTTTAACTGGCAGATGGGGGGTTAGATAAATAAAGAGAGATATAGAGAGAGCGGCACCTCTAACTATGAATCGTAATGGAGATATGGTAGCAATAATGACGGTAATATACATACATTACACAGAAACTGGGAAGATGTTTAGGTGGTAACATGAGACGAGCACAGTGCATCATGGGAACTCCTGCCTATTTAAATAAAGCTTTCCTGCCTGTTCAAATAGAGTTTTCCTGTCAGTCTAAATAAAGTTTTCCTGTCAGTCTAAATAAAGTTTTTCTGCATGAGCAGAAGCTCTGAATACTTAATTGTAAAACTGCAGAGACGTTCCTTTCGTCTGATTGGTCGAGATGATGAAACATTGTGAAACATGTAAAAAAAAATTCAGAGGAAGTGAACTGAACATCAGCCGAGAAACACACACATAAAGACATCTATACATGTGTAGTGTAGTATAGAGATATATATATAGAGAGAGACAGCAAGACACAGATGCACAACAGCAGCAAAACATTAATTATAAACGGTAATGGAGATATGGTAGCAATAATGACAGTAATAATAGGACCACAGCAGCAGCCACGATCCATGAGAACCTGCTGGACGAGAGAGCACAGAGACTCCAGGGAAGAACTTAGTTAGTAACTAGTTAGTAACATACATTAACATGCATTAATGAGACATGTACAGTTGTGTTCAACTGACTGTTGTTGGTTGAAGATGCAGTCACCCCCCCCCCCCCTCCCCCCTCTCTTTCTCTGACATGAGACATACATGAGACATGACATCTACTATATATTATTACTGTCATTATTGCTCCCATATCTCCATCACAGTTTATAGTTAGTTAATGATTTGCTGC
The DNA here is from genome assembly GCA_023373845.1 of Nibea coibor. Classification (NCBI taxonomy): domain Eukaryota; kingdom Metazoa; phylum Chordata; class Actinopteri; family Sciaenidae; genus Nibea; species Nibea coibor. Next base: position 27,621,451 of record CM041718.1, on the reverse strand, counting down.
TGCTGTACATCTGTGTCTCTCTATCACAGGTTCCACTGCTGCTGTAATCATTTTATCATTCATTGTATTCATTGAGGTTTCGGAGGACTGTGAGGACTATTCATGTGGAGAAAGGGCTAGCTCAATTCATGGCAGCTAGCAGTGGCACTTCTGGTGGCAGGCTCTGACTTGCTGCAGCAGCTGCCAGTGTCTGACATTTTTCTTTTCTGTTTAAATAAAGTTTTTGTGCCTGTGAAGACTCCTATAACATATTTTTCTCTGCAAAATCGAGACTTGAAGAAGTTTAATTTGGTTTGTTTCAGATGGTGTGTGAGAGAGAGAAAGAGAGACAGACAGACAGAGTCAATGACAATGAGTAAGTGCCGGCTTTTTAACATTAATAAAAATTGTTAACCATTAACTTTCAACTACCCTACCTAGTACACACAAAGATAGAAATACAGCAGTACAGACAGGACAGACAGTCTGTCTCACCTTCGATGGCGAACGGTTTCCCGACTGTCGCCAATTTACAGTCAGCATCGATGGAAACTTCGTAGTCCAGCAGAGCTTTATCCATGATGAAGGCATCGAGCTGAGGAGGATCTGTCCTTCAACACAGAGCAACACGATTACTACGGCAACTACAGACAGCAATCATAGACATTCAAGTACAGAATGCAACTACACGCAGCAACTCCAATTCAATTCAATTCAATTTTATTCATATAGCGACATATCATAACAAAAGTTATCTTGTGACACTTTTCATGCAGAACAGGTCTAGACTGTACTCTTTATAATATAATTTACAGAGACCAACAATTCCACCATGAGCAAGTACTTGGCGAAGGTGGCGAGAAAAAACGTCCTTTTAACAGGCAGAAACCTCGAACAGACCCAAGCTCATTGGTAGACAGTCATCCACCACGACCGGTTTAGTTAAAGACAGAGAGGGACAGATACAGAGAGAGGGTGGGATAGACAGATAAATAGAGAGAGATACACACAGATGCACAGCAGCAGCAAAACATTAACTAATTATAAACTGTGATGGAGATATGGTAGCAATAATGACAGTAATAATATATGTAGTGGACATCGTGCAGGACTACAGCAGCAGCCACAATCCATGAAAACCTGCTGGACGAGAGAGCACAGTGCCTTCCTCAAGGGCACCTCAGCCATGGCAGGGGGTGCACTGACACCCCAAACAAAATCAAGGTTATGGAGTGGCCAGCCCAATCCCTGGACCTTAATCAAATAGAAAACTTGTGGGGTGACATCAAAAATGCTGTTTCTGTGGCAAAACCAAGAAATGCAGAGGAACTGTGTAAGGTTGTCAAATCATCCTGGGCTGCAATACCTGTTTACAGGTGCCAGAAGTTGGTTGACTTCTTGCAGCACAGATGTGAAGCAGTTCTCAAAAATAGTGGTTATACAACTAAATATTAGTGTAGTGATTCACAGAATGCTAAATCTTAACGTTTTTTCAGTTAATTGAGTAAATATTTTCCTATTATCATTTTTTTCCTTTATTTTCTGTAAAGAAATTAAAATATTGATACTTTTTTCTTCATGTTTTGATGTAAAATATAATGTTCAGTGTTCCCAATGAATGGAAATAAAAAATGGAGAAAAAAAGGATTTTGAGCTTTACTCACGTTTTAAAAAAACACTACTATTATTTTGAACACAACTGTATGTTTACAGATGGTAGTGATAATGGTGATGGAGGGAGAGATAGAGAGAGAGAGAGAGAGAGAGAGAGAGAGAGAGAGAGTTTTCAGTCTTCAGTCTAGCTTTGGCAATGTTAACATATGTTTCCCATGCTAATAAAGCCGTATTGACTTGACTTGAGAGTTTTCAGTCCAGTCCACTCCAGACAGTCAATTACAATTAGCAACTGCTGACATCAACTACAGACACATGAATTACATCAAGATATCTTTATATATTGTATTCAGCCGTTAGCTTAGTTCACTTGGCTAATTAAATAAACAGCAGCAGTTAATTGCATCAGTCCTGTCTGTCAGTCTCGTCTGATCACATCTCTCCCATTTTGGCTTCCTTGCACTGGCTACCTGTTAAATCTATAATAGAATTTAAAATTCTTCTCCCTACACACAAAGATCTTCATGGTCAGGCACCATCATATCTAAAACAGCTCGTAGCACCACCTGTAAATATACATGTCTCATTTTTTCTGTCACAGGTTCCACTGCTGCTGTAATCATTTAATCATTCATTGTAATTGTACAATATGTTCCTGTTGATTTGTTCTGTACACGTAACATCTATTGCACGTCTGTCTGTCCTGGGAGGGATCCCTCCTCTGTGGCTCTTCCTGAGGTTTCTTTCACCTTTTTTCCCTGTTAAAGGTTTTTGTGGGCAACTTTCTTCTCACTTGAACTCGAGGGTCTAAGGAAAGGACTCCCAGTACAAATTGTATAGCCCTCAGAGACAAAATGTGTTTTGTGAATTTGGGCTATACAAATAAAATCTGACTTGATTTGATCTGTCCTTTTTGTCCTTGTCTGACTTTGTTCTTGTCTGTTCACATATGTGTGTCTGTGGTCATCTGTTCTTGTCTGATCTTGTCTGCTGTCATCTGTTCTCTTACTTCAGAGTGGCGACGCCTTCAGGTGTGGTCGGCTCGTTGAAGCGTCTCATGTACTCATGCATCTCTGGAAAACTCTTCTTCATGTAATCCTCAGCGCTGCTCTCTCTGACTGTCCCAAAACGAAAACCCCAGGAAGGGTGATGAAGCTGAGACACCACAGAAAAATAATAATAAGAAAAACACGATTTATAGAAACATTAGCGTAACATTTTAAAAACGTTCCTTCTTTATTCGACAGAGTCAAACATTAACTGCCAACTACCTACATACAAAGATCTTCATGGTCAGGCATCATATCTAAAACAGCTTGTAGCACCATCTGTAAATATGCATGTCTCATTGATGCATGTTAATGCATGTTACTAACTACATTTCTTCCTTGGAGTCTCTGTGTTCTCTCGCCCAGCAGGTTCTCATGGATTGTGGCTGCTGCTGTGGTCCTGCATGACGCCCACTACATATATTATTACTGTCATTATTGTTACCACATTTCCATTACAGTTTATAGTTCATTTATAGTTAGTAATTAATGCTGCTGCTGTGAATCTGTGCATCCGTGTCTCTATGTCTCTATCACAGGTTCCACCATGAAACATGGTTGGAACTGATTTTTGATGGTTCTTTAAGGAACCTTTAGGGCAACAGTTTGCATAACTGCTTCTTTAAAGAACCTCCTAACAAAACCTTCTTTGTGGCACTAAAGGTGGTTCTTCTATGGCAGGTGTAGTCAATTGTGATTTCAGGAGGTCCAGGTAGAGAAAAGCTCCTCATGTTTAAGTTGTATTATGATTTAGTTATACATTACAAATATTTTATATATATTAAAGCAGCATTGTTATAGTATCAACATCTGCACTGAGAACTGTGTGTAGTCACTAACTCAAATCAGATAAAGAAAGCTATAAGTGATACTCTGGACTCTGGAGAGCTACATACAATAAGAAATAAGAAATAAAATCAATAAGAAAAAAAAAGTTAAAGCAAAGTAAATTTGACATTCAACTCAGGATTATAAATAAAACATACTTTAATAATAACAACAACAACAACAACAACAATAATAATAATAATAATAATAATAATAACAGCAGCAAGTTATTGGCTGGCTTGTCTGCAACATTCCAGATTAAAATGGTTTTCAGTAGCAACCTTCCTCTGTTTAGCACATGCCATGACACATTGACCTCTTTTCTCTCTCTTGTCTCCTCACTCCTTTATATTTTTTTTTCCAGCAGTGTCACTGCCACTCTATTCATTGAAGGCCTGCCCTACGCTGTCTGTGATTGGCTGACATTTTTTACCCACACACTCAGTCCTAAACTCAACCAACACAAACCCACAAAGGAAACAAGTACTGGCCAGGCAGAGACAGGTAGGATGTCCCTTTTACTGAGTAGTGGTAGAAACACTGTCAGAAAAGAGTTGCCGGTCAAAAAATGTAATCCCTGCCAAAAATGAATACAACTCAATGATATGTAATTTCCGCTCTGGGACAGGACAGAGAAGGTCCAGATCTGGACCATGGTCCACTTATTTCAGCTTCAGAGGTTCTAAGAAGATTTATCGGTTGCAGTTTGTAAACACAGTATGCAAAGTTCACCCATCCTCCTGTAGCTTCGTCTTGCATCGCTTATGATCCAGCATAACCCAGTCAACCCAGCACCTGGTTGCTCCGACCATCAAGCACCTGGTCACTCTGTCCCACCCTCAGAACCTGAGCTATTTGACCAGCTTCAGACCAAATCTGGAACTGTGGAACAAATGCAGGTTTTCCCATTCATTTGAACGGTGGTCCCTTTTTTGACACATGGGTTGCAGTATCCACGTAAAAAACATCAGCAACATCAAAACCTGACATTATACTGCACTGACCAATCAGATGACCGGAGTGGTCAAACTACTCCACAGTCAGTATGAAATGTGACTGAAACTGAGTGTGCTCCAGGTGAGTTAATTAAACGGATAAATCAGAATAGAAAATGTTCTGAATGACATCTTAGTTCCAATCCTGCAGTTCCCACATAAGCCTGAAACAATGAAGGATCCAAATACCTCTTCTACAGTTTCAGTGTTGTGTAGTCCAAACATTTATTTGTCAGGACCATTGTGGAAGCAGATAATTCAGCTGAGCGTACAGCAGGTGGCTATAGAAATCAGAATCTAAAAGTTATGTGTTTTAGAGGGCAGTGTTACTCCATTTAATTATAAAGATTACTTTTTATTTAATCAGATTACTTATTACTTATATATATCTTATTTATATATAACTTAACTAAAATTAATTTGGAATCTGAAATGATGCTGACTCATCCCGATCCTCCCTCTGTCCTCAAACCAAAAATATATTTATGCTATTGGTCAAAGCTTGATGATGTCACTCTGAGCGGGTGACGTCACTGGACACCAAAGACCAGCCAATGGCAGCAGGACAGGATGGTACCTGGATCCACCTGCACATGTTGAGCTTGTGTGGCTCCACTCTGGTTTTCTGGTGAACAGACACATGTGGACTGAAAGAGGACTTCTCACCTTGGCGTCATGTATCCCTGACACCTCCTCAAAGGTCTTCTCACCCACCATGACGGCTGCGAGGTTGGCTGTGTAACTGGATAGGACCAGCAGGCAGAAAATGGCCCAAAGGTTCATCAGAAACCGACCAGTCCAGCACTTTGGCGTCTTTGAGGAGACGGTGCGTCCGAACAGGATGGCGTAGCACAGATTTAGAGCTGATGAGTACGAGAAAACTCGGATCCTATTGCGTCCGTGAGGCGTCATGCCATATGGACTTTTCCACTCGTACAGTGTAAGAAAGAGTGCTGTGATGTGCAGTGCCAGAAAGATGCCCACCCACATGGACCAGTGCAGGGGCCACATGAAAGCACCAATGGGGGCTGCCGTGTCCTTACTGCGCACCAGGATACCAAGACTGGTGGAGAAAAAAGGTGAGGTGAAGTCAATCACGCGGCTCCGAGCTGAGTTGATACTGAAGGAGGTGACAGCCATGTCTGCCAGCCCATTCAGAAGGTCGCCCACCAGCCCAGTCCACCGCCCCCCTTTCCAAGCACCATATTTCCCATCTCCCACGATGTAAAGGTCGAACTCGAAGCCCAGGTCTTCAGCCAGTTTCTCCAGCAGGTCGATGCAGTATCCGTAGCAACATTTGCTGTACTCTGCAGGCAAGTAGCTGCTATTCCCACCCGCCACTTCCCTGAAGAGTCTCTCTAAAGTCTCCGAGTTGTTGGTGCCGGCGTCCAGGCAGTATTGACCTGCTGGGCAGCTGCCCTCATCGTCCACGTCTCGTGTGAACACAAAGGGATGTTCCACCAGAGTCACCACCCGGACCCGAGTTCCCATCACTGGCATCCCTGCCCTCCAGCGCCCCCTGGTCCTCCCGCCTGTCGCCTCTGTCCTGTGGTGAGGTTTGGGTCCCTGCCAGACTCCCTGGTCCTCCACCTGCAGCTGGCCTCCCTCCCAGCTACCCACCGTGACCCAGGTAGGCTGACCAAGTGCATCCCGCCGCAGGCTCCAGATGTGGAAGCGCTGCAAGGTGAGGACCTGAGACCACTTCTCATGGACTCGGACTGGACCTGTGAGACCAGAGAAGGATATGTTGGCCAGGAACCTGCAGGACAGAAAAAGCAGTTGACATATAGACCTGACATAGGTGAGTTCTCAGGGTTGTTACACATAATGAAAACGCTATGAACATTATAAACGGTCATAATGCTTATAACTACACTCATAAGCACTCATAATGTTTATAACTACACCCATAAACACGTCTTTTCTGATACACATAAATAAGTCTTTCTGATATCAACAGTCATGAAACATTATAAATGTGACTTATTAATGATAACTTCAGTGTCTTATGGATGTTCTTGACTAGTTATAAACTAAAGCTTGACTGATGGCACTTAGAACATATCAGGACAACATCAACAATCAGCTGCAGTAAGAAGCTATAGTATGCAGAACAGTCCATGCAGTGATCAGTTATCATTGTATGTATGTGTTCACTAAAATGAGGTACATGTTGATCATCTATACTTATTCATATTTCATTATAATGTTTCATTGTTGGTGTTCAGTAAAGTGTGATTTATTTTCATGTATGTCCACATATGTTCATGAATAAATAATCTGTTTTGATATTTCATGTGCAGGATAGATATATAATATTATTATATTAGACATAATGTTTTTTAATTTCATGAAACCAAATTCTGCCCTTAGCTAAAGTTCCATGTTTTATGTTTTAGATATTTCATGTTGTGATGACGACGACATCATCACTGTTCAGCTCATTAACTTATTTGAATGTTGTTACCTGGACAGGTACTGTCCTGATGACGGCACCTCGTGTTTGTTGGGTTTGTCATAGCAGTTCACCATGTTCTGGATCAGAGCCAGGTCTGGTCTCACTGTGGTTGCTGCAGCGATGGCCCTGGTCACGAGCTGCAGGGCATCTTGGATGTAGAAGTCCAGCGGTTTTCTCTCCACCTCACCGTACGCCAACAGGCCGAGAGGCAGCCCAATGGCATGCAGTGCATCTGGGCTGAGTGGCTGGCCCAGCACCCAGTGCACCATGGGTAATGTGAGGCCCAGGTCCTGAGCACTGCGCAGGACTGCCACTGCACACTGTGGGTCGGCACCAAACAGCAGCACAGACGCTGGTGAGGCCTGGTTCTGTCTGAAGTGTCGAGAAAGGAAGTCATGAATCTGAGTGTCATCATGTGCTGACTGCGTCAGGTTCAAGACGGCGCGCAGGTGCCATGTGGCTCCACCCCCACCCTCCCATGATGACTCACTCTCATTCTGACCATCCAGGATCCGCAAGAGACCCTGTGACTCCTCCCAGCCTTGACACAAAACTGCTGTACCCTCCTTCCAACCGGAGCGCCGCAGAACCGTCAGCAGTAGCTCAGACAGACCAGACTCTGGAACCCCCGTCACCATCTGCAGATGGAACCGATTCTAAACACAACCAGGAAGCAGAACCGTGAGAACCAGGAGGAGATCCAGCAGGAGAACAAGGAGGAGAACAAGTGAGAGAGGATGAGAACAGAGAGGATATGTGGATTACATTTACATTTACATTCATCTAACTGACTTTTATCCAAAGCGACTTACAAAAAGGGAGTCGATCAAGGTACAGGTAAAGTGGATCATCAAATTTGAATTCTAGTTTAAAACATTTTAAAGTAACTATAATAAAGAAATAAATGTGTTTGTCTTAAATCATACCATTTTGTGTTCTAGAGGCTTCCCATGATGCACTAGGCTCTTTTGTTCCTCTCTCTCTTTCCCTCTGAACACATTCATGTCCCATTAATATGTGTTACTAACTTAGTTACTTCACCAGTTGTTCTGCTTTCTCTCTTGCAGGTTCAACCGATCGTGGAGGATAAAGAGAGGAAGAAGAAGATGAAGAGAATGAAGAAGGTAATGAAGATGATGATGAGGCCATCCGGTGGCAGAACTTTTATTTTGAAAGTTTTTTCTGCAGATTGAAGCAAGAAATGTTACCTGGGGACAAAATAAAAACCAGCTGACTCATTGTTTCTGATGCGACTTTTACATTTTTCTCATCAGCTGAATAAAACCAGTCCACCCTGCAGGTCCACTCCATCCCAAGGCATCCTGGGAAATCTAGGAAAAGACTGAGTGAAGCAGAACTAATGTTTTAAATGTCAGCGGATCATTTCCTGTTGTTGACTGAATTTTGTCCTCAAACAGCTCATTAAATGCATAAATCTGGAAGGTGAATCTTCTTTGTTCAACAAATGTACCTGGAGAATCTGGATGTGTTGGCTCTGAATGTTTTATGGTTTTATGTTTTTTTCATTGTTTGTTAGATGAACAGGACCAAAGAAGTCCCTGTAGTTTTGTTGTGTTTGACTCAAGAACAGAAAAACCTCCTCTAGACCTAGATCTTTAGAGAGGACCTCCTCTCCAACACTCTACTAACAACTGTACATGAGAAATCTACCCCCCTCTAAAATTGGACCTTGGTTCTGTGTCAGTAGAACTTATTGCTGTGCTAACATGTCCCTGTCATACTGTACACTGATTGTTTCTGTTCAAATCACTTTAGATAAAAACATAATGATATGATATTTAATAATATGATATAATGAAATGGAGCTGACACAGGAAGTGCCAAAAGTGTCAGTTCCTCAAACTTGAGGCTCCAGAATTTTACAGCACAAATGATTCACTCTAACCTGAATGCCTTTGACACAGTGTCAAACACTCTGAAAATGAGAATACTTGTTTCATTGAATGAATTAAACATCATTTGTGTTCAGAAACGAAATGATCAAAGCACAAAAACAGAACAAAAAATAAAACGACAGAAAATAAAACATGAAAATGAAGTATTCAATCATACATAAGCTAAAAGAGAAGAAACAAAATACAGAGCAGAGAGGAAAATATGTTTTACTACATCAAGAGCTGGAAATTATCTGAAGACAGTTTATTTTGTGTTCATGCAGATTGTTTTACAGGCAGAGCGCTACAACTGAACCGACATCAGTTCTTCACCATAATAAAGTCTACAATGAACATATAGCTGTCCAGGTTTCATCAGGTGAAACCTGGACATATTATCTAGTTTTAATCTAAAGGGAGAAAAAAACAACCAAAAAACCCCCACAGAAGTCAAAGGTCAAGTGAAAAGAATGACATGTTGTCAGTCTCTGTGTGACAAGTGAAATATTGATCAGAGTTTTTGAGATGCATACTGAGCTGATCCAACCCCTCCAGAGACCTGGATCCAGACCAGGATTGAGCGTTGCATTAAGAACACACTGAGGACAAAGACCTGCTGTCTCCTTGATGTCAAAAGCTCATCCTATCACAATCCTGATCACATTGTGACTGACAACTACAGAGTCATCCTATCAATGATAACAGGAGACAAAAAGACAAAGAGACAGAAAGACTCAGACAAAGAGACAGACCAAGATACAAAAATAAACAACAGCACAGAGAAACATGAAGCTGTAACACAAAAACACAAAGAGGGTTTGGATACTCAACAGATTCATGTTAAAAAAAAAAGAAACTTTTATTTAACTTTCGGATGTGTTGAAAATGTTTCTTTTTGATCAAACAGTGAATGAAAATAAATGACACATTTTTATTTTTGATATAAAGTCGCTGAAATGAACTACAAAGTGGTGTTCAAGAACTGAAATGAACTACAAAGTGGCATCCAAAGAGTAGCATCAGTGTGACATTTAGCCTTATTGCTTTCTGTGGTTGACATCACATCTTTTTCTTTCATCGGATTTGTTCTTAAAATTTAAACTAAACATGTAAACAGCCATTCACTGTATTCAGTCATGTTGATTGATTCACTTCAAAGTATTCAAAATCTATTAGCAGAAAGGTTCAGATAGCTCGGTTAGTGCCTTAGTTAGCCACCATGTTTCTGCAGAAGCCCTAAAGGACAAACCAAACACCGGCTTAAGGTAGGGCTTTGTGTTATTTATAAATTTTGTGGACTGATGTTTGCGGACTGAGGCCGATCAAACTAGAAAGGGGAGACCAATCGCTTTTTAAATCAATGAGGTGAAGTCATATTTATAAAAACATCTGCACAAAACAACGTGTAAATATTTGTCATTTGTCTGTGATCATTATGTGGTTGGTGCTGACCAGTAGGATTAAAGAACTCTTCATGTGTAAATAGGCAGACAAACCGATCCCGTCAGTAACTGTTCAGATGAGTTCCGTGTTTCTGTTCGCTCTCTCTCTCTGTTAATGATGCTGACTTGTACAGTGACACAATTATCGCTGTTACAAACTGCTGAGCCGACTTAAATAAAATCACACCCCTGAACTCATCTATCACTTCATCAAACCGGATTACATTTATTCATTTTCTGACTTTGTTCAGCTTAGTGAAGTGAAAGAAACAAAGGTTAGAGGCCTCAATGTGTTCACAGTGTTTTTAGAGTAAAAGCAGCTTGGAGGCAGTTTTTGGACGGGAGGTTTAAGGCCTGTTGGCTTCGATGTTTGCGCTGCTCAGCCAAAAATGTTAAACGACTCCAGAGTTAAATGAGTTTTTGGAGGAAATGTTCTGTATAGCAGATACTCTTATTAAAGAGCTGAGTGTTTTAAAGCTAGTTCTGATGGTGGAGTTTTTCAGAAGCCCCGTCCTCATATTTCAGGATTCTTTGGGTCTGATTATCAAGGTTTCAAGTAGAACCTTTAGTAGTTCAGGAAAGTTAAAGTAAAGGCCAGGAAAAGGGAACTGTTCCAGTTTGAGCTGTTTTAGGTGAAAAGAAGGAACTCCTTAATCTGAAACAAAATAAAATGGTCATGTTTGGAAAATCCACTGTGGTCAAATGGTGGTGTGAGATCTGACATGAATGAGTAACCTTTGAGACACATTTGTTACTTCATGGTCATCTGTAAGTGCTGCTGATATTTCATGTTTATTTAAACATCTTAATGTCTTCTGAATCACAGAACCTGCTGTGCTGAAAAACATGTTTATTATCTTTAATATTCAAATCAAATCAAATCAAATCAAATTTTATTTGTACAGCCCAAAGTCACAAAACACATTTATCCTCAGAGGCTTTACGATCTGTACAGGGAGTGACACCCTCTGTCCTTAGACCCTCGGTTCGAGTGAGGAAAAACTTGCCCACAAAAACCTTTAACAGGGAAAACATGTGGAAGAAACCTCAGGAAGAGCCACAGAGGAGGGATCCCTCTCCCAGGACGGACAGACGTGCAATGGATGTCACATGTACAGAACAATCAACACAAACATGTCGTACAATTACAATTACAATATTGATGGTACTTGGTGAATTTCAGTATGGTCATTTTACCCTGTCATGGTACACCTTCATCTTTGAAAATACAAAATGTGTATGTTGTTTAATCAAATAATACAAATAAACCGATACAGTTTTTAGCTGCACAACTCCACCATGTTTCCACATGCCACCTGCTGTAGAAGTACTCTATATACTACTGGGTAGAATCACTGTATTAATGCAAACATGGATGAATGACTGAATGAGCCTCCTGAATGACCACAAAGATTACCAGATCACCTGTTTGGTGTCTGGTCCAGCCTGATGATCTGCTCCTGATCTGTTCAGGATGGATCTATGGTCCGGTCTCCCACCCTCCCCTTCACTCTGAGACTGTTTACTATTCACCTATAAGATCACAGGCTGACACACATGCACACACTCAGTTTACGTACATTCTGCAAACTCCTTGGCTTGGGTTTTAAAAGCAGTCTGAAGCTTCATCTCACTAAAAGCTCAGCACAGTCCAGAGTCTGATTAAAGAGAACAGACAGATCAATGAGTCCTACTGCCTGCTGGCTCTCACTCAATCTACATCCACCACAGAATACATTATCCACCTGCTGTTTACATCCAACATTTAGCTAATCACTGCTCCACCCAATCATATAGGCCTGCATCCAGCTGGAAGCGATTGCTTGCTCTGATTGGTCTTCTTCCACAGAAAAAGTGACAGCAGTTGAACATGAACACAGGAAGTCTGAAGTTGAGCACAGGAAGTCTGATGGTAAGCACAGGAAGTCTGAAGAAGAACACAGATAGTCTGAAGGTGAGCATAGGAAGTATGAAGATGAACACAGGAATTCTGTAAGTGAACCCAGGAAGTGTAAAGGTGAGCACAGAAAGTCTGAAGATGAACACGGGAAGGGTGAAGGTGAGCAGAGGAAGTCTGAAGATGAACATAGGAAGTCTGAAGAGGAGCACAGGGAGGCTGAAGATGAACACAGGAAGGCTGAAGGTTTCAGGATGTTTGTCAGTGACCATGATCTGGGTCATCTGGTCCAGGTTTTTCAGGATCTTTCCTTGTATGAATGTATAAACCACACACCCTCTGTCATAGCACTGATGCATGCTGGGTAAATATGGCAGTCCACCAGGTCAGTTTCACAAAGTGTGAGGAATAGCATTATCTGTCAACACACACACACATACACACACACACGCACACACACACACACACACACACAGTGCAGCATCAGAATCAGGTCATGAACACAATCCAGATCAGAAGAGGTTCAGATGATCCTGCAGAAACTTGAAGTGCCGGGTGCCAATGAACATCAAATCAGATTTTATTTGTACAGCCCAAAGTCACAAAACGCATTTATCCTCAGAGGCTTTACAGTCTGTACAGGGAGTGACACCCTCTGTCCTTAGACCCTCGGTAAGCCGAGACAGTAGACTACAGGTCCCATCAGCATTCTGTCATGACATCCAGGACGTAAACAGGCCTACCTGGACCCAGGTATATGCAGAGACTGATGGACTTTATCTCGAAATATTGACAATGATTTATTGATTACTGACCTTCATGAAGGTCCCTCTCTTCAGAACATTCCTACCAGAACAGAGCAGTCTTCATTCCCAGCATCCTTTTCCAGCAGTGGTTGTGCTATCAGCTGACCTCCAGTCTATTTTCCTACTGCCTCTCAGTGTGTGATGTGTTACAGGTCTGACCTCCAGCAGGGAATGGAAACATCAGCTAGAGGACATTAACAAGCTGCTTCATCATCACAAACTCCGCAGGTGAAGGTGACATCCGACTACGATGGGTTCTATGGGTTCATACTAACCCTGTGCATTGCTACTGTCTACCTTACAACGGACTCTCACACTCCAACTCACGCATATACGCATGGATATATGCATATGTGTATGCGTGTGTATGAATGTATACATATACAAACATTCAAACCAATCAGGCAGATTTTTATGAGACTAAATGAATCATGAGTCAGTCTCAAAGGTTCACTGTGTAATAGAATCTTCATACCTACTATATATATATATATATATATATATATATATATATATATATACATACATACATGCACACACACACACACACACCCCTGTCTGCCATTTATACTGGAAAGGTAGTGCTCAGGTGCTCATATGTTCACATATTCAAATATTTAGATGTACATGTTCACATATTTGTATATTTATGTGTTCACGTGTCCACATTCATGTATTCAGTATTCATGTGTTTATGTTCTTCTAGATGTTAGCTTGAAGCTTGCTGTGTTAGAGAAGTTCTCACTCTGCTGTTTATTTATGAATCTCAGTCCTGCTGCTGTGAGAGCAAAGCCTGCTGGGAAAACAGCTGCTCTGATCCTTGCCTCCACACAGAAAAATGAAAGCGAAGAAGAAAGTGATGCAGGAGGACTTCAGAGACAGGTAGAGACAGAAGACAGGTATCTCGGGATGTAAATATATGGATCCTGATCCCCAACTAGAGCCAACGTGCCCTGGTTCTGCTCTGGTCCTGTCCTAACAGTTGGACATACCTGAAGAACCTTCAAAGCGATGCACCTAGGAGGAACTCCACAAGGTGTCTGAGTAAACTGTCCTCATCCCTGGAACAGGTCTGGACTTAGACCTGGCTCCCTCCTGAGTTGTCTGACAGTTCAACACAATAATCCTCCTCTGATCAAACTTCTTTATTTGACTTCACCAGAAAAACATCCAGCGGCTCAAAGTCTTTCTGGATTTATTTTATTGTTTGAATACTTCAATACATAATGAGCAGCATTTTGTCCAGTTCTTTAGATTCTGGTTCAGATTGTCTGAACCCATTTACAGTCATTGACTCAACAAGATCATTGAGAGCAGTGACTCCTTGGGCACCTAGAATCCACTGGGTCTTTGCAACTGCAGGTTTAGCAGATTTGGAGGTGCTGACTCCCACCTAGACTCCCTCACAATCAGCTGCAAACCAGCCCAGTGCACGCTGAAGGTCCTAGTCTGCTGAAGCCACCATGGTGTAAAATGAGAGATGTAAACAGTTCTAAACAGCTTGACTCCATCAGGTCACGTCGTGTTTCACCCAGTGGTTTTTCTCTCTGTCTGCTCGTGCGTGTGTATCCCAGGCTCTGTGAAGAGGCGAAAGGTCATTAAAGGTTCAAATCCTGGTAAAAAAAATTAGTTTTTAATATTATCCTGGAAATTTTGGGGATATTTGGGATTTTAGAAGGGCCTTAATTGGGGTTAATTAGTAAATTAAAGAAAAGAAAGGATTTGAAATCAGGTAAATTAGGATTATTTTCTGTTATTTATTTACTGTATATGTGTGTGGATTATTTCTCCTTTTTCTCTCTTTTTTTTCAGGTGGATTGAATTTGGTGTGTGAATTTGTTAATCTAGGTTTGTGTGTTATCAGCAATCTGTTTAACAGCCTGCTGAGACTTCATCAGTTTCAGCAGCTATCAGCTATTATCAGCTTGTTAAGTCTCATCATGAGGTCTTAACGAGATTATGGAATGAGTCTGACAGACGTTCACAGTGTCACTGCATTATTGATAAAAGGGTAAAGGTCACCTCCCAGAGTGCATTGCAGTGAGAAAACGATCTGTTTCTTACTAATTATTTCCTGATAAAGTTTCCTGTAATTTGATGTTTATAAAAAAGAAGAGACTGTGCAGGCCGTGGATTGAATCAACAGAAAAACAGCTCCAAAACTCAAAACTATCTCAGTTTATACAAAGACCCTAAACCTCTAACATAGAACTAATATAGACCTATTGCCAGTTGCTCTCTGCTGGACTGGAACACAATGAAAACCTAATGTTGAATATATGAAAGCAGCTTTACTGAGGACTGAAGGCTCTATATTGAAGGAAAGGACACTTTTTACTGCTCAACCTGTTTTCTTCTCCTCTGCTTTGTCATTGGATCCAAGCTGAGTCATCATCTGTGTTTCCTGTCAGCTAATTGGTCCCTGCTGAAGTATAGTCAGGTGTTTGTGTTTAAATCTCAGACGTAACACAAAGCAGTCAGACCTGCTGAGGTCAAACAAAGAGATGAATGAGGCATGATGGGAAACTAATCTGTCGTCGCTCGTCTTCAGAGGATTAAAGATTCAGGCAGAATTCATTCAAACGAACATGACAAGTCTCTGCTACTGCTCTACCATACCTGCTCTACCATACCTGCTCTAACATACCTGCTCTAATCATCATTTATTATTGATTAATTATCAGCTGGTCTCTGTGATGTCATCATCTATCAAACTGCATCAGCATCTCAGTGTTTTACACATATTTAATAATTCAATTCAAACTGCAGCATGAATAGTTATACACGCAAGCCAGAGTAGGTAATAGTATGTCACAGTACATTAGAGTACTTCACAGCACATCACAATATATCATATCACTCCACAGTACATCACAGTACTTCATGTGAGCACAGAGAATATGCCTAATATTCACGAGACAATGGTTACATGAAGGTCCAGTCCAGAAGACAGTAGAGTCTTCAGAATAATTATTACTGGACCAGATGAACATTGAACAGAAGCAGAACTTTCTGGGTGTGTTTGTGTTTGTATCTTTTTTAGCAGCTGTGAAAGTCCATCCATGCACCCTCAGCCTTCATTCAGAACAGTTCTGATAACAACAGATCAAACATTATGATATTAAAAATGGTTTTAATATTTCTGTTTGTTCTGAATGTCTCAGAGTTTAAACCAACAGCAGTTTTGTCTCTGATCAATAAATTTGATTATTAATCAACTTGTTCTGATATGTTAGCGTGTTGTCACAGCGACAGGTAGGCATTCAGTTGAAAGAGATTCTGTTTGATCATCATTGATCACTCGTCTAGTTTCAGATGTCTGCCATTCCACCTGAACCAAAACAATTTTACACTCTTACACACTTCTCTGCGCCTCCATTAGAGCAGTTGCCCACCCAATCCTCTAGTATAGAGACAGTGTCTGTTCCCCATCCACTTACGTTATTTAAAGATAAAACAAACAGAAGAGGAGTTCATCATAAAAACTTAATAAAAATTAAATCAACATCTCCAACAGTCCAAAATAATATAATATAATGAGTTAATATCTGATTATGATATTGATTTATTTTGTCTCACTGAAACCTGGCTGCAAGACGGTGAATATGTTTGCTTAAATGAATCCACTCCTCACAGTCAGTGTAATACTCATATTCCTCGAAGTACCAGTCGAGGTGGTGGAGTTGGAGCCATATTTGACTCAAGTTAATTTGAAAGTAATTTTCTTAGCCTCACTCACCCAACCTGGAAAACATTACAGACAGTTCTATTTGTTATAGTATATTGTGCTCCTGGTCCTTACTCTGAATTTTTATCTGAATTTGCAGACTTTGCATCAGGCTTGATCCTTAAAACAGATAAAGTAATCATTGTAGGTGATTTTAATATTCATGTGGACAACCACAATGATAGTCTTAGTACTGCATTTATCTCTATTAGATTCAATTGGCTTCTGTCAGAGTGTAAATAAACCGACTCATCGTCTGAACCACACTCCTGATCTCGTTCTCTCATATGGCATTGAACTTGATCATCTTATAGTCTATCCACAGAATCCTCTTCTGTCTGACCATGTTTTAATAACCTTCGAGTTCATATTACTGGACTATAAGCCTTTTTGTAGAAACTCCTACAGCAGATGTTTATCTGACAGTGCTGTTGCCAAATTCAAGGAAGTGATTCCTTCAGTATTGAATTCAATGCCATGTCTCAATGTAGCAGAGGACTTGTCTGCTTCCATGAGCCTCTCACAAATAGATCATATTGTTGAGAGCACTACAGGCTCATTACAGACAGCACTTGACTCTATTGCACCTCTGAAAAAGAAGAATATTAAACAGAGGAGGTTAGCATCATGGTATAGCAGCAAATTAAAGCAAGTAGAATGTAAATCTTAACGCAAATGGTGTGCCAATAAACTGGAAGAATCTCGTAATGCCAGAACAGCCTATTACTCTTCATTAATAGAGGAAAATAAGAACAACCCAAGGTTTTTCATGAGCACTGTAGCCAGGCTAACAGAGAACCACAGCTCTATTGACCCATCTACTCCTCTAGGTCTAGCTAGTAATGACTTCATGAGCTTCTTTAATGATAAAATTAAGACTATTAGAGACAAAATTCATCATGCCTTGCCTCCAACAGGCACTGATCTGCATTCTGATACAGCAAGTTTGGAAACAGCTGCAAAACCTGATGCATATTTAGACTGCTTTTCTCCCATCGACCTTCATCAAATAACTTCGATCATTTCTTCATTTAAGCTGTCAACCTGTCTCTTAGACCCCGACATACATGTCAATGCATGTTAATGCATGTTACTAATTAAACTTCTTCCCTGGAGCTTCTGTGCTCTCTCATCCAGCAGGTTCCCATGGATCATAGCTGATGCTGTGGTCCTGCACTACGTCCTCTAGACCTGCTCTGGATGAAGTGCCATGAGGTAAATTGTGTTATGATATGGCGCTTAATATATAAAATTGAATCGAACTGAATTGAATGTTACCCCACTGCTCATCAAGCTCCACTGGCTACCTGTTGCAGCCCACATTAAATTCAAATCTCTAATGCTGACTAAAAAGTTCAATGCCCTTATACAGGCACATGTTACCTCACAACCGTTGTGCTCCTCCAATGAATGATGCTGGCTCTCCCACCTGTTTGTTCAAGGCAAACCAGACTCTTCTCGCACTACCAGGTCCTACCAGAGCAGGGCCATCCCTCTCTACTTTTAAAAACCTCCTGAAGAACTCCAGCTCTTCAGAGAGGACCTCCTCTCCAACACTACCAATAACTCTAGGTCTAGCTAGTAATGACTTCATGAGCTTCTTTAATGATAAAATTAAGACTATTAGAGACAAAATTCATCATGCCTTGCCTCCAACAGGCACTGATCTGCATTCTGATACAGCAAGTTTGGAAACAGCTGCAAAACCTGATGCATATTTAGACTGCTTTTCTCCCATCGACCTTCATCAAATAACTTCGATCATTTCTTCATTTAAGCTGTCAACCTGTCTCTTAGACCCCGACAGTCCATCATAGCACAGAGACCGCACTATCCAAAGTTACAAACGATCTCCTAATGGCATCAGACAAAGGACTCATCTCTGTACTCGTCCTGTTAGATCTTAGTGCCGCATTTGACACCATTGACCATCAAATTCTTTTACAGAGACTGGAACATCAGATTGGCATCAAAGGAACCACTGTAAACTGGTTTAAGTCATATTTCTGAGATCGATCTCAGTTTGTTCATGTCAATGATGAATCCTCCATGTATACCAAAGTTCGTCACAGAGTCCCACAAGGTTCTGTACTAGGGCCACTTCTATTCAGTCTATATATGCTTCCTCCAGGGAACATTATTAGGAATCACTCCATTAATTTTCATTGTTATGCTGACGGCACCCAATTAGTTAACTAAACTCCAAGCATGCCTTAGGGATATAAAAAGTTGGATGGCCTACAAATTTCTGATGTTGAATTCAGACAAAACTGAAGTTCTTGTAATTGGACCCAAACACCTCAGAAACTCTCTTTCCGGAGACTTGGTTACCTTAGACGGGACCACCCTGGCCTCCGACTCCACCGTAAAGAATCTTGGAGTTGTTTTTGATCAGGATTTGTCCTTTAATGTCCACATAAGACAAATTTTGCGGACTGCATTCTTCCACTTACGTAACATAGCCAAAATGAGACGCATCATGTCTCAAGCAGATGCAGAGAAACTAGTCCAGGCATTTGTTATTTCTAAGCTGGACTACTGTAACTCTCTGTTATCAGGCTGCTCCAGTAAGTCTCTTTGGACTTTGCAGCTAATTCAGAATTCTGCTGCACGTGTTCTGACCAAGATCAGAGATCACATCATTTTGGCTTCCTTACACTGGCTACCTGTTAAATCTAGAATAGAATTTAACATTCTTCTCCTTACATACAAAGCTCTTCATGACCAGGCACCATCATATCTAAAAGAACTCATAGTACCTTACTACCCCTCTAGAACACTGCACTCAGAATGCTGGGTTCCTTGTGGTTCCTATAGTTTCCAAAAGTAGACTGGGAGCCAGAGCTTTCAGTTATCAAGCTCCTTCTGTGGACCAAACTACCTTTCTGGGTTCCAGAGGCAGACACGGTCAACACATTCAAGAGTAGACTTAAGACTTTCCTTTCTGATAGCACTTATATTTAGGGCTGGCTCAGGCCATCCCTTAGTTATGCTGCCATAAAACTGCCGACACGGTCCTGGTTCAAGATGCAGTCACATCTCCCTAACCCTCGGTGCTCTTCCTGAGGTTTCTGCCACAATTTTCCCTGTTAAAAGGTTTTTTCTGGGCAAGTTTTTCCTCACTCGAACCAAGGGTCTTAAGGACAGAGGGTGTCACTCCCTGTTGACTGACTGTAAAGCCCTCTGAGGCAAAATGTGTTTTGTGACTTTGGGCTGTACAAATAAAATCTGATTTGACTTGAATTGAATTTTCTTCTGCTCTATAGATTTCAGGGCTTAAGAGTACAATCAGTCAACCCAACATCGTTAATATTTTCAAAGTTTTATCAGATTTTCAGCTAATGACAGAACAACATAAAAATACAAGGTGTCGATCATGTGATTTCATCCTTTCTTGTGTTTTTCATTTACCACAGAAGAAGTTTACAGTGAAATATGGAAAAGAACCAAACTTGGTAAACCAATGTTTACGTGGACCACTACAGACTGGGTAAGAGTGACCGCAAGAAAGACCACTTCAGACCATACAGACTGCTGTGGACTGCTTCAGTTTTTGACACAGACAACATGGGGTGTGTTTTTGATGTTTTTGCTGGAATCAGACGTGACCTCTGAGAATCTGAAACATCAAACAGCTCAGTGTTTTTCTCAAGTCTCTGAACAGATGTTGGAACTCCTTCACACAAAATCTGTGAAATCAACAAACAGCAAGACCATGAGTTGAAGGAGCTGAAAAAAAACTGTGATGATGAATAAATAACAACAATAATAATAAAACAACAACAAAACATCAACAACAAAATGATAACAACAACAACAAAATAACGACTACAACAACAACTGATGCAGAAATCTGACTAACCTCCAGTCTCTAAAACAGTCCTTAAACACAGTTGCCTCCTTTTCCATTGGCTTGTGGAACTGCCAATCTGCAGTTAACAAACCGATTTTATCAGTGCCTATACCAACCATCTTTCTCTAGAGCTCTCACTGAGACTTGGATCAGAACTGAGAACACAGCCACCCAAGCTGCACTTTGAGGGGCTGGCCTGCTAATTTCCAACGACTAAATATTCACTCCACTGTTGCGTTCCACCAATTATGACACATTCGAATACCATGCTGTTGCAGTAATGCCCCCTCTTAAGGCCTACAATGTTGTCATTTACCGTCCACCAGGTCAACTGGGTGGCTTTATAGACAGGCTAGATACCCTGCTGTCATCCATCCCTGTTCATGACTGTCTGCTGCTCGTCCTGGGTGACACATCCACAGACAGTCTAGACTCTGATAACTTGTCATAAATAAACATGTCATTGATACATTCCTGCAACCTCGAGCCAGTCCACAGTCCTCCTACTCACAATGCTGGCAAAAAACTTGACTTAATTCTTACTCGAAACTGTTCCACAGATGCCTTGGTGGTAAAGCTCCTTCAGACTGAGACCAGAGGTTTCAGTTATTAAGCTCCTCTTCTGTGGAACAACCTACTATTTTGGTTTCTGGAGGCAGACATCGTCAACACTTTTAGGAGTAGATTTAAGACTTTCCATTTTGATCACCACCACCATCTGTAAACATACATGTCAATGCATGTTAATGCATGTTACTAATTAAACTTCTTCCCTGGAGCTTCTGTGCTCTCTCATCCAGCAGGTTCCCATGGATCATAGCTGATGCTGTGGTCCTGCACTACGTCCTCTAGACCTGCTCTGGATGAAGTGCCATGAGGTAAATTGTGTTATGATATGGCGCTTAATATATAAAATTGAATCGAACTGAATTGAATGTTACCCCACTGCTCATCAAGCTCCACTGGCTACCTGTTGCAGCCCACATTAAATTCAAATCTCTAATGCTGACTAAAAAGTTCAATGCCCTTATACAGGCACATGTTACCTCACAACCGTTGTGCTCCTCCAATGAATGATGCTGGCTCTCCCACCTGTTTGTTCAAGGCAAACCAGACTCTTCTCGCACTACCAGGTCCTACCAGAGCAGGGCCATCCCTCTCTACTTTTAAAAACCTCCTGAAGAACTCCAGCTCTTCAGAGAGGACCTCCTCTCCAACACTACCAATAACTGGACATGCTAAATCTATCCCTTTAAGAATTGTCACAGAACTTACTGCTGCACTAAAAGTGACTACATGACTAAATGTAAATGTAAATGACAGTGACAACAACAAATGGTAGCACGACAAATTGAAAGAGCAGCAAGAAAACCAGTGTGTGACGATCAATCACAAGAACAAAAAACAACAGGGCAATGAAAATATATTTATAGATTAGAGTATTTATACATTATATAATACTGTGTATAAATACAACTATTGCAATATATTCTAGTACACATTTGTTCCTGTTCATGCTGAAATCCTGATCCTGAATAAATCATCAATCTCATTAACACCCCCATGCTTCTACTCTAAAAGGCTAGCAGGAAGTTCCTGGGTCATTCAAACCTGGTTGAAAACTACTTCCTGTCATTTCCTGGATGGAAAACATCTCAAGGATCCTGGACTTCAACTCTACACTGACATGAAACTACAATTCCGATGGAATGGAGGATGGAAGATGGCAGGCGAGTCCCACCTGAACAGGTGAGCCTGAACACACCATTACCTTCCAGCCAGCTGTCAATCAATCAATCAATCAATCAATCAATCAATCAATCGTCATTTAATCTGAACAAATTATGTATTTAATTATTTAAACTGATTAATTGGTGTGCGACTGTTCAATTAATGGAGCCTCGGACACGGCTAGGCATGGCTCTGCACAGCACGGCCCGAAACCTCGTATGTTCACAGCTGGAGTTAGAAGGTTTCCAGCCGACACTGACCTCATTTTAAGGTCCGAGTCTCTGATGGTTCTAATCCGAACTGAAGCGGACTCCAGAGACCACATAAGACAAAAACATCAGATTGGACCTGAATCCTCTCAGAACCAGAACCCGGAGAGACACGGATCAAGTTTTTATGACTTCAAACAAACACGTCACGCGCTCCAAAGACTACGACCGGGAGATCCAGAATCCCCCATCATCAAACAGGTCAAGGTCAAACCGGATCACATAAAACCACAAACCGCAATCACAGACCAGGACAGAAACACGGGACAGACCGGAACCACATGTGAACCCCCAGAACGCGCCTGCCGCCCCGGGTCCAGGTGTGGGTGCGTGACGTACCTGCGTGCGGAGGGGCTCTCCGTGCTCAAAGACGCTGAGAACCGGGATCTCCAGGAACGAGGCCAGGAAGTCCACCTGTAGCAGCTCCTCACGGGTCTGCGGGAAGGCGAGCACGGCAGACACCCCCTGCACCACCACGCCCTGACAGACGCACCGGAACAGGGACTCTGGGTCCGCGGCGGTCGGCTGCCGGGACACCAGCTCCAGGCTCAGATTGTAGGGCAGAAAGTTGACCCGGTCCCGCTCGGAGTACGAATCCGGGTCTCGGTCCCGGTCCCAGTCCCAGTCACGGTCCCGACTCATCGCAGCTGCTGCGCGGTTCAGCGCTGCCTGGACCCGAACTCGAGCCGCACGCTGCGCCGGCAAGAGCGCACCGACGCGCACACTGTGTCCGATCTGAGCCAGGAGGCGGCACGGCTGCGGGTGGAGGATGTTTGGCGGCACGAGGAGGACCTGAACGAGGAGGAAGACTCGAAGTGTCCAGGACCAGGACCGGGACCAGGAGGAGGAGGAGGAGGTGAAAGACATCCTGCCGCGCACTCAGCATCGCTCTGCCGCTCCTCCGGTTTCTCCTCCCGTTTCGCAGAAAAAACGACAGGCTGCTGGAGAGGAGGCGGCTGCTCCTTCGGCTGCTGCCAGGGAGACGAGGGAGGAGGGAGTCGTGGAGGGGGGAGACAGGAGGGGAGGAGGTCCAAAAACAAGAAGACGACCGAGGAGCGGGTGTGCAGGAAGAGGAGGTGAAGAGACGACGAGGTAGAGGAGGAGGACGAAGAAACAGTAAGGAGGTGAAGGAGGTGAAGGAGGTGGTGGAGGAGGAGGAAGAGAAAGAAACTGAATCAAAGTGTTCAGAGGCCTGAAAAACGTGAAGGGGGTGCAGAGGAAGAGGAGAGGAGGTGAAAAGATGAATGGGTTAGGGCAGGAGGAGGTGAGGAGGGAAAGATGAAGGTCAAACTGGAGAGGAGAGGACGAGGTGCTACATAGAAGAAGAAGAACTGTACAAAGAACTAAGTGAAGAAGTTCAACAAGTGAAGGAGAGAAGAAAAGAGGAGAAGAGAGAAAGAATGAAGGAGATGAAGAGTGTTCAGAGAAGAGGGAGATGAGGAATAAAGGAGGTGATGAATGACAGAGGTAAAGAATGAAGGAGTTGAGAGGAGGTAAAGACTAACAGAGGTGACGAATGAAAGAAGTAAAGAGTGTTTAGACGAGGACAGAGGAGGTGAGAATGAAGGATTTGAGGAACAAGGGTCTCACAAAGTGAAGAAGAGGCAAAGAATGAAGGAGAACCTGTAATGTTATATGAAACACACCTTGTAATGTTATAAAACACACATGTAATGTTATATAAAATACACCTTGTAATGTTATGTAAAACACATCTGTATGCTATATATAACACACTTTGTGTTGCTATATAAAACACACATGATGTTATATAAAACACACCTATATGCTATATAAAACACATGTTGCGATGGTATATGAAACATACCTGTAATGTTATTAAATATATGTTATATACATTTTGTGGTGTTATAGAAAACACACCTACAGTCTTGTATGCGTATTTTGTCTATTTTCATGGTGTTATTGTCTATTTTGAGTCTCGATATGTTTATATATGATACGTTTATATTATATGTGTATTTTGGTGGTGGTATCGTCGTTTTGTGGATGTGACGGTGCAGCAGCAGAAAAACGAGGTTATCTTTGGGCCTGAGGCGTTTTCTCTGATGTTGGAGGATTTCAGGTGAAACAGTTTGGTTTGATGTTCACACTTAGCTGTCCTTCAGACAGGAAACAAGCAGCAGGATCAATATTTATCAAAGATCACATGACAACAACTTTTTGAATCACTCTAATGATCATTAATTGTCAGAACACATCAGCACATTCATGTGAATATGCACATGTGACATTTCTACATTGTGTCCTGGTTCACATTCAGTTCACTTGTTTAACCGAATCATTCATCATGATCAAATTATCCATACATCCATCCCACTTTGGATTAAGCAGCTCTTATATCTGGAAATATGGCTAAATTTATTAGTCGACCAAAACGTGACGATCCAGAGTTGAGACCAGGAAGTAGAGACGCAGTCTAAGACCTTCTCTGCGCCTCCATTTGAGCAGCTGCCCACCCAGTACTTTAGTAGAGACTTTAGAGACTGTGTCTGTGACTGTGTCCCCCATCCACCTACATTATTTAAAGATAAAACAAACAGAAGAGGAGTTCATCATAAAAACTCAATAAAAATAAAGCAACATCTCCAACAGTCCAGAATAAGAGAATTAAATGTGGACTGAATATCAGGTCCCTGTCCTCTAAAGCTCTTTTAGTCAATGAATTAATATCTGATTATGATATTGATTTATTTTGCCTCACTGAAACCTGGCTGCAGGAGGGTGAATATGTTAGCTTAAATGAATCCACTCCTCCCAGTCATTGTAATACTCACATTCCTGGTGGACATGGTGGAGTTGGAGCCATATTTGACTCAAGTCTATTAATAAATCCTAAACCTAAGCTATATTATAATTCATTTGAAAGTCTTGTTCTTAGCCTCACTCACCCAACATGGAAAACAATACAGTCAATTCAGTTTGTTATAGTATATCATGCTCCTGGCCCTTACTCTGAATTTTTATCTGAATTTGCATCAGGCCTGATCCTTAAAACAGACAAAGTAATCATTGTAGGTGACTTTAATATTCATGTGGACAACCACAATGATAGTCTTAGTACTGCATTTACCTCTTTATTAGATTCAATTGGCTTCTGTCAGAGTGTAAATAAACCGACTCATTGTCTGAAACACGCTTGATCTTCTTCTCATATGGCATTGAACTTGATCATCTAATAGTCTTTCTACAGAATCCTCTTCTTTCTGACCATTTTTAAATAACCTGAGTTCATATTACTGGAGTGAAGTAATTCCTTCAGTATTGAATTCATTGCCATGTCTCCATGTAGCAGAGGACTTGTCTGCTTCCTTTAGCCCCTCACAAATAGATCATCTTGTTGATAGTACTACAGGCTCATTACAGACAATTCCAGACTCTATTGCATCTCTGAAAAAGAAGATGATTAAACAAAGGAGGTTAGCACCATGGTGTAGCCAGCAGACTCGTCACTTAAATCAAGAGGCATACAAATCTGACGAAAATGGTGTGCCACTAAACTGAAAGAATCTCGTTTAGCCTGGCAAGATAATCTTAAAACATCCAGGAAGGCTCGTCATAATGAAAGAGCAGCCTATTACTCAGCCTATTACTCATTAATAGAGGTTTCTCTTCAGCACTGGAGCCAGGCCAGCTCTACTACAACCTCTTCATAAAAAGCCCACTCTAGATCCAGAGGTTTTAGCCAATTACAGACAAATATCAAACCTTCCTTTTCTCTCTCAGATACTTGGGAAAGCTGTAGCCAATCAGCTGTGTGTCTTTCTCCATAAAAACAGTTTATTTGAGGATTTTCAGTCAGGATTTACAATGCATCATAGCAGAGACCGCACTCGTCAAAGTTACAGATGGCATCAGACAGAGGACTCATCTCTGTACTCTGCATTTGACACCATAGACCATCAAATTCTTTTACAGAGAACATCAAATTGGCATCAAAGGAACCGCCGTAAGCTGGTTTAAGTCATATTTCTTAGATTATCAGTTTATATACGCTTCCTTTATGGAACATTAGTAGGAATCACTCCATTAATTTTCATTGTTATGCTGACGACACCCAATTATATTTATTGATCAAGCCTGATGAAACCGAACAGTTAACTAAACTCCAAGCATGTCTTAAAGTTATAAATAGTTGGATGACAGAATGCTGGGATCCTTGTGGTTCCTATAGTTTCCAAAAGTAGATTAGGAGCCAGATCAAGCTCCTCTTCTGTGCAACAAACTACGTTTCTGGGTTCAGGAGGCAGACACGGTCAACACCTTCAAGAGTAGACTTAAGACTTGACTTGACAGCGCTTATAGTTAGGGCTGGCTCAGGCCTTCACTAGGGCCACTACACTTAACATGTATTCTGTACAGTATTTAAATACTCAAAGAATAAACAGAATGTTGTTACTAAAGTTTTCAGAGGTTGAAAGCTGCTTTCATCTTTAACATGATTTGATCTCAGACTAAAAAGAATTTAAAAACACCATGAACAGACAGACCTGCAACATGCTGAGAAATCCTCTATAGATCAGATTCCTTCAGAATAAAGGCCTCTTGTTCATGTTTAGCCACACGTTTGAGTTTCTGGTTAGTTAAGAGAAGCTATTTGTCGGAGCATTAGTAGCATTAGTCAGAGTTAGTAAGAGTTAGTAAGGTTAGTTGGTGGTGGGCAGTGGTGAGTTACAGTTACTGATGGGTTTGATTGTGTAACAGCAAAGACACAGGTTCAAACCCTCTGATCCATCAACAAACACAGCAGACAAGAGGTTCTACAAAAACAAGGCTTTTATTTTTTAAAAAACAAAAACCACCAGAGACTTGTGTGTATGTGTGTAGATGTGTTCTTGTGTACACGTGTACATATGTATACGTATGTGTGTTTGTGTGCATGTGTGTCTGTGATTATGTAGGCTTGGTGAGCAGCTGGCTTGAGAAGTCATACAGATCTTTGTTGACTTTTTTCAGAGTCTGAACTTCCTCTTCGAGTTCGGCGACTCGAGCCTTCGTGTTTTCGCCATCACCGAATACAGACTGAAACACAATGAGTTGATCAATAATCAATGATTCAATCGCCTGTGACCTCTGAGCTGTCCAATATGTTGCACTGTGGGATTGACAGTAACTTATAGATTGGCCTCAACCCCCTCTCACCTTGTCAGTCATAGCATTCATCAAAGAATTCAGCCTATCAGACTTCTGCAGGTAGGTTTCCTCTTCCTCCTAAAAAAAAAAACAAACAAAAAAAAGGAAGATGTTGATGCTTAGAAAGCAATGTCACAATGAATCATATAAACACATTTTATGTTTACCTGACTCACCTGTGTGCAGAGGCCAAGGCGAACACAAACCTCTCCTGATTCGCCACCATCGCCCTCAGAGGTGTGTAGGTGTCGGCTGAAGCGTGGCAGAGGGACGGCAGGCCGACTATCAGGCAGGAACATGTTGGCCGGAGCTGCCATGATGATGGCGTTCGTTACTGGACCTGAACACACAGACAGGAAGTGACCTCAGAGGACTACAGGTATCAGACAGTGGTTCACTGTCGTGGAGACAGCAGGACTCAAAACCAGAAGTCATCCCTCCTGTTTCAAATACTGCAAATTCATTTTCATGCTTAATTGACTGATATGTTCATTAGTCCCAAAAAAACCCATAGGCTTTTTTCTGCAGACAAACAAAAAAAAGCCCCGGATGAAGATGTTAAATTAAAACTCAGTTCTTTGTAGAACCAGAACCTCACAGAGCAATGTTCAAACATCACACTGGGCTGTACTTCATTAACTTCTGTTCAAACTACTGTAAAATATTATGGCTGCTCTACTTCAAATTTGTCAGTAAAATATTTAAGCAGCTGAGTCTCTCAATCTGACGTTGTGCTCTCTGAAGGAAAAACTCTGTAGGTCTCTGTAGGCTTTGAAGGGCTTCTTGTCCGTCAGGATCATCACTGACGGTAGAGACAGAGCTGATCCTGGAGCTCTGCATTCAGAGGTAATTTTGATCTTAGCTGTGACCCTGGTGGTGAATCAAAAAAGCTGAAATGAGTTTCCTCTGCAGAACATATTTACTTTTGTTTACACTGAATGTGAGCTGTCAGAATGATGTCAGAGCTCAGAGCTGCCCCACCTGTTGACAGGTATCTGATTAGTCGCTGACAGCAACCACTCAGCTGAACTCTTTGTCTCCTAACTGACAAATCACTTTCAGACACTCAACACTTCACCAATACCTATTGATAACTGATAAGTTCACAGACTTCTGTGTCAGACTTGTTGTCTGATGAGACAGACTGTTGTTGGAGGTATTCCTCCATTCATTGAGTCTTTAAATCCTTACAAACAAGAAAACATGAAGTCTTGAGATATTCAAATGTGAATAAAAGTGTCATCCTGTTGAAACCAAACAAATGAAGCTTGTGTTTGCAGAGCTTCCACTTCTGTCTCTAACAGTTTCATTCTTGCACCAGAAACAATTCTCGATTTCCAGATTATCAGAAGGAAGCCACAAAGACAGACGTTTGCATTTAATCAGTACATCAGCAGCCGAGCTGACGAGGTGTCACTGCCAGACTCATTTCACGCAAACAAAATCTCCAAATCACAGCGAGGAAACGTGGGAGTCGATTTACTGACAATGAAAGCAACAACCTTCAATCCCTCCTAGAAAAAACTAAAATCCCTCCACAATACAAACGGATTCCAGAATTTCATCTACTGGAAAAGGTTTTCCTACCGACAGCACAGAGCCTCAGCCTGCTGTCCTTCCAACTTCCTGCCTGGGGACTTTTCAAATGAATTTCCCTCAAATTACCTCGAAGATCAATTTAAGATGCCAGGCCACTTGAGGAACAGGAAGATGCAATAGTAAGGAGCGAATGCACTTATTGACGAGCCCACTGACAAACATAATTAAAACAGGAAGCATTTGCATACGGAAGGAAATAGGTTAGGCTAGTATTCACCAGATGAACAGAGCAAAACATCAAATAGATTGCCAGACCACCAAACAGACAGCCCGGACCATCAAACAGATGGCTGAACCATCAAAAAGACGGACAAACCATCAGACGGCTGAAACATCAAATGTTCACCCTCTGAAGGGTCCTCCCTCCTCAAATTGTCCTCTGCAGGACTCAGCCACTGCCTCATTAGCAGTCTCTGTGAATGAAGCTGATGGAGTCAAACGGAGTCAAATGGAAATGTCAAGAGACACAAATAGTACACGCCCCCTCTGTTGACATCACATCAGGTCGAAGACACGATGCTCTGGTCACCAGGATGATGCATCATGAATACAGACAGAGATGAAGTGACAAATAAGGACAGTCACACCCTCCGTGTGTGATGTTACCAACACGAAAAACTTCCTCTTCCTGTGACACCTGACAGTGTCACCAGTTCAACATTTAAACTGATTCAACTTAACTTTAATGTTGAAGACAAGATATGTTTAATTTTTAAAAAGGGATGTGTTCTCCGACTGTGTGAAAACAAATGTGATATTTGAAGCCAGATTTATGTTGATCCTGTTCTTTATAGGTTGTCTACGTTGGTTCTTAACACGTTAAAAGGTTTTCTCAAGGTTCTAAATCAGAAATGGTGAAACTCTTCTTTGGATAAAACGCAAAGGTTTGTACTGGGAACGGAATGTATATTTCTTGCTTGTTGTAGTAATAGAATCTGACTAATTATCTCCCACTAAATTACAAATATTGATCAGTTGCTTGGCTCCAGATCTGGAATTACACTAATAGTCCCAATGTGGTCCAACATAGAGCCATAAATCAGACAGTGTTAGAGGCTCAAGAGCTGCCAACACACTGCAGATACTCTGAGACAAAACACCCTGCAGACCTAACATTCCCACCTGGGCTTACCTGAAAAACACACCTAGAATATTTTTTTGTTTTCAGTTCCATCAGGTTTAATGCAGCGTGCTGTGTTCAGGTGTCTCTGGGTTCTTGGTTCTGTC
This sequence comes from Nibea coibor, assembly GCA_023373845.1. Lineage (NCBI taxonomy): Eukaryota > Metazoa > Chordata > Actinopteri > Sciaenidae > Nibea > Nibea coibor. Next base: position 27,590,928 of record CM041718.1, on the reverse strand, counting down.
CTGTTTAATGCAGCGTGTTGTGTTCAGGAGCTGTTAGGCTCTCCTGGTCTCTTGGGGTGTGGTGAAGATAAAGTGCGATTCGAATTGTGTCAGAGTGGTTGTGGAGTTAAGAGTTCTCACTCTGACATTGTATTGTTGTCAGACGGATGTTTCTTAATAATAATAATAATTTCACTTTACACAGACTTTAAGGACTTCCTTATAACAGCAAGATCTCCAGAGCAGCCACCATTTTTTGCTTTTCTAGAATCAAACTAAATTATTTTTCATCATGTTCTTGTTTTAATAGTAAAGTTTAATGTTGTGAATTTAAAAATAACGTTTTCCCGACGCGCCTGCAGATGTGAAGCAGTTGAATCTGTTCAGCTGAGACGAATCACTTTGAAGCGTTGCCGTCACGGAGGATGAAGGTCTTTGTAAGCAGCGTCAGCAGGAAGAAAGTCCAAAAACGTGATGAGGCGGGGGATGGCCACAAGTCTGTCTGTCCGGCCGGAGGAGGGATTATGGTCTCCTGACAGTCTGTTTGAAGTGAGGAGGCCTTCAGCGCAGAGAGGATTCGGTTAATTACAAAATGCCAGTCACGATCACGGCAGGGCGTTTCTTCTTCATGTTCCTGTCAGCCACAGCACAATCACTTATTATGAATGAGATGGGGAAGTAAAAGCTCCTCCAGAGAGACGAGGCCGGCGGGTCAGACGCTTCATTAATAAACCAGTAGCAGATATGAGGAATCGTTTCAACCACAGAGGTTAAATTCACCTCCACCTCCAGAGACACTCTGAAACATCGATCTGACCAGATTCAGGCTCCTCCAATTTCATCAGCTCAAAACATCATAATCAACACATTAATTTGTATTAATAAGAGCGACGCGCGCATGTGTGTACATACAGCACAAAAAGTAAGGACATTTTTGTTTGGTAGATTGTCTTTGTTATAAAAATGTTTCTTGTCAATAAACCTTATACCATTAGAAAGCCTGAGTATTTCCCTTTTAAATGGTGCCACATTTGTAAGAAACATGCATTTGTAGGATGAGCAGCTGAGCAGAGTATGTGGGTTGTGCCCACAAAAATTTGCCAAATCTTCTCTGACAATACCAGCTTTGCCTTGCTGTTGACTGTTGTTTGGTGGATTGGATGATTTAAGTCTGAAGAAACAAGACCAATGGACAATTTATTAATTTAACAAACAGGAGCCTCAGTAGTGTGTGAACCATACACTGCCACATATTCAATGTAATTTTTTCACTGCTGGCTGAATTCACTTGCATCAATAAAATATTGATAATTATTTTTGGAGAAAAATATTTCTGGTTTACCGGGGGGGTATCCAGTGCTAATTGAGTGGTTTGTTTTTTGTCACTAGTCATGTCGTAGCGAGGAGGTGTGGCTTACCTTTATGGGTGAGGCAGCGGATGCTCTGTTTGCTTTGGATGTCCCAGAGTCGAACAGACTCATCATGTGACCCAGAGAGGAGCAGAGTCCCGTCCATGGACACAGAGAGACACGTCACCAGGTTCCTGAGAAAAACATTCAAACTGACTCGTTCATTTTTGTTTCAGACAGACTGTCTGACCTGATGTGACACACTTAGGTTAGGATGGTTCATGGTTTGGTTCCAATAGAATTTTTACACAGAATTTTTATGCGAACAGGTGAAGAATGACCTTGTGTGGAGACCTTGTGTGGTCTGGTCTTTCTCCTCTGCTGGAGCAATTCTAAAGTCTAAAATCATTGAGTTTGGTACCTTTTAGTAAGTAAAAAAACTTTAAAAAAAAAAAAATCATGTGATTTTGTTACTTGCCAAACTGATACTAAATACTTATTTTAGTTGAAAACTTTATTTTCATGGAATAAACACAAAGACTTGATAAATTCTCTTGTTCATTAAGCACTTAATCTAATCTCACCTGTGTCCTTTGAAGACCTGGTTCCCATCATTGTCGGACTGGAAGGATTTGTCCCGACTGAGACTCTGCTGTTGAGAAACACACTGTTCAGTCAATCATTACTGACATGCTCTGTTCTCATGTTCGCACCTTCAAATTGTGGGGTTAAGATCGAGGATTGATTGATGCTGTGTTCAGGCTGTCCATGACCTGACCAAAGATTCACCATGTGGCCTCTTGGCATTAGCATGTTGTGCAGCTAGCATTATAGTGCAGTGTTGACTCAGATTCTGTTTCTCAGAAAACTGAATTTGGGTTGTGGACTGATGTCCTAACATCACCTTTGACTCAATTCTATTAAATACAATGAATTATTGAAGAAAACTCTCCACATTCTCCACTTCTAACCCCAACCCTTCCACATCAAAGAAAAATTCACTTATGATGCAGATTTTTGCAGTTTGCAGAAAAACAACAGTAAATTTTAAACATCCCATTTGTTTCAGGTTAAATAATATTTGTAGTGTGAGGAGCTGCAGTAGTTTCATTCAGAGATTTAAACATTCTCAGAGATGGAGACAGGATTGTCAGTTCAGAGGATGAGGAGGAGGTTTATGGAGACAAGCTCTCTGGTTTGTTTGGAGGATTAACTCGAAGCTTTCAAATGTAAATCGGTGGTGAAAACAAACAGCAGAGTTGAGTCAGAGAAGAAAAAACGATAGAGGAATGAATAAAAGATGAATCATCAGAAACATTTTTACTGATCACATTTCAGGGACAGTTGTTTGTTCTTAAAGAGCACAGTTATTAATGGGCATATTAAAGATCACAGAATAAACATCTGTTACTGTTTGAATGAGGATGAATTCAAGTAAAACTACAGAGATCTGATCCAAACAGTCAAAACACAGACTCATCCTGAAGATGAGCCAACATATTCATCTCCTGAAGATGAACCAACATATTCATCTCCTGAAGATGAACCAACATACTAATTTAGTTTGTATGATGTAGTTTGCAGGATGCAGGTGAAGGATGTAGTTTATAGGATGTAGTTTGTAAGAGATCTTTGTTTACTACTTATACTTTTTGCTTTTAAATGTTCAAAATATTTTCATTTTTCAATTTAGACAGGAAACAAATCAAACAGGATGGATGTATGCTTCAATGAGGGACATAAACTGAGACACACCTGGCTGCACAGAGACACCTGGAAAATGTTTCCATCACTACCTCCACAGAACAGGAAGTACTCGCAGGGGTCAAAGGTCACAGACATGATCTCGACATCAAACAGGACAGAGAGGAGCAGCTCACCTGAGGACAACTCCCACACCTGCACAGGAGACAGACAGTCAGAATTATCCAACTGAAGACCACAACCTCACCCTAACCCTAACCAGAGACACCAAAACAGGTTTTACTGTCCTGATACGAGCATTGAGCTTTAACATCAGGGACAAACCAGGCTGTCACTTCATTTTATCCACACGGGTTTATACATCATGGTTCTTCAGTGCTGTTCAGCATGTGGTCTTGTTTCACAGACTAGAATGTTTCAGATCCACAGTGTGTCCAAAAGTCTCGTAAACAATCACAAAGTTGCAAACTGATCAAAGAGAGGACAGACTCAGCCCTAAAGCTGTATACATCAGATTTTTTATCTTATTACATTTGATTCAATTATACATTGTTATATTCTTCATTGCAACACTGTACTAAGACATTTTTAAATTCATCTACGCTTTTCAACAATTAAAATTTTTCCGGCACTTACAAATCAGACATCATTTATAATTAGTTGTAATAATTAGTGCAGTGAATTATAGTATTTGGACCGGTGAGTTGTTATTAAAACAGCAGAACTTTGTGTCATTGATTTAAATAAAGTTTTATTGGAGGTGATAATGACCCTCTTCCCCCTCCTCATTGGGGTAATTCAGCTGCTGGCTATGCAGAATAAAAACCAGTTCTGATCCAAACTCTACATAAAAATCTGATGATTTAAAATGTGAGTAGCAGCCACACCTCGGCTTGCATTCAACGATTTGTTATGATGTCTTCACTGAGACTCTGCTTCCTATGATTTATGTTGGAGGGGATTTTACTGAAATTAAAAACTGATCTGAGGACGATGAAAGGACACACCGTGTTTAATGATCATAGTGATCAGGTGATGAGGATGTCACACCATCTGATTGGTTAAAAACAGGGTTCACGTCAGGGTTCTGGACAAATATGATTATATACTATAAACTGTTGTACCCGTGCATGTGTTATAAACTCTACCTGGGGTGCGGTCGAATCGTCAAATTTGCTCAGGAACCGTCCTCACTGAGTGAAATGACCCGGAAGTATTAAGACCGGAAGATAAGACCTGTTTTAATTATCTAACTGTTAAGGAAAGGAGCTTCAGTGCTTCCTTTATTATCTCCTTTAGCATAGGATACATGGAGCATCCTTTACGAAAGGAAAGGAGGTAATGTTGCCCCACAATTCCTTGCGGCAGCGACAAAAAAAATAAAATAAAAAAAATCGGCGCAGCGTTCAGTCATTCACAACCTGATATAAGAAAGAAAACATGAATGTATTTAAACAGCATGATGCAGCCTGCAGCAGAGAGCGTGTGAATATGAAGATATGTGTTGACGTGATGTCAAACTTTGATCATGTGATCAAGTCTGTTAGAGAGCGCACAGGGAGAATCTAGGAAGTATCTCAGATCAGCGTTTTGTAGTCCATCTTCTGGACTTTGTAGTTTTACCACAGGTTACGTCAATAACATTCACTGTCACCTAATGATGTAGTCAAAGTGTGAGAGCAGTCGGATTCTCTGAACACAGCGACCGTCTTCTCCTAACTCCTTAAGAATTTTCCTTTACATCTTTCCTTGACCTTGTGATGTTTTCCATCGAGGTCAAGGGAAAGTGGTTAGGAAAGGACTTAGGAGCCTTTTTTTGACTATTCGACCGTATCCCTGTTGTACCTGTCTTACCTTGACAGTTTGGTCTAAGGAGGCAGTGGCGACTCTGGCCTGAGCTCCCATCAGGCCACAGTGCAGGTCTGTGATTGGCAGAGAGTGACGGGACAGAACATGACGCGGCTCAGGGGTGTGGCTTAAATCCAGCTGGATCACACTGAGACACGCACATATACACAGACACAAAATAAGATCAGAACAGGTCGTCATTACTCGTGTTCAGAAAGGTTACGGTCACAGGCACGCAGGCAGACTTTCAGTTTCGTGGTGACGTTTGTGTGGAGGAAATGTCTCAGAGTAAGAATCATGACTGATTAAAACAGATTCATGGTGAGTGGTCAGGTAAGAGGTCAGGTGCGTTTTCAGGTAAGAGGTGCGTTACCTGGACAGGCTCCACACCAGAGCCAAGTTATCTTTTCCTCCAGAAACAAAATGGCTGCTGTCATCTGTGAACTTCAGACAGGTGACATCCTGATAGTGACGACTGAGAACAGACAACAGCTTACCTGTGGACACCTGAGCCAATCAAGGAGCAGATGTTATACACCTGAACCAATCACAGAGGAAATAGACGTTTTTCTAATATTAAATGGTAACATGATTGCACTCTTCGTGAATTTATGACAGTGAAATAGTGAAAACACAGAGTTCTGGGCTGAGTTCTGTGGAAAAGCCTCCACTGAGATAACTGCATTGACTGCTCATTAATTATTAATGATGAAGTGTCTCTGTGCTCACCTCCCACAGGTAAACAGCCTCAGAGACAGCGGCAGCGAGGAAGAGTCCGTCAGGTGATGCGGTCAGACAGGTGACCACACCTGGACACACGAGCTTCTGCTGCAGCTGGTCCTGGGCCACAGACAGGAAGTGTTTAATATGGAAACTATGCTCGTCGTGAAAATTAAACGTTCAATCTTTGATTAGTTTTAACAGTGACAAAATTATTAATAATAATTAAAGTGGATGTTTTTCACGTCGAATGGACCCGGCTGGTCTGAAGCCGCACATGAAGTCTCGGAGGTCCGTGTGTGTTTGCAGCTTCGTGTTAAAATCACAGACTGTTTAAGGAATCCAGTGATTTTGGTGTCTGTGCGTTCAGGAGTGAGTCACCACCTGTTCCCGCAGTGGACACGCTGCAGGTACATCTGTGGTGATTCCGTGAATTCGGGTGTGTTCGTGTGTCTCCAGGTGTGTTTAAACGTGCCGCCCGTACCTTCCTCTGGATCTCCCACACGTTGATGAAGTTCTTGCCCAGCTGAGCGGACAATAGATACTGCCCGCCGAGGACGGTCAGTGTCCGGGCGGAGCTGTTACCTCCCCGGTATGACAGCAGGCTGGAGCCGCTGTGCAGGTCGAACACGGTGCTGTTCCACAGCTGGGAGCCGGAATCACTGCTCACAATCACCTCCAGAGGGGCCGCCATGTTGGCTCCACCACAAGACCATACACACTCGGGAAACCGGCAGTCTGCTGCACACGTCATTTCCTGGACTAGGTGCATTGTGGGATATGTAGGAGCGATCCCGCCCAAAAATAAAACGTTAAAATAAGTAAATAAATAAATGAGAGGATAAAGATAAACAAATAAAAAACATTTAGACTACACTGTCAATAAGACAGTGAGGCAGACAAAACACACGATAAGTAAGAGTATGAATATTCATTTGTAACATTAATGTTGATTTACCACATGTTGCAGTCATGTGAGCTATATGAGCTATGGACTATGAAATAAAATGTGACACATAAACTGTTCCACAACATCCATCCATTGTCTGTGTAACCACTTATCCTCAACACACACACAGACCCAGAGAGATCATACACACACACACACACAGAACACACACGCAGAACACACAGTGCTGATGTAAACAGTCTGTGAGGTCATCAGGTTAATTAGTTCTGACATGCTGCTCACTTTAATCCTCCTTCCTCTGTCACACTGACCAATCAGAGCTGCTGATGTCATCCATGTGTGTTTGTGTGTTTGCACTCAGTCTCTTTGTGCTCGCTCAGTCCATGGCAACAACAGTTTGAGGACGGAGCTCGTATGAAGCGACACCACGTTCCTGTGAGAGCTGACCACGACCTGCTGACCCCCAACACACAACAACACACACTGTGAGTACACACAATGCAACACACACTGTGAGTATACACAACAACACAATACACATTGTTAGTACACACAACAACACACACTGAGTACACACAATAACACACTGTGTGTACACACAGTTACCTGCTGAGGTACTGCACATGTGAATCCATTACAGTTCAGCTATAGTTAAACATGGTTGTTCTGACACATCTCAGATGGAATCGGTTCCAGATTCCAGGTTCTTGATCTGGTTCTTGCTCTGGTTTTTGACTTGGTTCTTGATCTGGTTCCATACGTGATTCATTACCTGGGACTTGAAATGGTTATTGATCTGGTTTTGATCTGGTTCCTTACTTTTAATATGGTTCTTGCTCTGGTTCTATCAAACTCTAACACCCTCTAACTTTAACCTGTCTCTTCACAGGTTGGGGGTCAGGCTGCATTCTATAGTCCAGGTGCGGTCAGAGGTTGTGGCTTCTTCGTCAGGACACTTGAGTGACTCGTCCAGCAATCAATCAGCTGTCAGGTCATTAAGGCGATGCACCCAGTCTCCAGCTCGTCATCTGCGATTCGAGGATGAGACAGAGAAAGAAGCAGAGTCTCGTTACCTGGAGCGACAGAGGAGACGGGCAGAGCAAAGAGACACAGGTGTCCTGGTTTCTAAGCCAGACCTGAACCTGTATGTAAATGGCCAGATGGGGACAGGGCGACAGAGGACTCAGAGAATCAGTCATGTTGTTGATAGACTACAAAGAGGATGGACAGTGGTAGGGGAGGCAGATCACTGTGACTCTTATCGGACAGTTTTAGGAAATGGAGTCAACCTGAACCTCAATCTATACCCACCTGTACCTGAAGACCGGGGACGGAGTCTGTACAGGTCACGACTCAGCCTGCGGACTGAGCCAATCAGAGAGACCTACATCGGTTCAGGCATAGCTGGGGAGACTAGTGGGGGAGGGTGTGGGATTCGACATGTTGCTCCCAACCAGGTGAAGATGAGGACCAATCAAGCAGAACTTAATGAAAACCAGATGACTGTCCTTCAGGCCATGGCCACCACAGATTTGCCTATCAACCCATATGCCCCTAACCAGCTGACCATTCCCACTCAGGTCTCCCATCTGGCCCTGTCCTCTAAATGTCAAACCTCCTTGACTCCTCCTCTTGTGACAGCGATGATGTCACAGAGCACAAAGGGAAGGAAGAATCTGAACCAAAAACAGGAGGAGCCAGGGAGACCTGCAACAGCTGAGCCCCACAGAGAGCTGCAATCTGAGGCAGAGCAGAAGGAGAAGAGCCCTTGTGTGGATGTAGACCTGAAACTCAATATGAAGAACTCCTCCTCTTCCTCCTCAGAAACTACAGGTGAGACAACAGGTTAGACTACAAGTGTACATGTATGCCATCATATTAACTGTTTTCTAATAGATTTATGACGTCATCTGCGCTGTTTAATAACAGGTTATATTTCATCACACATAACATCTCATCTGATTACTTTACAGCTAAGAGCCGATCTTCACCCACCTCAGATTGCAGCAGTGACGGACAGATGAAACAGCCATTGAGAGCAGAACTTCACTGTGATGACACTTTACTTCCTGAGTGAGTTAAATCCTATACTGAGGGTCTGTTCGAATAGTCTATGGGTACGATGGAATAGTCAAACAAATTATCTGCTAAGTCCTTTCCTAACCACTTTCCTTGATCTCGATGTGAAATGTCATGAGGTCAAGGAAAGAAGTGAAGGAGAATTCACGAGGACTTAGGAGAAAATGACTGCAGTGTTTAGAGAGTCTGACTGCTCTTACACTAGACTACATAATGATACGACAGTAAATGTTATTGACGTGATCTGTGGTTAAACTACAAAGTGCAGAAGATGGACTACAAAACTATCTGGACTATCTGAGATACTTCCTAGATCCTCCCTGTGCGCGGTGAAAAATGTGATGTCATCATCAACGTCAGAATTCAAATAATAAATGAATATTCTCCACCTGTCACAGAAGTCAGGTGAAGTGTTTGTTAGCTGGTATGCTCGCTCACCCTCCTGTCCACTCAGATAGAAACATATTAGCAAGTTATGGCAAAGATATATGATTAATCAGCAACGGGAACTTCATGATGATCTGCACGCTCCATATTGCAGCTCCACAGTCAACAGCAGAACACACTTCATGATCAAAGTTTTTACATCACGTCGACACATATGTTCATATTCACATGCTCTCTCTGCTGCAGGCTGCATCACACCGTTGAAATACCTGGATTTCTTCAATGTCTGGTTGTGAATGGCTGAACGATGCATTGATTTTTGGGATTTGTGGGACAGCATTACTTCCTTTCCTTTCATAAAGGATGGTCCAGTGTATCCTATTCTGAGACCGCAGTGTTCTAGTGGGGTAGAAAGATACTATATGTTGTGGAGAAATTGCTGAAGTCAAAGGTCAATGGTGAGGTCAGGAAGAAAGAAATTGTTCAGGGGCCTCTGATGTCTTATGCTGTAATATTTATTGACACTTCACCAATGAGAATTAGAGACACTCTCATAATGCATCAGAAGTACCTGAGTTGGTCTCACATTCTGCTGAACTTGTGCTGGTGGACAGACTTTAAACTCCAAGAAAACATCACATCACACATCACACTATACGCCCAGAATTAGTTAAAGGGAATGCTATTACCAAGAACGGTACAGGGTATCATTGTCAGCATATTCTAGTCTGGAGACACAGATGTCTGTTTATGCAGATTGGAATGTCAAAAATGTCTTTGAACATCATAGTTGAGATGGCTTATTTATCTCATCCATCCTTATTTCATCCAGGCAACTGCAAAACCACTGTCAGACCTGGACTAAAGGAGGACTCAGATGCAGATAAAAGGCCGACTGGGCAGAACGTTATCAGGTTCATTTGTACCTTCAACACTGAGTGACACTAAGAACAGGCTATGGAAATTACACTAGAGTCGAGAAAAAAATAAAGATTGATGACAGAAGTTTTCAGGGGCGAATGCACTCTACAAAACTCAGCCACTCTGAAGAGGGAAAAAACATTAAAGCAAAGAGGAAAAAGTCAACAAAAATTCACTCCTCTAAAGGAGGACAGAAGCTAAGTTCGCTATAAAACTAAACAGAAAACAAGAACCATAAGCTATGAAATTTACAAACCAAAATTCACTCACGCGGAGGCAAAAGACTACAAACACATGGTATGTACAGGTACATGGTACATACAGACAGTATGTCTCTTTCTGTCTGTCTCTCTCTCTGCTTGCCTGTCTGTCTCTCTTCCTATTTGTTCTTGGTATTTTTGGTTCAGTTCTTTTGGACCAGCCCAAGACATTTGTGGTGTTATTGGTAAACTGACTTGAGATCAGTGTGACACAGAATGCATTAAATGTAGCCCCATCATAGCGTCATAGTGATACCTGGTCCAGGTCAGAACTGGTTCTGCTCCATGATCAGACTTGGTACTGGTGCTGCTCCATGATGTGTTTTCTGATGTGATGTTGGATGGTATGTTTCTTTCAGCGTGATCAGAAGAAATGAATCTCCTCATCTTTCTCTGAGACGTCTTTTCTCCGGTGTCAAACTGAGCAAGAATCGAACCAGCAGCCTTGACCGCCACAGTTCAGGACCCTGCCCCTCAGACCCTGACCTCAACCCCTCGTGTTCTAGGATGTCCGCTGGCGAGTTGAAGAAAACATCATCTGTTCATTTGCTCAGTGCGGTGAGGTCATCAGTTCTTTAAACTTCATCATCACCAGCTGCAGAGTTTAGCTGCTGCTGCATTTCCACTGTCCACTGTTGCTCCTCCTTCTCTGACCTGTGTTTTCTGTCTGTCCTCCAGGGGTCACCCTTGTTTCAGTTAAGGAAGTCCTCATCAGTTCAGAATATTTTGTTGGAGCAGAAGAAGGATCGTTCAGCTGACTACAGACCAACTGCTGACCAGTAAGAAACCAGTTTCTGATTCAGATCAGCCCATCATCTGGAGGTTGATCTCGCTCTCTCTGTCTGTCTCTCTTCCCGTCTGTCTCTCAGGTCCTTACAGAGGTGTCTCACTCTCAAAGATGTGGGTTGTCCGTGTTCTGTCCGTTCTGTTGGCCGGGTTCTTCACGTTTTTTCTGATGGAACGTTTTTGTTGGAAATCAGTCGGCCGAAGAATCGAAAATTCGGATTCATTGTGAGCCGGGGGCGAGGGCGTCCCGACTCTGGTACTACAAATACTACAACAAATACTACTGTAAATGCTACAAATACTACAGATACTACTGTAAATTCTACAGATACTGCAGCTAGTACTGGAAATACTACTATATTTAATCCATAAATGGTAAATGGATGGTACTTATATATCGACTTTCTAGTCTTCTGACCACTTAAATTCATACACTGATGGCATTGACTTCCATGCAAGGTGGCAATTACTCGTCACTTTAAAGGAGCTAACCATTCATAGAAATTCAAATACCGATGGTTCACCCTTCAGGAGCATTTCCTTCATCAAGATCCCTTTTACCCTGTATGAGTCAGGGTAACCATTTTACGATCACCAAAACACCCCCAGGTTATTACATTACCTCCACCATGTTTGACACATGACATCAAGCACTCCTCCAGCATCTTTTCATTTGGTCTGTGTTCTCCTTTGTGATCCAAAGACCTCAAACTTGGATTCATCTGTCCATAACACTTTTTTCCAATCTCTGTCTAGTGTCTGTCTTTTTTACCCATCTAAATCTTTTCTTTTTATTTATTTAGTCTGAGATATGGCTTCATAATAATAGTCTTACACTAACTGTGTACTAATGTGTACTAATTGTGTATTAACGTGTACTAACAGTATACTAACATGTGCTAACTATGTACTAACTGTGTACTTTGTACTAATGTGTTCTGCAGGTGTGTATGTGGAGGACATGGTGGACAGCAACACTGAGAAGTTATATGCTGGCCTGTTGGCGGTTGGAGATGAGATCCTGGAGGTGAATGGGGAGAAAGTGGCCTGTCTTAGTGTGGACCAGGTGACTCACCTTCTGACCCAGAACAGCTCTGCAACCATCCGGGTGCTGAGACCACTGAGGACACGGTGACTAAAATCCTGACTGATAGCCTGAACATTCAGAATTTGTATTAATGTCAGAAATAATCACAGTGACACCTGAAGCCACTTTAACAGGTGACTTGTGATGTTTATTTGAGATGCACAGGTGATTTGAAGTCTGTTGTCTTCTTTCTTCTTCTGACAAAGGAAACAGTTTGTTTCAAAGTGCAAGTGCAGAATTAGCTCAGTGCTCATTAACATGTGGGTGTTTTCTGCTTTCTAGCCTCAAAGGGGCAGGGTTCCAGGTGTTCCTGATGAAAAGCACTATGCCTCCAGGTCGTGGTTGATCTGTGTTAGTTTGAGCTAGAGAGCACCCCTTGCCACCTGGCCTCCATGTGATGAAATTGTAAAGCCTGAGGCGAAGTGGGTCGATTAACAAAGCGCAGCTATGGTGTTAAAAAAGAAGCTGAGCTGAGGGTCACACGATGCTGTTGATCAGACTTTGATGGTATGGTGTCTCATTTAAAGTAAACCTGCTGTTTTATGTCATGATGTGATTTTATTTTTTATTTTTGTTGATATCTTTAGATAAATTAAAGAAATGATGAACCTGGGCTTTGTGTCTTCTGTTAAATCATTCTGTGGGACGATAGGACAAAAACTAAATATTCTGTTTCTGATAATTTTTATTTCTTTCACTTACAGTTGGCTAGTTTGATTGATCTATTGATGTGTGTTCCTGCTTAAGATCTGAATGAACATAAAAATCAAAACATTTTGTGAATGTTACAAACATTGACATCAATGTTCCCAGAAAAAACAAAACAAACAAAAACAAACAGAGGACCTGATTAAGCCCAACAGAAATAAATTATAAATTAAATATTTGGAATGAAAAAGTAAAATTCAGAATCAAAATCAAATATGTTATAAACACCAATTGTTTTCACTGCTGATAAATGTTATTTTATAAACATGAAAACAGGTTTTATTTTCTGAATCAGTTTATTGAAATATAATTCACCTGCAGAGAAAAACTTCACTCAACAGCCATGTCAAAAAATAAAATAATAAAAAGACAATGTTTTCATTCAGCAATCAATAACACAATAACACTAAACTGATCAATATGTTCTAGGTCTCCAATCAGCTGTGATTCAGTCATTGATCTGTTCTGCTGGTCTGATTCATGTGTCAACAAAATACAGTGGTTATCAATATTATCAATAATAATGTTGTTGTCATGACGGCATTATTTTAGGGCTCCATGTTGGTTCTGTTTCCAGAAATAAAGTTCTGAAAAGTTTCATTCATGAAATCAGCCGAATGAAAGAATCTAGTTTATTTTGTGAAACCTGAAAACAACTAGATGGAATTCTGAAAGTTAAAACATGTCGACAGAATAAACATTTTCAACCATAACTTAACTTAAGCTTAACTCCTGCTGATGCTACACTGACCTGTGATCAGGTGAACGGTGTCTCTGTCAGTCGTACGTCTGTTCTCACACTATGTAACTTTGGGCTTCGGGTTGAGAGAAGTACGCAACGCTTTGCGGCACTAAGTCGTGTGACTTAGTGCCGCAAAACCACCAACTATTTCACTGATTTTGGTGAAACTGGATCATATTTTATGGGGAAAATGTTTTCTGGCTTTCCCTGTGATGTCCCCCGGCTCCGCCTCAACTCTCACAGTTTCGTGCTGACAACTGTAGCTGCTGTTAGCTAATGTTAGCTTAGGTTGGTAGCAGGGCTGCCCAGACTGTGAGCTCAGAGCACCTGGGGAGTGTTAGTGTTTGTAATATAGATGTTTTGGACCACCGGAAGATGAAGAGTAGGTTTACAGGCCTGGGGCACGGGGGAATGAGACTGGGTAAGCAAGAAGCCACCGGACTGACTTTTAGTGGTTGGTGAGAGCTTGGTGAACTGAAAGACAGATGCCAAGCTGGGCTGACAGCTGTTGGACTAGTCAGAAATATTAGCTGGTTGCTATGCCTGCTGTTGTTAACCTTGTTGATGTTTAGCTGTCAGCAAAGTTGTCGACTCGGTAGTTTTTGATCATAAGTAATGTAAATACTCAAGTATAGCTGAACGTATTTACTACAGTGGGATTGCACTCTGAAACTATAGCAAAAAATTACAACAATCTGTCATGTTATTTCAAAAGAATAAACAGATTAAATAATATAATGTATGTACTGATTACTGCATTTAATTGATTGTCTTATATCCATCATTCAGATTTCTGAACACTGTGGTTTTATTTCATTTCAACAGCAACAGGAAATTGTTTAACTTCTAACATGTCATCACCAAAGATGTGAAAATTTTACCGTCATGCGTACCATAAACCTGATGGTGTGGATGATGTGATTAGCTGCTTTGTCTTACCTTGCCTGATTTCCACCAATTATTAACAGGCAGTTACCACACTGGCTGACCTCCAGGACTGCACTTCCTGTTGCTGCTTCACATTAAAACCTTTCCAAAGGGGCACTGAAGAAAGGCTATTATTAAGAAGCAGCAGCAGGAAGTGCATTGTTTGAGTTAATGACAGTTTAACAGTAGAAAGGTCCACTGATCAATAAACTGATCGATAAACAAAAAAAAAGTGTGAGAGAAACTAAACAAAACATAAAACATTAAAAACAACAAACAAATCCACAAACAGGAAGTTTTAGTGTTCTTTTTTTCAGAGATTGTGTTCTTCTCATAATCAACAAGCTTCAGTCTCAGACTAAACAACCAGGATTAAGCCCAAAGTAAACAAGGGTTAAAGTAATGTGAGGGTTAAACCTGGAAGTAAAGTTGAGATTAAAATGGAGAAACAATGACGTTGGAAGAAATAAGCTTAATTTGAAATTAAACTGGAGCCAAACTGTGGTTAAAAGTTCCATTCAAGTGGACTTAAATTTAAATGGAGTTAAACTGGGATTAAACTTGAGTTTAACTGTAGTAAACAAGAGGTAATTGAGTGAAGTCAAACTCAAACTTAAACTGGGATTAAAGAGGCTGGTTGAACTGGTTATTTTAAGCCCTTTAAATAAAACATCCAAACAAACACAAACATAAATGTTTAAAACACATGAAACATGTCTCCACCTGGTTTGACATTTGACCTCTGCAATGATTTTAAGTGAAACACTCAAAGAATCAAAGTGCCTTTTAAGTCCCAGTCAGAGGAATCCGATCCGATTCAGTCCAGTCCAGTCTAGTCCTGCTAAATTTGAATCTGTTCATAATGTTGTCCAGTTAAGTCTGTCTATGATATTGGGGTCCAGCAGAGACCTGATTCAAACTAACCAAAAAGCTTTTGGTTTTCCAAATTATTTGATTTTACAAAGTGTTTTTTGTGTCACGCTGATTAAACAAGAACAAGTTGAAATGAACTCAAACATCACAGAACTGAGCTGGAGTTAAAGTGGAGTTAAAGTGAAAACAATCTTTGTTGTGTTGAGGTTGACCTACATTAAATACTGCTTTTGTACAACACTGGTTTAAGGTGAACCATTTTAAGATGGACTAATGGTCCCTAACAGCTCAGATGTGTTACCTGTCATTATGTGTAGATCTGTACATGATGGATTTTAACATCAAGTCCTAGAATGCTTCACAGCACTCATTACCGTCCTACATATCATCAGTCCTGCCCTGAGATCAGGACTTAAATGGTCTGACCAGAATCCAGGAGGGGTCAGCAGAGTCCAGGAGAGGTCGGCAGAGTCCAGTAGAGTCTAGAAGATGTCAGGAGTGGTCAGCAGAGTCCAGCAGCAAGACAAGTTCTGTGCTGACAGGAGGAAGCATCAATCAGAGGATGAAGAAGAGGAGGATGACGACGAAGAGGATGGCAAGCAACACGCCAATAGCACACCACTGACGGCGATCTGTGGAGGATAAAGAGTGACCAACTATTAACTAAGTAACCATAAATCTGATTAATACGTCTCCAAGTGCTTGCTCAGGGTGGAACTGTTGGTCTCTATATATAATATATTATTAATAACATATATTATAAGTACATGCTCTTTATGAAAAGTGCCATGAGATAATTGAAGTTATGATCTGGAGCTATAGAAATAAAATTGAATTTAAGTGAATTATTACTAACTATAACTATCAACAAAGGATTACTAACTACAATGACTACAACTAACTACAACAAATTACTCTGATTACAATTAACTATAATGATCAATAACTGATTTTTACTATGACGATCAATAACTATTATTACTAACTACAATGATGAATAACTCGGATTATTAGTAATTATAACAATCAATAACTAACTAACTGACTAACTTACTACTTACTAACTGTGACGATCAATAATCAATCCTGACTTGAGTAAGTAGAACTGACTTTAAGGCAGGTGAATACTGATTATTGTTTCTGATACCTCATCAATACTGCGGGCTCAGCTCAGGATTTCTTTTCTATTTCTGTGGTTTTATTTCTGTCACTACAAACACTGAGAGTGACATCATGTGTTGCCGGGCAGATTACCGCTTGTCATGTGAGACACTTTAGCCAGTTTCTTCATGACGTTGTCCAATCTGGACTGGGTGTTGTCCATCTCATGACCAAAGTCGTCCAACATCCTGAAGGAAAAACACAATGATCATCAGGTCAGGCCGTCTCAACCAGAGTTAAGCCTAACTCAACCAGGTCCTGTTTTGACCCAGAGCACCTCCTGATGTCACCGACACGTCATAAGAGTTCTTTGCGGCAATGTGCTGGTGCCATCAGGAAGGTCTGATCCAAAACGGCCCCTCCTCCTCAATGAGTGAGCAAGACTGAATGAAGCAATGTTAGTGAGAACAAGCCCATTCAACTTTGAGTTGAAAACTTGATTCAAAGTTCAGAATATGCAAAAATATTTGTCTCCATTCAGACATTTTGCTTTCATTCAGATATTTGATATTCTCCACTGAGAAAAACGCAACAAAAGGAGTGACATCAGATAACTGAACAGTCTCAAGACGTGTGACATGTCTTGTCTTATGACTAACCCTCGGCTCCTAAAAAAAAATTGACATTTAAAGCATTTTCACTGATAATACACACAAATCACAAAAAGTTTGGAATATTCGACTTTCAGGTGAAATTTATGTAAAATGTAAAATGTTCCAGCTACAGTGATATTATATCATGAAAGTAGGATATTTAAGTTGAAACATGCAATGTTAATTGCCTCATCTCAAACAATGTACTGAAACTAAAGCTAACAACGGTGGTGTGTATACCACAACAAAACATGTCAATATCTCAGTAACTTGTCATGTGACCTTTGATTACAGCTCGACTAGATGTCTCATGCCGTTCACAGTTGGACTTATTCCAACCTGCTGATGACACTCAGTGCTAACTTCCCTCTCTACTTTTAGTAGTACTTCCTGTTTGAATCCTCACACTGACCAGGTACTATTCATAGATTGTTAGGTGTCATCTTGGTGTCATGACGTCAAAATGTGAACAGCATGATGAAGAGGACTGTTTAAATACAAACTGTCATTGAAGCAGAACATTTAGTGGTCCATTCATGGATCACACACTTGTTTGTTAGAAACAGCATATTCTGCAATATGTAACAGTTGCATGCAAAAGTTTAGAGAAGGTCAAATTCACATGTAGCCAAATTTGAGTGAGTAGTGAGTAGTTTGTGTGTGTGTTGAAAATGGTGAATCTTACACAGCCTGTTCATCCAGCTCCATGCCGATCCTCTCTGACATGTTCTTCAGGACTCCAATTGTTCCTGACACGAGCTCCAGCTGTTCATCCTGCTGTTCTGCTATCAGCTGATACAAACACATATCATATGCTTTATTTCAATCCGCCATGACATAATTTTTCCTTTTATAGTATGCGATCAAAACAGTTTCATACAGCAGAGCTCTGCTACTGGCTATTTTATTGGTCAGATATGACTTTACCTGCTGCTGGACCTGCTGCTCCTCTATGAACTGAGAGTTGGCACTCTGCAGCTGACGGTCCAGTCGGTTGTATTTATCAGCACCAGGCTGCCAGATTGGACCCTGAGCACCTTGCTCGCCAAGCAGAGCCTGGATATCACAACAGCACACATTTTACAGCAACATTTCATTTTTAAGTTGTTAAACTGGTGTTATGTGCAGTCAAGCAGCTGGCAGAAAAACTGACCATACTGTGTTTTGTATCGAATATCGCTTTTTAAATTTTATTTATTCATTTCAGAATATTGATGAACAGCCTGAGCGTGCGCAGTTACCTGCTTGTTCTTTCTGTCCACCGAGGCAGCAGCTGGACTCGACATCTGCTCTTTCATTTCCTTCAAGAAAAAATCAGTAAATCAACAACCAATCAGATCAATCAATCTTGAGATCCTTCTCAGCCAATCAAATCAGTTCTAATCTATTCAGTAATAATGTTGAGTATTTCTGAATACATAAAATCTGCAGTGACAAGTGTGATAGTCAGGTGATTGTCATTACCTGCAGAAGCAAAAAGGAACAAACCTGCAGACACTCTGTACAGTTGTTGATACAGGCAGACAGGTGAGTTTAGTTTTACCTGCTGTTATAATTGGAGCGTACCTTGACAGTCTGTCTGGTGCTGGTGATGAAGGCTTTCCTTTTTGACAGCTCGGCTGCGTCCAAGTTAAACTTCTTTGGATTGGACTCAACGATGCGTTCACTGACTGTTAAGAAATATGCTTATCTTTAAATGTTCACACTTCAAATCCCTGAACTCCATGATGCATTCACTGACTGCAGAGAGATAATAAAAAGACACTGTCGTTGTTTGAAGGATATTAATGGTCTCATCGAGGTCTTCCAGGTCCCACTCGATGGAGCGCAGACTGTTCCTCAGCTCATTAGTCGTCCAGTCCATTTCTTCCTTGGAGGCCCCGCCCCCCTCCTGCAGCAGCTCGCTCCATCTGTGATGGAGGCTCTGTGCTGCGTTCACTGCCTTCTGCACCTCACTGTTAACAATTGAACATCAAAAATCATCATGATGATTCAATTTCACCACCCATTACAGAATGAACCAGTACAACCTGGTCTGGACCAGTATGAACCAGTACAAATCCTGTAGTAGTAGTAGTAGTTGTACATGTGGTATTAATCATGTTAACTAATTTGATGTCAAACAATTAAACATTTAATGATGTTCTTAATGGACTGGAGTCACGTGATCACAGTGCAACAGATAAATTAACAGTGTGACGTCATGTGACGACAGATTAAATGACTGTAACTCGAGCTTTGTGCTAACGGAGATCTGATAGCTACAGTTAGCATCATTAGCTGTTTAAACTTAACAGCGTTACGTCACTGTGACCTCAGTTATTATTAAACAGCATTACGTCACTGTGACCTCAGTTATGATCAACTAGCTGTTCACAGGCTAACACTAACAGCTAGCTTCTTGTTAGCACAGACGTGGTTAACATAAACGGTTCTAACCCCTTGACGACGAAGAACGGGTCTTCCATAGACATGTTGCTGGTTCCGGTTCAGTCGCAGAGGGACTCCATGTTACAGACTGTCGGCACCGGTTCGGTTCAGTTCGTTTCGGGTCTATTCTCTTTGTTTCAGCACGGAGCCGCTCTCCACCTGCTAACTCCGCTTTGTTTACATGGAGCAGCGGCTTCCGCAGCGGAAGTGACCCCGTGACGTCACATGCCCAATACGGGTCATCGCCAAAAATATGACAATAAAAAACACATTAAAATGACGTCATAACTGGGGGTCGATCGGCTCAGTTGGTAGAGCACCCATTCTCTCCACATTCCTGTCACTCTTCAGCTGTCTGTCAAAAATAAAATCTTGAACCCCACCCCTCAAAAAAGACGTCATAACAGTTTGATAATAATAATAATAAATACATACATAATTATGTATAATAATTTAATAATCACGACCTAAAGTATGGAAGGTGGACTGATAGCTGGAGAGGTGCCAGTTCACATCCTGGGCACTGCAGAGGTGCCCTAGAGCAAGGCACCAAATCCCCCAAACTGCTCGCAGGGCGCTGCTCTAGGTGGCTGCCCATCACTCCACCGTTCCTCTCCACATTGCATATAAGCCCTCTGTGTGTGTGGTTGTATTTCGGGGTTTAAATGCACGTAAATAATAAAACGGAGTGGAAAAAGAATTAATAAAGTATCTCTTATACAATATTATTTATATAGTGGTCACTCGTTTTTTGCATTATTATTTATATCACGGTCACTTAACATTGCAATACTTTTTGTATCATGCCACTTTAACCGTCAGTACTTGTTTTTGCACAATGTCTGTTGTTTGCCGGTTGTTTGTTCTTTTGTTTTATTGTGTGGCTTATAAGATCCTTCTGTCTGTTCATTGTGTCTTGCCCTTTTTTTTTACTGTATATTATACTCTGCTGTTGTAACAAGTACATTTCCCCGTTTGTGGGGTGAATAAAGTACCTAGTATCTAATCTTCTTCTTCTCATGAGTTGATCTGATGAGTCCAGCAGGTGGCGCTGTAATCTGTTAAACCACAGAAGACGAAGAAGAGACCGTGATATCGCGATACTTCACGTGACTTCGTGTGCGTTCACTTCCTTTGTGTGGAGAGCAGCTAGCTTCAGAGCTCGGAGCTAATCAGCTATTTTTAGGAGTTTTAGCGTCAGAACATCCGTCGAACGGATCCATTTAGCAGTCCAGACTGCCCGTCACCTGTCCGCCGCGTTCAGAGGTAAGAACCATGACGTGTGGTAGCAGCGTTAGCTCCTGCCGTTAGCCGCCTCACGTTAGCCTCTTTGTGTGCGCGCGGTGCTAACATGTGGATAGCGTTAGCTTCGCTTTAGCTCGACGTCACGTCTTTCATTATTTCTGACGCGGTTAACACAAAGTACAGCTCACCTGGCACGGGAGAGCTGTTCACAGGAGTCAGCACGTCTTGTACTGAACGACCGCGGGATCAGACCCACCTGTCCCGCTTCAGAGGCCCCGTGATGATTTATCAGTGTGTTAACGACACACGGACACACACATACACATACACACACATACATGTATGTGTCTGTGTACATATACATTCGTACATACATACACACGTAGATTATAGGTAGTCTAGTGACGCCACTAAGAGCCGATCACAGATCAATATATCAGTCAGTAACATGAAGCTGGTTTCTTTCAGAGAACCACCTGCGGTGTCTCCATGGCATTAAGACGAGGACACATCAGGTACCTGAAGGTAAGTCATCGGCATTTTCCTGATCACAGAGCAGCAGCTGACCACAGATCAGTAACTGATCACCGTATTGATTATTGTGTGTCTCAGGTATGCGAGGTTCAGACGTCTCAGAATGATGTCAGAGATGGTCAACACACTGCCAAAGGACCTGCTGTGAAGGTGACTACTGCTGTCACATTGGTGTTTGTTTGAGTGTTGCACTGTGGGACCTCAGGTGTGTTGATGAGGTCCTAATAATTGAAAATAAAAACTGATTGTTCCACCCTCTGTAAGTCGCATTGGATCAAAGCATCAGCTAAATGACTAAATGTGAATGATGACGTCATAAAGTGTGTGTGTGTGTGACCTCAGGAGCTGTATGATAACGGATACAGCGAGCAGATGATGGAGGACGAAGATGCCCGGACCAACCTGATCGTGAACTACCTGCCGCAGAGCATGAGTCAAGACGAGCTGCGGAGTCTTTTCAGCAGCGTTGGCGACGTAGAGTCTGCCAAACTCATCCGCGACAAAGTAGCAGGTAACTCCCCATTGCAGTATTACTGCAGTACTACTGCATTACTACTGCATACCCCTGAGTACTTGTACTGCATCGGCAAACCTCCACCACAGCATGACTTGAACACTCCAAGCTGCGACCACTGCAGGTGAAGGTTCTAAAATACTACTAAGTACTGCTGCAGTACTATTGAGCAGCAGGCCTCAGTACTACTGCAGTACTAGTATTTTAGTACTACTTTTTTGAAAAGTTACTTAGACTATACAAATACAACAGTACTACTACACTACACTACACTACAGTACTACTGAGATGTAGTAAGTACTCTGAGTACTACTGTTAAGCACAGGTTGTGTAACTACAGTACTAATACTGCTAGTTAAAGTGTTTAAGTCTACTTGATAGTACAGCTTTGTAGTGATAGTAGTAATCTTAGCTGCAGTACAAGTTCAGGTTAACAAAATTGATATCGATACTTTGATACTTTATTTGATACCCTCACTGCTTGATGTCCATTAACTGAACTCTTGTTCATTTATTTAAAGAAAAACATAGTTTTGTGGATTTTCTTTGTCGTGGCATCAAACGAAGTATCAAATATCGATTTTTAATCAAAGTTTAAATTCTGCTGTTGTGACAACTTATCAGTACTTGTATTATCAGTAGTAGTACTGTCTGTAGTATTTCCTGTGTACTCTCTCCAGCAGCTGTTTTTTATTTTAAAGGTTTTTCCAAAAAGTTTTTAGGTGTTTTTTTTTTTTCTTTATTCAGGCCATCAGCTGATTTTTGTTAATTTTTTTGTTTTGAATTGAATGAAATGTTTTTTTTTCCAGACGATTCTGTGATTTTTGTCTGAACTGAATATTTTTTTCTTCACTGTAATTTTTATTTTTCTGACTGTTTGGCAGGATGATAATTGATTACATGGTGATTTGGCGATATGATCAGTATTGATTAATTAATATTTTATATTGTAATTAAACAGGAAGTTAACTCTTTAAAAGTGTTTTTCAGATAAAATATTAATCGTATGACCTGAGACCAGTTTGTTTTTTAATAGTTTAACTGAATTTAACAAATGTACCAATGTTTGAATTTTTTTTTTGTTGTTGTTGAAAATGTCTGTAATGTTTTTTAATGGTTGCTTGAAGGTTTTTGTTCTGAACAGATGGAGAAAAGGGACTCGATTTAAATTTTCAGGTTCTATACTTCTATACTATACTACACAGTTTGAGGTCAGAGTGAGTGCTCCTGTCGTGTTTATTTGAATGAATCTAATTGGTCACTGTGAAGCCGGCTGCAGTGCCCAGATTGGTGGATGGGAGGTCTCACTCTGAATTTTGAATTGTTAAGGAAGCTGATGGTCTGTTTTTCCATTTGTTCAGAAGGTTTTTAAAGTTTTGTGCTGTTTTATTGTTTGACACTGTGAATATCCAGAATGCTGGCAGCTGTAATACAGACAGTTTTGTTATTTTATTTTGTTGTTTTCCTTTGTGTTTCTCTAGGCCACAGTTTAGGTTACGGCTTTGTTAACTTTGTTAACCCTAGTGATGCAGAGAGGGCTATCAGTACCCTCAATGGCCTGAGGCTACAGTCTAAAACTATCAAGGTAATGTGCAAAAGGTGCTCTTTGATTTTCCTGTCTCAACTGATAGATGTGTTATGTTCCCCGGACAGTAGAGGGCGCTCTTTCCTGCAAACTGTCTGATGGATGAAGGTATTTTTAAAAACTCTGCTGTCATGTTGTTTCTGCCTGTTTTTAATATCGACACGTGTCGACACCGAATCTGTGATTTTCTTCAGGTCAGTGTGACACTGTGCCGAAGTTTTATTTTCTTAAATTTTTGCTTTTATTTTGACAAAGTGCCTAATGACCTCAGCCTGTTTGGATGCTTTTATTTTGTCTTTTTGTTTGTTTTCTTTGGGACAGTTCTGGATGTTTGTTAAACATTTAAAACAAACCTGGATTTTCTTTAAACTCTGTAACTGTATGTTTTATTTTGTTCAGTGTTTTTTGTTATTTATTTGAATTCTTTCTGGGTGTGATGGTGACACTCTCAGACACTTCATGTTTCCTCCCCCTACAGGTTTCGTTTGCACGGCCGAGTTCGGACATGATCAAAGATGCAAATCTTTACATCAGTGGGCTGCCGAGGACGCTGAGTCAACAGGACCTGGAGGACATGTTCACTCGCTACGGACACATCATCAACTCCAGAGTG
This sequence comes from Nibea coibor, assembly GCA_023373845.1. Classification (NCBI taxonomy): domain Eukaryota; kingdom Metazoa; phylum Chordata; class Actinopteri; family Sciaenidae; genus Nibea; species Nibea coibor. The sequence continues at coordinate 27,566,973 of CM041718.1, read as the reverse complement.
CTGGTGGACCAGGCCTCCGGTAACACACACTGTAATCATAGTCATGAGACCAATCACATCCCCTCAGTCCTGAAACGCCCCACGTTTAATGTTATGTTGGATGTCTAGGTTTGTCACGGGGCGTGGCCTTCATCCGGTTCGATAAGAGGTCTGAAGCAGAGGATGCTGTCAAACACCTAAATGGACACACACCCCCTGGAAGCTCTGAGCCAATCACAGTCAAGTTCGCTGCCAACCCGAACCAGGCCAGGAACTCCCAGATGATGTCACAGATGTATCACGGCCAATCACGACGCTTTGGAGGACCTGTCCATCACCAGGCCCAGAGGTTCAGGTGTGTTCACCGTTTTATGTTAGTAACTGAGTTGTCAGGCAAAAAGACCACTGTCATGTGACAGTTCCTGGAATCAGATTACTGTAAACTGACTGGGAAGCAATCAGATTACTGAGATGTTGCTATCTGATTGGCTATGCTGTCATTTTCATCATACTTACTGCTTTGTTGTAGGTTTTCTCCAATGAGTGTCGACCACATGGGCGGTGGCAGCAGCGTGTCGAACTCGTCCACCGGATGGTGCATCTTCATCTATAATCTGGGTCAGGACGCGGACGAGGCCATCCTGTGGCAGATGTTTGGACCGTTTGGTGCCGTTGTCAATGTAAAAGTGATCCGAGATTTTAACACCAACAAGTGCAAAGGCTTTGGTTTCGTCACCATGACGAACTACGAGGAGGCCGCAATGGCAATCCACAGCCTGAATGGGTACCGACTGGGAGACAAAGTCCTGCAGGTGTCCTTCAAGACCAGCAAGGGACACAAGTAGAGGAGGAAAGGGGTAGAAGAAGTAGGGGTGGGGGTTTAGGAGGAAGAGCAGGAAACAAACCTATTCGATGTTTTTTTTCGTCAGTTCAGTGAGTTGTCATTGTTTTTTTTTGTTTTTTTTCTCCCCCCCTCAGCATGCCTGGTTTCTTTGAGGCTGTGTGACTACAGAATTTGACTTTTAACTTGTTTTTCCACAAAATAGTCAAAGTTAATGGGACAAAGAATCTTTTTTTTCAGTTTAAACAAAGCAAAGCATTCGCTGATGTCAGATTACAATATATTCCATGTATAATTATTAAAGGTGTATCTCAGATTCACGTTATAAAAAGTTCATGTAGAATAATCTTCTTGAGTCACATGATTGACAGGTCTCAACCAATAAGCATGCAGGAGATAGGGCAGTTTGTCAATATTTAGTTTTTTTATAAAGTTCAGAAACACCTGACATACAGAAAATTAACCTTGTGTACTGATGGATTTTTCATTTCTCCTGTTTTGAATTGCAGCTACTTGTGATGTTGAACAATTAATTCAATAATAAATCTTTATGGAAAATTTTCTGACTTATTTGCTTCTCATGTCTTTTTCTGCCACCAGTGAATGTGACTAATGTTGGAAAAGTTCTGTGTAGGATCCAGGGGAGAAATCTCGCACTTTATAAATGCAACAATGCAAAAACTTTTGGTTCAAATGTGTGGTTCAAATGTTAATGACAGTTCAAAGTTATAATAATAACTAACTAATAACTAATAAATGAACTTGCACATTTAAAAATTTTCATTGTAGAAAAAAAACGTGAACTAAATATTTTAAATGTTGATGTTGAGTGAGAGACCAACAAAGACTCCATGACTGACTGACTATACTATACTGACTAAAGAAGACTGAATATTGTTACAAGAGTATCACAGAGCATACCAATTTCTCTCCCAGCATGGGATTTTTTCTTTTAAAAACAAATGCTTCCAAAAGGAAGGGTTAGGAAAAATGAAACTCTTTCTAACCCAAAGCCAAAGGCAAGCCATGGGCCGGCGCATGTCACTGAGTCCCACAAACTTCACGTCATCAAATGGGAGAAATAGTAAAGTTTTGCAGAGTCACAGGGTTAGGCTAAGGGGCCAGGAGCACTCTTCGGCCATGGCGTGTGAATAACTTTTGACACGAAGGCAGCTTCAGCGTGGGCAGGCCCCGGGTTAGGGGAAAACTCCCTCCAGAATGGGAAGGAGGATGCTCGGGCCATCCTGCCTGGGGACCTCCCGGAACTCCAGTCCTGTGTCTGCTGGCGGGGGTGCTGGCGACGCCTGCCATACCTCACCTCCGTACAGCCATCCATCTTCTTTTTTTCCTTTTGTTCAATACATAAAAAACGTTTCCATAACGGAAGGAAAAAATCCAGTAAAAAAGTAGGTAAAAAAATCAGGTGATAGGTCAGGTCATTAAATGAAAAAATATTTTTAAATGTACAAACATCCATTGCATCACATTAAGAAAAAAGGTAAGTATTTTTTAATATTGATTTTCAATGTACAAAATACATTTTAAAAATCCTGAAATTATTTGAAACCAAATTATAAGTATCAAATCAAAAGAATAGGGTTGTGAATACAATTAGGGTTAGGGAACCAACAAACATGAAGACACTAGGGTTAACAAAAGTATGATGAGGGTTAGGGAACAATAAAATTATCTTGGTGGCTCTCAGATTAAAAACGCCTCCAAATGGTAAGAAAATGGTTAAAAGCTACAGACATTTAAAAGCCGATCAAATGTTGTGGTATAAGAGGGTGGACGCTAGATAGCTTAAAAGGAAGATTCTAAGTGAGTGTTGGTTATCTAAAATGTAGTTAAAAAGCCTCGTGTCTTCCTTGGCCTGGAGGCCAATTCCACGCCTCCGGAGCCGGTCGGGCCGGGTTCGACTCCCGGTCCGGTCAATGCTCCCCATGCATCCCGCCCTCCCAACGGGAGAATCTAAAAATTCTCCCTGTCGTTGAGGCCCAATGGGGCTCTGGTGTCCAGTTTAAAAATCCATAGTTTTTCTGCTCTCTTCCTCTGCCCGGTGGTCCATCTCTCATTGGCCTCTACTCCTGATATGATGAGTTTATTGATGCCATGGTGTAAAAAGTGCTGTACCAGGATTGTTCTGAGTTTACCTTGGTTGATATTGTAAATGTGTTGTTTGAGTCTGGTGTGTATGCTGTGTTTGGTCTCTCCAATGTAATGTTTATTGCAATCTGTGCAGGTAATGATGTAAACTGTGTTGGTGGTCTGGAGTGAGAGTTGTCCTATGGTTGGATATGAGGTGTTGCTGTGTGTGTTGGTGATGAATTTCCTATTTTTGTAATGGTTATTGTGTTCGATGTGTGGTTGCGGTCTGTGGTCTGTGTATTTGGAGTGTACCAGTATGTCTTGTAGATTCTTGTTTCTTCTGAAGGCTGAGATCGGTTTGGAGTTGTGGAAGGCCGGATGCTGTGTTTGTAAATGAATAAAGTTGTGTTTGATAGTGCGGTGTAGTTTGGTGATTGTGTGTGAGAAGGTGGAGATGAATGGAATAATGTGTGTGTTGGTGTTACCCTGGGGCATGGTAGGGTCTGGTCCCATAGAAGGGGGATGTGGGTTAGGATAAGGTAAAGGGGTGTTGGGGTTGGGGTTAGGTTCGGGGCCAGGGAAGTCGTGGTTGAGGTTAGGTCCGGGGGGGTCGTGGTTGAGGTTAGGGCCAGGGAGGTGGTGGTTGAGGTTAGGGCCAGGGAGGTTGTGGTTGAGGTTAGGGCCAGGGAGGTTGTGGTTAGGATTAGGGCCAGGGGGGTCATGGTTAGGGTCAGGGATAGGGTGTGGGTGGGGATGTAAACCCTGTCTAGGGTAGAGGTTGGGGTTAGGGTAAGGAATTGGGTCGGGGGTAGGATGCAAACCCTGTTTAGGGTAGGGGTTGGGTTTAGGGACCAGACCCTGTACCTGTTGGTTGTGGATGGATGTGTCTGAGACCTGGGCTGGAGCTCGTCGGGTGTGGGAGCGAGTGGGAGCGAGGGTGGCCAAGGTACTATTTTTGATGTGACAGAGAAAACGTTTGGAATAGCCTCTGTTGCGGAGTGCTTTGAATAGTAATGATGTTGCCTGGTTGAAATCTGACTGTAGGGATGAAATACGGTGAAAACGGATTAGTTGTGATTTAATGATACCGCGGAAGGTGTGCTTTGGGTGGTAACTGTTTTTGTGGAGCAGAGCGTGTGTGTCTGTGGCTTTGAAATAGACCTTGGTGTGGAGACGGGTGTGTGATGTGGTGGAGGGCTGAAAGAAAACAGTTGTGTCTAGAAAGTTGATCTGTGTCCGGTCTATGGTGTGTTTAACTTTAATCGTTGGATGATGGTTATTGAGGGTTTGAATAAATGGTTGGAAGTGTTTGATGTCGTGTGTCCAAATGCCGAAGATGTCGTCGAGAAAACGGAGGTAAATGAGAGGTTTATGGGTACACTTGGCCAGTGCTTCTCGCTCCCACTCGCTCATGTAAATGTTAGCGTATGATGGTGCGAATCTTTGACCCATGGCTGTCCCGTGTATCTGTAAGTAATTCTGGTTATTGAATATGAAGTCGTTGCTATTGAGACAGATGGTTAAGAGCTGGATGAGTTCTTGGTCCGGTCTATTGTTGTCTGGGTATTGTTGAAAAATGGAAGTGACTGCTTTTAATCCTGCGGTTGTGTTGATGTTGGTGTAGAGACTATCGATATCAATTGTGAATAAGTATGAATTGGTGGGGACAGCCATGGGTCGAAGAATGTCCAGAAAATGGTAAGTATCTTTTATGTAGCTGGGGTGTTTAGTGGAAAGAGGTCCGAGGAAATGTTCAATGTATTCTGTGATTTTGTAGGTTGCACTGTTACAATCTGAAACGATTGGTTGACCAGGAGGAACCTCACAAGGGATGGTCCAGGTGTGTGGTTCTTTGTGAATTTTGGGTAGTAGATAGAAATGTCTATTGCGTGGGTTGTCTGGTCCGAATAAGTAGTCTCTCTCTTTGGCTGAAATGTGTTTGTTATGATAGAGTGTTTGAATAATTATCCTGACTGTTGACTGGGTTTCTAATTGGATGCTTGTTGCTATTGTTTTGTAGTGTGTTGTGTTGGATAATTGGCGGTGGGCTTCTGTTAGGTATTGGTGTCTGTCCATAATAACTATTTTTGAGCCTTTATCTGCTGGTTTAATGATTATGTTTGGGTTGTTTGTGAGTGCTTTAAGGCCCTGTCGTTCGGCCTCCGACAGATTATCTGCTATATCTGTCGGAGGCCGATATCTACGGAGAATTTTTTGGTTGTTGTGGAGGTGTCGTCGAATTGGTGAGGAAAGCTGTTCTGTAGTGGGTTCCCAATTGGATGGATGTGTGAATAATTTCTTGTTTTGGTGTGGTTGATTGTGGAAATATTCTGTTAGTTTGAGGCGTCTGTGGTATTGGTGAAGGTCCCTGTGAAGTTCCTCCTGGTCGTACCTGAGCGGATTGGGAATGAAAGATAAGCCTTTTTCGAGTAATGCTATTTGTGATTGTGTGGGTTTGAATAGTGTCGAGAGATTAAGGATGTTGGAGGTAGAGCTCCAGCCCAGGTCTGGGTCTGCTGGTAATGGTTCCTGGGTCGGTTTGTTTGTGATTATAAATTTAGCTGGTTGCACCAATTTTCGAAGATGTGTTTGGCTGTGTCCGGTTTCCAGTGTATGTTGTCGTGTTCTGTGAGGAAAGTGTCATGAGGGATTTCTGTTAAAAACGGTAGGTGTGTGGCTATGGTGTTGTTGATTAATTTGAGATTATCCTGCTGTTTTTGTGTGAGATTGGGGGAGAAGTTCATTATGGGGAAGTATATATCTGCGTTAGGGAAGGTTACCGTGGCTAGTTTGTAGAGTGCTTTTAGTTGTTTGCATGAGGTTAATTTAGGGTCCTGATCTCTATTGTTGATGCCAATGGAAAGAATGACTATTTTGGTTGTCGGATTGGGAGTGGTTTTTTCACAGACTTTCAGAAAATGATACAGGTTTGCTCCAGGGTAACTGTCCAACTGGATCTGTGGGTTATGGTGTGGTGGGATTCTGTTTATGTTGGAGTCTCCCAGTACTAAGACTGGTTTTCTCCCCTTAAAAAACCAGTCCTGGAGTTTGCGGTTTGGTCTGCTGAGGTGATAGGTGGGTTTGAATTTGCCAGGAAGGATTGGTGTGAGTGTGCGCTGACGGGGGGGAGAGTCCAATAGTGAGTCTGAGGTGTTGTGTTTCCTGTTAGCAGGTGGGCTGATCTCCGGTCCGGCATGGCTCACTGCAGCGGCCTCAGGACTATGTTTAGAGGAGGGTTCAGAATGGGTTTTCATGCCGATGGGTTAGGGGTTAGGGTTAGGGTTAGGGGGTTAGGGTTAGGGGTTAGGGTTAGGGTTAGGGGATGGGTTGGGGTTAGGGTTAGGAAGAGGGGATAGGTTAGGGTTAGGGTTAGAAAGAGGAGGTAGGATAGGGTTAGGGTTAGAAAGAGTGGGTGGGTTGGGGTTAGGGTTAGGGAAGAGGGATGGGTCAGGGGTAGGGTTAGGGTTGGGAAAAGGAGAGGGTTAGGGTTAGGGTTAGGGTTAGGGTTGGGTTAGGGTTGGGGTTATGGGTTTTGGGTTAAAACTATTGTGCACGGGCCTACTAGAGTTTGTAATATGCCAGGATCTGGAGGTGTAGTTTGAAAAAATGTGGGGGGGGGGGGGGGGAGGGGAAAGGGTAATGGGGGGGAGGGGGAGGGGGTTTGGGAGTGTAGGGGGTGCGTTAAAATTGGTGGCGGTGCCACCAAAGGAGGAGGTTAAAATTGATGGCGGTGCCACCAAAGGGGAGGGGAGGTTAAAATTGATGGTTGTGCCATCAAGTGTGAGGTGTGTTTAAAATTGGTGGCGGTGCCACCAAGGGTGTGTGTGTGTATGAGGGGTGTGGGAGAAGGAAAGGGAAGGGGGGGGGAAAGAGGGATAGGGGAAAGAAGTGAGAAACTGTAATATTTTGGGTCCAAATTGGTTATCTGTTGATTTTGGGTTTTGGATGCCTGTGTCCCAGCGGGGGCTCGAACCCCCGCTGCCCAGGTGGCAGTCCCAATGCCAATCCCCAAAGCCACGAGTGTGTTGGATATAGGAGCAGAAGGGGAACTAGAAGCTTTAAAATGGCCATAATCTATATACAGTAACACTTCAAACCATAAAATCCTGAGTTAAAAAGATAAAAAAATGTAAAAGTTGATAAAAAGTACATGCAAGAACAAAATTAGGCCAAGTCCAGTTCTCCTTTGCTCTGTTCGGGCCGGGGCTTGAACCATGGTTCCTAGTCGGGAGTCCTGGGGATTAACCTCTGCGCTATTTGTGTTTGTTGTATGTCTTGTGGGGGGGTACTATAAGAAAAAAAAAAAAAAAAAAAAAAAAAAAAAAAAATTGAGGGAAGAAAAGGGTAGAGGGGAAAAAAAAGGTTGGGAGGGACAGGTCAACTCTGGATAGAGGGTAAATTATTGTATGTTGTTTTAGTTATCGTTTAGTCCATGTGGGATGATTGTGTTTAATTTATGAATCCAGGTTTTTTCGGCTCTTTTACGTTGTTTTATTGTCCAGTGGTTGTTATATTCTAATCCGGATATTGTGAGGTGAGTGGAGGGGTGTATTTGAAAGTGCTGAACCAGGGGGGTAGTTAACTGACCTTTGTCTATATTGTACAGGTGTTGGGATAAGCGGGTGTAGATGGAGTGTTTGGTTTCGCCTATGTAGTGTTTATTGCAGAGGGTACAGGTGATAATGTATATTGTGTTGGTGGTGTCAATGGAGAAGTGGCCTATAATGGGGAATTCTGTTTTAGTGTGGGTGTTGTGAATAGTTTTGCGTTGTTTGTAGTGTTGACTGTTTGGGGGGGGGTAGTGTGAGTGTGTGATCTGAAAATTTTGATTTGACCAGGATGTTTTGTAGATTTTTGTGTTTTCTGTAAGCTGAGATGAGTTTGTGTTGTGAGAAGGCCGGGTGGTGTGAATGGAGATTTGTGTAGTGGTTTTTAATGGTGTGTTGAAGACCTATTGTTTGGTGTGAGAAAGTGGAGACAAACGGGATTAGATGTGTGGGTGGAGTGGGGTTGGATGAAGTGTGGGAACCTAGATTCTGGTTGGATAGGGGAGGGAGGGGTGGTCGGTGGTAGGGGTTTGGGAGGGGGGAAGGGGAAGGATACAGGTTGGGATTACGAGAGTGGGAGGGGAAGGAGTTAGGGTTAGGAGGGGTGGGTGGGTTAGGGTTAGAGAGAGGGGGTGGGTTGGGGTTAGGGTTAGGTAAGGGGGAGGGGTTAGGGTTAGGTAAGGGGGAGGGGTTAGGGTTAGGGGGAGGGGGTGGGGGATGGTTGGGGTTAGGAAAGGGGGAGGGGTTGAGGTTAGGTAAGGGAGAGGGGGAGGGGTTGAGGTTAGGTAAGGGAGAGAGGTTGGGGTTAGGAAAGGGAGAGGGGTTGGGGTTAGGAAGGGGAGAGGGGTTGGGGTTAGGAAAGGGAGAGGGGTTGGGGTTAGGAAAGGGAGAAGGGTTGGGGTTAGGAAAGGGAGAGGGGTTGGAGTTAGGAAAGGGAGAGGGGTTAGGGTTAGGAGAAGGGCGTAGGGGATAGTAAGGGTCAGGGAGAGGGGAGGGGTTAGGATCAGGTGAGGGTGAGGGTTTAGGGTCAGGGAAGGGGGAGGGAAGAGGATACAAACCTTGGTTCAGGTAGGGGGAAGTGGGTTGGGGATTAGGTTTCCGGGAAAGGGATGGGGAAAGGTTGGGGTTAGGAAGGAGGGAGGGGGAGGGATACAAACCTTGGTTCAGGTAGGGGAGGGGAGGGTTGGGTTTAGTGCCGGAATTAGGTTGAGGTAGTTTGGTTTGTTGAGTGGGGTAAGTGGGAGATGGAGTGGGGGAGGAGCGAGTGGGAGCGAGAGAGGCCAGTGTGGTGTTTTTTATTGTGCGTAGGAAGCGTTTGGAATATCCTCTGGATGTCAAGCTGTTAAAAAGGGTTTTGGTGGCGGTGTGAAAGTCCTGAATATTGGAGCAAATACGGAAAAAGCGGATGAGTTGTGATTTTATTATACCTTTGAATGTGTGTTTTGGGTGGTAACTTGATTTATGGAGAAGGGCGTGAGTGTCTGTGGGTTTGAAATAGACTTTAGTTTGAAGTGTTTTGTTATTGTTGTTGGGGGGGCTGAAAAAGGTAGTAGTGTCCAGGAAGTTTATTTCTTGTGTGTTTGTGGTGTATTTGACGGAAATGGAGGAGTGGTGGTTATTGAGGATTTCTATGAATTCTGTGAATTGTGAAATGGGGTGAGTCCAGATGCCAAATATGTCGTCTAAAAATCTGAGGTAAATGATGGGTTGTAGGGGACATTTTTGAAGGGCTTCTCGCTCCCACTCGCTCATATAAAGGTTTGCATATGAAGGTGCGAACCTTTGTCCCATGGCTGTTCCATGTGTTTGTAAATAAAACTGGTTGTTAAAAAGGAAATCGTTATTTTTGAGACAGAGTTCAATGAGGTTTAATAGTTGTGAATCCGGGCGGGTGGGGTCTGGGTTATTGTTAAAAATGGTGCGTATGGTTTGAAGTCCAAGGTCTGTGTTTATGTTAGTGTATAGATTATTGATATCTATTGTGAACAGGACGGATTGTGGGGGAACTGAGATTGAGCGGATTTTTTCAATGAAATGGTAAGTGTCTTTTATGTAACTTGGATGTTGTGTGGAAAGGGGGCCTAGGAAATGATCGATGTATTGGGCTATGTGGTATGTGGAGCTATTGCAATCTGAAACTATTGGTCTGCCGGGAGGAACTGCAAAGGGAATGGTCCATGTGTGTGGTTCTTTATGTATTTTGGGGAGAAGGTAGAAATATCGGGGGCGTGGGTGATCTGGTCCTGAGAGGTAGTTTTTTTGTTTTGCGTTTATGTATTTTTTATGGTAAAGTTCCTGTATTATTGTTCTAACTTTTTGTTGTGTTTGCGGTTGGATTGTTTCTTGTAATTTTTTGTAATAGGTGGTGTTGTTAAGTTGATTGTTAGCTTCAAAAAGGTACTGGTGGCGGTCCATGATAACTATTTTAGATCCTTTATCTGCCGGTTTGAAAATGATATTAGGATTTTTACTGAGTTCCAAAAGGGCCCTACGTTCCGGCCCCGACAGATTATCTGGGGTATCCCTTCGGGGCCGGAAGCGTTGTAGGGCCCTTGTGTTTTGATAAATGAACTGATTGGTGAGGGGGTGGAGTTGGTCGGATGGGGGTTCCCAATGAGAGGGGTGGGTGAACAGTGTAGGTTGTGCGGTAGTTTTATTGTGGAAATAGTCTGTGATTTTGATCCGTCTATGGAATTGATGTAGATCCCTTTGCAGTTCCTCCCGGTCTAGGTTTGTGGGTCGTGGAATGAAGGAAAGTCCTTTTTCTAGCAGGGTTTGTTGTGGTGTGGAGGGTGTGAAGAGGGTTGCCAGGTTGAGGATGATTGATGGGGAGTTCCAGTCTAGATTCTGTGGGGTGTGTGATTGTTTGTCCGGGTTGACTTCTGGTGTTAATGTAAATTTAGTTGTTGCATCCAGTTTTGGAAGATTGTTTTGGCTGTGGTGGGGGTCCAGTGTATGTTATCTTTTTCTGTGTGGAAGGTGTCATGAGGTATTTCAAAAAGGATGGGGAAGTTTGTGGTCATGATGTTATTGATTAATGTGAGATTACTTTTTTGGGTGGGGGTGAGATTTGGTGAAAAGTTGATGATTGGAAAATAGATGTCTGCGTTTGGAAATGTGAATTTGGCCTGCCGGAAGAGGGATTTTAGCTGTTTGGTTGTGGTCTGTCTGGGGTCTTGATCTTTATTGTTTAGTCCTATGGAGAAGATGACGATTTTGACGTGGGGGTTGGTTATTGTTTTTTCGATGATTTTGAGGAAGTGATATGAGTTGGCGCCGGGGTAGCTGTCAAGTTGAATTTGAGGGTTGGTGTGTCCGGGGATGCGATTGATGTTTGAGTCTCCTAAAATAATTACGGGTCTACGGGGTTTGAAGAACCAGTCTTGTATTTTACGGGTGGGGCGTGCAATGTGGTAATTGGGTCTGAAGAAGGTTGTTGGGGTGGGTGTGTTGGTGGTTGGGGTTGTGTTGGTGTGTTCTTGAATTTTTTGTGTGGGGGAGGTAATGGAGGTGTTTGTTGGGGTACGGTTGAGTTTCAGTGACAGATCTGCAATGGAAAGGTCTAGTAAATGTGTGTCAGGGTTTGAAGTGGAAGGTTGTTGTGGTGAGAAGGGAAGTGCGTGAGATATGGATGAGTCCTGGGGGTTTAGATTAGCATTGAGAGGGTAGGGGAGGGGGGTGGGTTGGGGAGAGAGTGGGGCCGCAGTTTCTGGGGGAGATGGAATGGTTTCTGAGGGGGGCGGGGAGGTGAGTGTGTTGTGTTCCGTGTTGCTAAGAGAGGGCTCAGATTGGGTTTTCTTTAGGTTTTGGTTAACCTTCAGGGCCCCTTTCATCATTTTTGCCGGCTCTCTTGTTTTTGGGGATTTTGGTGGAGATTTGTTTTGTTCTTTTTCCAGGGTTTTCCGGGCGGTGGTCTTGGTGCTTTCAGTCTGGGAAGGGTAGAAGGAGATGGTGTCGGCTGTATGGACAGAAACATTTGAATGGTTATTGAGGGAAATGGTTAGGGTTAGGGTTAGGGTTAGAAAGAGTGGGTGGGTTGGGGTTAGGGTTAGGGAAGAGGGATGGGTCAGGGGTAGGGTTAGGGTTGGGAAAAGGAGAGGGTTAGGGTTAGGGTTAGGGTTAGGGTTGGGTTAGGGTTGGGGTTATGGGTTTCTGTTTGGAACTGTTTTGCACGGGCCTACTAGAATTGCGTGGATGGCAGTTAAAAATTGAGTTATGGAGAAGTAGGGAGGAGGGGAAGGGAGGGAAAGAGGGTATAGGGGGAAGGGGGAAGGGATATATGTTTGTGGAGGGGGGGGGGGGGGGGGGTTTTGGAGTGTAGGGGGTGCGTTAAAATTGGTGGCGGTGCCACCAAGTGGGAAGATTAAAATTGATGGGGGTGCCATCAAGGAGGGAGGTTAAAATTGGTGGCGGTGCCACCAAGGGAGAATGTGTTTAAAATTGGTGGCGGTGCCACCAAGGGTGTGTGTATATGAAGGGTATGAGGGAGGGAAGGGCAGAGGTGGGGAGGGAAGGGGGGAAGGGGGAAAGGGAGGAAAAAGAAAAAAATGTTTTTTTATTGAAAAAAGGGGGTTGTATATGAACCGGTTGGAGTCCAGATTTGTTTGTAACCAATTCAGGGTATAAGGTACCTGCGTCCCAGTGGGGAATCGAACCCCCGCTGCCCAGGTGGCAGTCCTGGTGGTGATCCCCCAGGCCACGAACGTTGTGGATGATGGAGTAGGAGGGGGACTTAAGTCTTTTTTGTTATAGAAGTCAATATGAAAGAACAATTAAAAAAGTCACACCAAACTAAGTATATAAAAAAATCGATAAGTGCTCCAATTAAAAGTGTTTAAAAAGTCACGCCAAATTAGTATAAGTATAAAATAAATAAATAAGTGCTCTAATTAAAAGTGGTAATAGGTGTTATATACAGCATGCATTAGAATCAAGTTCCTCTCTACTCGGTTTCTGTCCGGGTCGGGGTTTGAACCAGGGCTTATTAATTGGGGGTCCCTGGACATTTCCTCTGTGCCAACGGAGCTTTGTGAGTTGTGTGGGGGAAAGTCCTAAATGTAGGGAAAAAAAAAAAAAAAAAAAAAAAAAAAAAAAAAAAAAAAAAAATTAAATAAAAATAAAAAAAATAAAAAAAAAAAAATTAAAAAAGAAATGAGAAATGAAAGTAAAAATAAGTGTAAATACATTAATATGTAAATATATAAATAAGAGGGAGATAAAGGGGAGGGAGGGGTTTAGGGTGAAGGTAAGTGATTGGGACAGGTTAACTCTGGGAGGGAAGGTGAAATTATTGTTGTTGTGTGTTATTTTAGTTATTGAGTCCGTGTGGGGTGGTTGTGTTTAGTTTGTGTATCCAGATTATTTCTGCTCTTTTGCGTTGTTTTGTTGTCCAGTTGTTGTTGTGTTGTAAACCAGATATTGTAAGGTGAGTGGAGGAGTGTGTTTGAAAATGTTGGACCAGGGGGGTGGTTAATTGTCCTTTGTCTATATTGTATAGGTGTTGGGATAAACGGGTGTAGATAGAGTGTTTGGTTTCGCCTATGTAGTATTTATTGCAAAGGGTGCAGGTGATGATGTATATTGTATTAGTGGTGTTAATGGAGAAGTGGCCTATGATGGGGAATTCTGTTTTGTTGTGAGTGTTAAGGATGGTTTTCCGTTGTTTGTAATGTTGACTGTTAGGGGGGGGTAGTGTGAGTGTATGATCTGAAAATTTTGATTTGACCAGGATGTTTTGTAGATTTTTATGTTTTCTGAAAGCTGAAATGAGTTTGTGTTGTGAGAAGGCCGGGTGTTGGGAATGGAGGTTTGTGAAGTGGTTTTTAATGATATGTTGCAGACCTATTGATTGGTGTGAAAAAGTGGAGACAAAGGGAATGAGATGTGTGGGTGAAGTGGGGTTGAATGAAGTGCGGGGACCTGAATTCTGGTTGGATGGGGGAGGGAGGGGTGGTCGGTGATAGGGGTTTGGGAGGGGGGAAGGGGGAGGATACGGGTTAGGGTTAGGAAGGAGGGAAGAGGAGGGGTTGGGGTTTGGGAAGGGGGGTGGGTTAGGGTTTGGGTTAGGAAGAGGGGGTGGGTTGGGGTTAGGGTTAGGGGATGGGTTGGGGTTAGGGTTAGGAAGAGGGCATAGGTTAGGGTAAGGGTTAGAAAGAGAAGGTAGGATAGGGTTAGGGTTAGAAAGAGTGGGTGGGTTGGGGTTAGGGTTAGGGAAGAGGGAAGGGTCAGGGGTAGGGTTAGGGTTGGGAAAAGGAGAGGGGTTAAGGTTAGGAAAAGGGGAGGGATTAGGGTTAGGCAAGGGGGAAGGTTTGGGGTTGGGAAGAGGAGGTAGGGGATGGGGAGGGTCAGGGAGAGGGGAGGAGGTAGGAAAGAAGTTAGGGTTAGTAAGGGGGGAGGGGTTAGGGTTAGGAAAAGGGAGTAGGGGATAGTAGGGGTCAGGGAGAGGGGAGGGGTTAGGATCAGGTAAGGGTAAGGGCTTAGGGTCAGGGAAGGGGGAGGGAGGAGGATACACACCCTGGTTCAGGTAAGGGGAAGTGGGTTGGGAATTAGGTTTCGGGGAAAGGGATGGGGGAAGGTTGGGGTTAGGAAGGAGGGAGGGGGAGGGATACAAACCTTGGTTCAGGTAGGGGAGGGGAGGGTTGGGTTTAGTACCAGAATTAGGTTGAGGTAGTTTGGTTTGTTGAGTGGGGTAAGTGGGAGATGGAGTGGGGGAGGAGCGAGTGGGAGCGAGAGAGGCCAGTGTGGTGTTTTTTATTGTGCGTAAAAAGCGTTTGGAATATCCTCTGGAAGTCAAGCTGTTAAAAAGAGTTTTGGTGGCGGTATGGAAATCTTGAATATTGGAGCAAATACGGAAAAAGCGGATGAGTTGTGATTTTATTATTCCTTTGAATGTGTGTTTTGGGTGGTAACTTGATTTATGGAGAAGGGCGTGAGTGTCTGTGGGCTTGAAATAGACTTTAGTTTGAAGTGTTTTGTTATTATTGTTGGGGGGGCTGAAAAAGGTAGTAGTGTCCAGGAAGTTTATTTCTTGTGTGTTTGTGGTGTATTTAACGGAAATGGAGGAGTGGTGGTTATTGAGGATTTCTATGAATTCTGTGAATTGTGAAATGGGGTGAGTCCAGATGCCAAATATGTCGTCTAAAAATCTGAGGTAAATGATGGGTTGTAGGGGACATTTTTGAAGGGCTTCTCGCTCCCACTCGCTCATATAAAGGTTTGCATATGAAGGTGCGAACCTTTGTCCCATGGCTGTTCCATGTATTTGTAAATAAAACTGGTTGTTGAAAAGGAAATCGTTATTTTTAAGACAGAGTTCAATGAGGTTTAATAGTTGTGAATCCGGGCGGGTGGGGTCTGGGTTATTGTTAAAAATGGTGCGTATGGTTTGAAGTCCAAGGTCTGTGTTTATGTTGGTGTATAGATTGTTGATATCTATTGTGAACAGGACGGATTGTGGGGGAACTGAGATTGAGCGGATTTTTTCGATGAAATGGTAAGTGTCTTTTATGTAACTTGGATGTTGTGTGGAAAGGGGGCCTAGGAAATGATCGATGTATTGGGCTATGTGGTATGTGGAGCTATTGCAATCTGAAACTATTGGTCTGCCGGGAGGAACTGCAAAGGGAATGGTCCATGTGTGTGGTTCTTTATGTATTTTGGGGAGAAGGTAGAAATATCGGGGGCGTGGGTGATCTGGTCCTGAGAGGTAGTTTTTTTGTTTTGCATTTATGTATTTTTTATGGTAAAGTTCCTGTATTATTGTTCTAACTTTTTGTTGTGTTTGCGGTTGGATTGTTTCTTGTAATTTTTTGTAATAGGTGGTGTTGTTAAGTTGATTATTAGCTTCAAAAAGGTACTGGTGGCGGTCCATGATAACTATTTTAGATCCTTTATCTGCAGGTTTGAAAATGATATTAGGATTTTTATTGAGTTCCAGAAGGGCCCTACGTTCCGGCCCCGACAGATTATCTGGGGTATCCCTTCGGGGCCGGAAACGTTGTAGGGCCCTTGTGTTTTGATGAATGAACTGATTGGTGAGGGGGTGGAGTTGGTCGGATGGGGGTTCCCAATGAGAGGGGTGGGTGAACAGTGTAGGTTGTGCGGTAGTTTTATTGTGAAAATAGTCTGTGATTTTGATCCGTCTATGGAATTGATGTAGATCCCTTTGCAGTTCCTCCCGGTCTAGGTTTGTGGGTCGTGGAATGAAGGAAAGTCCTTTTTCTAGCAGGGTTTGTTGTGGTGTGGAGGGTGTGAAGAGGGTTGCCAGGTTGAGGATGATTGATGGGGAGTTCCAGTCTAGATTCTGTGGGGTGTGTGATTGTTTGTCCGGGTTGACTTCTGGTGTTAATGTAAATTTAGTTGTTGCATCCAGTTTTGGAAGATTGTTTTGGCTGTGGTGGGGGTCCAGTGTATGTTATCTTTTTCTGTGTGGAAGGTGTCATGGGGTATTTCAAACAGGATGGGGAAGTTTGTGGTCATGATGTTATTGATTAATGTGAGATTACTTTTTTGGGTGGGGGTGAGATTTGGTGAAAAGTTGATGATTGGAAAATAGATGTCTGCGTTTGGAAATGTGAATTTGGCCTGCCGGAAGAGGGATTTTAGCTGTTTGGTTGTGGTCTGTCTGGGGTCTTGATCTTTATTGTTTAGTCCTATGGAGAAGATGACGATTTTGACGTGGGGGTTGGTTATTGTTTTTTCGATGATTTTGAGGAAGTGATATGAGTTGGCGCCGGGGTAGCTGTCGAGTTGAATTTGAGGGTTGGTGTGTCCGGGGATGCGATTGATGTTTGAGTCTCCTAAAATAATTACGGGTCTACGGGGTTTGAAGAACCAGTCTTGTATTTTACGGGTGGGGCGTGCAATGTGGTAATTGGGTCTGAAGAAGGTTGTTGGGGTGGGTGTGTTGGTGGTTGGGGTTGTGTTGGTGTGTTCTTGAATTTTTTGTGTGGGGGAGGTAATGGAGGTGTTTGTTGGGGTACGGTTGAGTTTCAGTGACAGATCTGCAATGGAAAGGTCTAGTAAATGTGTTTCAGGGTTTGGAGTGGAAGGTTGCTGTGGTGAGAAGGGAAGTGCGTGAGATATGGATGAGTCCTGGGGGTTTAGATTAGCATTGAGAGGGTAGGGGAGAGGGGTGGGTTGGGGAGAGAGTGGGGCCGCAGTTTCTGGGGGAGATGGAATGGTTTCTAGGGGGGGCGGGGAGGTGGGTGTGTTGTGTTCCGTGTTGCTAAGAGAGGGCTCAGATTGGGTTTTCTTTCGGTTTTGGTTAACCTTCAAGGCCCCTTTCATCATTTTTGCCGGCTCTCTTGTTTTTGGGGATTTTGGTGGAGATTTGTTTTGTGGTTTTTCCAGGGTTTTCCGGGCGGTGGTCTTGGTGCTTTCAGTCTGGGAAGGGTAGGAGGAGATGGTGTCGGCTGTATGGACAGAAACATTTGAATGGTTATTGAGGGATATGGTTTGTAATGTGTGGTTTTGGGGTGAGTGTGTAGGGGGGTGGTGGATTTGGGCTGTAATTGTTTTGCAAGATTTGGGGGGATTTTTACCTGGGGGTGTAGGGGGAAGGATAGGGGAAATGGGGGCGTGTGTGGTGGTTGTAAGTAGGGGTCCCCAGGTGACTTTGCGGGGTTTTGGTGGGAGTGAAAGTGGGGTGGAGGTTGTGGGGTTTTGAGGTGTATTGTCCAGGTCCATGGGGTCCGGTTTTTCTTGTTCATGGGGGGTTGGTGGAGGTCGAATGGGGCCTGTTCGGGTTGGTTTGGTGATGGGGAGGGTGGTTTTATAGATGGGATATGGTGGAGGAAGGGAAGCGGATTGTGGTTTACTGGGGTTGGTTTGAGGTGTTGTTTGTGTGCCTGTATGTGAATGTTTTGGAGGTTGATCAAGTGTGGAGGAGTGGTGCTGTTTTATTTCTTCTGTCATAGTGGTTCGGGGGCCTAGGTAGAGGGAGAGTGCTTTGGGGGCAGCTGGTTTGGGGAGAGGGGGATATGTTTCTTCTTGGATGGTTGGCAGAGTGGCGGGTTGTGTATGGTTGTGGGTTGGTTGTGAGGTTGTAGGTGTTGGTTGTAATATTGTTTTTATTGTTGTAATGGTGTCCTGAGTTAACCTGTCCCCGTACCTTTTCCGGGCCCAACCAGTGGCTATCTGTAGGGCTAGGGGATTAAATGTTGTGGGATTGATTGTGGCTATGACGGTTGTGTAATGTTCTTGTAAAATGGAAATGGTGTTTATCATCCAGTTTGTTGTGTTATGGTGTATTTTGTTTTTGGTTTCTGGGTTGGGTGCTGATGGTTTAATGAAATCTGTGAGTCTGTGTATTTGCCGTAGCATTCCGGGTGGAAAGGTGCCGGTGGTGGTAGCTTTGTCCATAATATTCTTGTGATGAATGGCTTGTATTAATTTGAAATATTGTTTGCTTGTAGTTCTGGTTTCTGGATCTGGGGGTTGGGTGAGAGCGGTTGCGTAAGTGTGATGTGTGTGGTTGTGATTGAATCTAGTTGCTGGTTGTGTGGGGAGTGACATTAGTGGTTGAGGCCTATTATTTCTAAAAGTGGGTGTATGAGTAGGTGTGGGTGCGTGTCTGTGTATGTATGTGTGTGGGGAGCCATTTTGAGCTCTGCTACCGGGTGTAGCCCCCGCTTTAAAAAATGATGAATACATTAGTGTGGAGGGCTCTTACCTTTTTATGATGATGGTCCTGGTGGGGAATCGAACTCGGGTATTCTGGGTGATGATCCTGTTGTTGAACCTTTAGTCCATGAGAGCAGTCAGGAAGGGGGTCTTTTATTGCTGGTTTTGAGATGATGCGATGAGGTTTGTCCTTGTAGATTTGAAGATGATGAAAATGGAGTACGGGATCCTGGAGTGAGAGTCTTTATTGTTAGTTTTGAAGTTGGAGAATTGAGAAGTTGTTGTTTTTGTGATGGTCCTGGTGGGGAATCGAACTCGGGGATTCCGAGTGAAGGTCCAGTTGGTTAACCTTTAGTCCACCAGTGGAGTTGGGAAGAGGGTCTTGTATTACTTGCTTTGAATTGTAGTGGTCGATGAGGTGAGGTTTATTTGAAGAAGATGGAGATGGAGTACCGGATCCTGAGATGGAAGTCTTTATTGCTGGTTTTGAAGGTGGAGAACTGAAGAGTTGTTCGTCTTGTGAGGATGTGATGAATGTCCAGACGGAATAGTTGAGATGGTAGCCGTTTTTATGGTTTAAAAGGAAGGTTCAGTTAAAAAGAGCCGGTTAAAAAAGAGAGTTCGTTCTTTTTCCAAAAAAAGGGGGGGGAGGGGGGCCTGGTTGCCCGTGTTGGGCTGGTAGAGCCCTCCACGAAAAATTGTTTAAAAGGGATTTTATTCAAATTTAGAGTTTAAAAAGAAGAGAAAAGAGGTGCAAATAGCAATTCTGGTAAAAACTTTAGTAAGATAGGTAAAAAAGGTTTTTAATATAGAAGGATAAAAGGATAAAAAATATAAAATCAGCAGAGGCTTACACACGGCAGCAGTCCCGACGTTTCGCAACACTTGTTGCTTCTTCAGGGGAAGTTTAACTAATGGCTCCGTTGTGTGTTATATACTGTTAAAAATTAAAAATTGTTCACTCCCTCTTGGGGTGTGTGTATGTATGGTGTCATGTGTGGATTGGCTGAGGAATCTGGGGGTGTGGTTTATTTTGGAGGGAAAAAGGTATACTGAAAACTGGTTGGCTGGTGGTAAGTGATTTTGGAGGGAGATGGTCCTATTGGTGTATGTGAGGGGAGTCGGTTTGGAACAGGGAAAATGTATTATTTTTGTGGGGGAAAGGAGGATTGTGTGGCTGTATAGCTCAACTGGTTAGGCCCAGGGTCCAAGTACGGATGACTGGGGTTCGAGGCCCGGTGGTGGCACCGTTCCTTATTTGGGGGGAGGGAGGGAATAAAAAAAAAAAAAAAAAAAAAAAAAAAAAAAAAAAAAAAAAAAAAAAAAAAAAAAAAAAAAAATTATTGTTTTAAATTGTGTGTTCTGTGTCAGTCCAATTTGTTCTCTGGGGGGTCTTGAACCTGGAACTAACTGTTTTGTATGTCTGGGTGTAGACCTCTTTACTATTTGTACCAGGTATGAGTAACTGGTCAGGTTTAGATGTTTTGTAATTCCAGGTATGGGGCTGTGTTAAAAAAAAACTAATAAAAGACTATAAAAGCTGTGTGTTGTGTCCTTTTTGTTTTATTGTCTAAGGGGGTGTTGAACCTGGGTACTTCTATCTGGCATATCTGGGTGTGAACCTCTATGCCAAACGGTTGGGTTGTGGGTACCTGTTCGGATTACTAAGGGGAGATCTTAAGAAAAAGTTGCAGGGGTGGTGTTTAAAAGTTAACTTTGTGTGCTAAAATGTGTGGAGGACTGAATAGCTCAGTTAGTTGGGCCCAGGGAAACCGGTCTGGGCAGCGGCGGTTCGAGACCCAGTGGCGGCAGATCGGCAACCCGGGATACCAAGGGTCCCCACCGGGAGCAGGTTGGTCACCCATGAAGGATGTTTTATCCTTTTGTGTTAAAAATGGAGTGAAAGCGCAAAACAGTGGCACTGGCTAGGTTAGGGTTGGGTTAGGGTTGGGGTTATGGGTTTCTGTTTGGAACTGTTTTGCACGGGCCTACTAGAATTGCGTGGATGGCAGTTAAAAATTGAGTTATGGAGAAGTAGGGAGGAGGGGAAGGGAGGGAAAGAGGGTATAGGGGGAAGGGGGAAGGGATATATGTTTGTGGAGGGGGGGGGGGGGGGGGGTTTTGGAGTGTAGGGGGTGCGTTAAAATTGGTGGCGGTGCCACCAAGTGGGAAGATTAAAATTGATGGGGGTGCCATCAAGGAGGGAGGTTAAAATTGGTGGCGGTGCCACCAAGGGAGAATGTGTTTAAAATTGGTGGCGGTGCCACCAAGGGTGTGTGTATATGAAGGGTATGAGGGAGGGAAGGGCAGAGGTGGGGAGGGAAGGGGGGAAGGGGGAAAGGGAGGAAAAAGAAAAAAATGTTTTTTTATTGAAAAAAGGGGGTTGTATATGAACCGGTTGGAGTCCAGATTTGTTTGTAACCAATTCAGGGTATAAGGTACCTGCGTCCCAGTGGGGAATCGAACCCCCGCTGCCCAGGTGGCAGTCCTGGTGGTGATCCCCCAGGCCACGAACGTTGTGGATGATGGAGTAGGAGGGGGACTTAAGTCTTTTTTGTTATAGAAGTCAATATGAAAGAACAATTAAAAAAGTCACACCAAACTAAGTATATAAAAAAATCGATAAGTGCTCCAATTAAAAGTGTTTAAAAAGTCACGCCAAATTAGTATAAGTATAAAATAAATAAATAAGTGCTCTAATTAAAAGTGGTAATAGGTGTTATATACAGCATGCATTAGAATCAAGTTCCTCTCTACTCGGTTTCTGTCCGGGTCGGGGTTTGAACCAGGGCTTATTAATTGGGGGTCCCTGGACATTTCCTCTGTGCCAACGGAGCTTTGTGAGTTGTGTGGGGGAAAGTCCTAAATGTAGGGAAAAAAAAAAAAAAAAAAAAAAAAAAAAAAAAAAAAAAAAAAAATTAAATAAAAATAAAAAAAATAAAAAAAAAAAAAAAATTAAAAAAGAAATGAGAAATGAAAGTAAAAATAAGTGTAAATACATTAATATGTAAATATATAAATAAGAGGGAGATAAAGGGGAGGGAGGGGTTTAGGGTGAAGGTAAGTGATTGGGACAGGTTAACTCTGGGAGGGAAGGTGAAATTATTGTTGTTGTGTGTTATTTTAGTTATTGAGTCCGTGTGGGGTGGTTGTGTTTAGTTTGTGTATCCAGATTATTTCTGCTCTTTTGCGTTGTTTTGTTGTCCAGTTGTTGTTGTGTTGTAAACCAGATATTGTAAGGTGAGTGGAGGAGTGTGTTTGAAAATGTTGGACCAGGGGGGTGGTTAATTGTCCTTTGTCTATATTGTATAGGTGTTGGGATAAACGGGTGTAGATAGAGTGTTTGGTTTCGCCTATGTAGTATTTATTGCAAAGGGTGCAGGTGATGATGTATATTGTATTAGTGGTGTTAATGGAGAAGTGGCCTATGATGGGGAATTCTGTTTTGTTGTGAGTGTTAAGGATGGTTTTCCGTTGTTTGTAATGTTGACTGTTAGGGGGGGGTAGTGTGAGTGTATGATCTGAAAATTTTGATTTGACCAGGATGTTTTGTAGATTTTTATGTTTTCTGAAAGCTGAAATGAGTTTGTGTTGTGAGAAGGCCGGGTGTTGGGAATGGAGGTTTGTGAAGTGGTTTTTAATGATATGTTGCAGACCTATTGATTGGTGTGAAAAAGTGGAGACAAAGGGAATGAGATGTGTGGGTGAAGTGGGGTTGAATGAAGTGCGGGGACCTGAATTCTGGTTGGATGGGGGAGGGAGGGGTGGTCGGTGATAGGGGTTTGGGAGGGGGGAAGGGGGAGGATACGGGTTAGGGTTAGGAAGGAGGGAAGAGGAGGGGTTGGGGTTTGGGAAGGGGGGTGGGTTAGGGTTTGGGTTAGGAAGAGGGGGTGGGTTGGGGTTAGGGTTAGGGGATGGGTTGGGGTTAGGGTTAGGAAGAGGGCATAGGTTAGGGTAAGGGTTAGAAAGAGAAGGTAGGATAGGGTTAGGGTTAGAAAGAGTGGGTGGGTTGGGGTTAGGGTTAGGGAAGAGGGAAGGGTCAGGGGTAGGGTTAGGGTTGGGAAAAGGAGAGGGGTTAAGGTTAGGAAAAGGGGAGGGATTAGGGTTAGGCAAGGGGGAAGGTTTGGGGTTGGGAAGAGGAGGTAGGGGATGGGGAGGGTCAGGGAGAGGGGAGGAGGTAGGAAAGAAGTTAGGGTTAGTAAGGGGGGAGGGGTTAGGGTTAGGAAAAGGGAGTAGGGGATAGTAGGGGTCAGGGAGAGGGGAGGGGTTAGGATCAGGTAAGGGTAAGGGCTTAGGGTCAGGGAAGGGGGAGGGAGGAGGATACACACCCTGGTTCAGGTAAGGGGAAGTGGGTTGGGAATTAGGTTTCGGGGAAAGGGATGGGGGAAGGTTGGGGTTAGGAAGGAGGGAGGGGGAGGGATACAAACCTTGGTTCAGGTAGGGGAGGGGAGGGTTGGGTTTAGTACCAGAATTAGGTTGAGGTAGTTTGGTTTGTTGAGTGGGGTAAGTGGGAGATGGAGTGGGGGAGGAGCGAGTGGGAGCGAGAGAGGCCAGTGTGGTGTTTTTTATTGTGCGTAAAAAGCGTTTGGAATATCCTCTGGAAGTCAAGCTGTTAAAAAGAGTTTTGGTGGCGGTATGGAAATCTTGAATATTGGAGCAAATACGGAAAAAGCGGATGAGTTGTGATTTTATTATTCCTTTGAATGTGTGTTTTGGGTGGTAACTTGATTTATGGAGAAGGGCGTGAGTGTCTGTGGGCTTGAAATAGACTTTAGTTTGAAGTGTTTTGTTATTATTGTTGGGGGGGCTGAAAAAGGTAGTAGTGTCCAGGAAGTTTATTTCTTGTGTGTTTGTGGTGTATTTAACGGAAATGGAGGAGTGGTGGTTATTGAGGATTTCTATGAATTCTGTGAATTGTGAAATGGGGTGAGTCCAGATGCCAAATATGTCGTCTAAAAATCTGAGGTAAATGATGGGTTGTAGGGGACATTTTTGAAGGGCTTCTCGCTCCCACTCGCTCATATAAAGGTTTGCATATGAAGGTGCGAACCTTTGTCCCATGGCTGTTCCATGTATTTGTAAATAAAACTGGTTGTTGAAAAGGAAATCGTTATTTTTAAGACAGAGTTCAATGAGGTTTAATAGTTGTGAATCCGGGCGGGTGGGGTCTGGGTTATTGTTAAAAATGGTGCGTATGGTTTGAAGTCCAAGGTCTGTGTTTATGTTGGTGTATAGATTGTTGATATCTATTGTGAACAGGACGGATTGTGGGGGAACTGAGATTGAGCGGATTTTTTCGATGAAATGGTAAGTGTCTTTTATGTAACTTGGATGTTGTGTGGAAAGGGGGCCTAGGAAATGATCGATGTATTGGGCTATGTGGTATGTGGAGCTATTGCAATCTGAAACTATTGGTCTGCCGGGAGGAACTGCAAAGGGAATGGTCCATGTGTGTGGTTCTTTATGTATTTTGGGGAGAAGGTAGAAATATCGGGGGCGTGGGTGATCTGGTCCTGAGAGGTAGTTTTTTTGTTTTGCATTTATGTATTTTTTATGGTAAAGTTCCTGTATTATTGTTCTAACTTTTTGTTGTGTTTGCGGTTGGATTGTTTCTTGTAATTTTTTGTAATAGGTGGTGTTGTTAAGTTGATTATTAGCTTCAAAAAGGTACTGGTGGCGGTCCATGATAACTATTTTAGATCCTTTATCTGCAGGTTTGAAAATGATATTAGGATTTTTATTGAGTTCCAGAAGGGCCCTACGTTCCGGCCCCGACAGATTATCTGGGGTATCCCTTCGGGGCCGGAAACGTTGTAGGGCCCTTGTGTTTTGATGAATGAACTGATTGGTGAGGGGGTGGAGTTGGTCGGATGGGGGTTCCCAATGAGAGGGGTGGGTGAACAGTGTAGGTTGTGCGGTAGTTTTATTGTGAAAATAGTCTGTGATTTTGATCCGTCTATGGAATTGATGTAGATCCCTTTGCAGTTCCTCCCGGTCTAGGTTTGTGGGTCGTGGAATGAAGGAAAGTCCTTTTTCTAGCAGGGTTTGTTGTGGTGTGGAGGGTGTGAAGAGGGTTGCCAGGTTGAGGATGATTGATGGGGAGTTCCAGTCTAGATTCTGTGGGGTGTGTGATTGTTTGTCCGGGTTGACTTCTGGTGTTAATGTAAATTTAGTTGTTGCATCCAGTTTTGGAAGATTGTTTTGGCTGTGGTGGGGGTCCAGTGTATGTTATCTTTTTCTGTGTGGAAGGTGTCATGGGGTATTTCAAACAGGATGGGGAAGTTTGTGGTCATGATGTTATTGATTAATGTGAGATTACTTTTTTGGGTGGGGGTGAGATTTGGTGAAAAGTTGATGATTGGAAAATAGATGTCTGCGTTTGGAAATGTGAATTTGGCCTGCCGGAAGAGGGATTTTAGCTGTTTGGTTGTGGTCTGTCTGGGGTCTTGATCTTTATTGTTTAGTCCTATGGAGAAGATGACGATTTTGACGTGGGGGTTGGTTATTGTTTTTTCGATGATTTTGAGGAAGTGATATGAGTTGGCGCCGGGGTAGCTGTCGAGTTGAATTTGAGGGTTGGTGTGTCCGGGGATGCGATTGATGTTTGAGTCTCCTAAAATAATTACGGGTCTACGGGGTTTGAAGAACCAGTCTTGTATTTTACGGGTGGGGCGTGCAATGTGGTAATTGGGTCTGAAGAAGGTTGTTGGGGTGGGTGTGTTGGTGGTTGGGGTTGTGTTGGTGTGTTCTTGAATTTTTTGTGTGGGGGAGGTAATGGAGGTGTTTGTTGGGGTACGGTTGAGTTTCAGTGACAGATCTGCAATGGAAAGGTCTAGTAAATGTGTTTCAGGGTTTGGAGTGGAAGGTTGCTGTGGTGAGAAGGGAAGTGCGTGAGATATGGATGAGTCCTGGGGGTTTAGATTAGCATTGAGAGGGTAGGGGAGAGGGGTGGGTTGGGGAGAGAGTGGGGCCGCAGTTTCTGGGGGAGATGGAATGGTTTCTAGGGGGGGCGGGGAGGTGGGTGTGTTGTGTTCCGTGTTGCTAAGAGAGGGCTCAGATTGGGTTTTCTTTCGGTTTTGGTTAACCTTCAAGGCCCCTTTCATCATTTTTGCCGGCTCTCTTGTTTTTGGGGATTTTGGTGGAGATTTGTTTTGTGGTTTTTCCAGGGTTTTCCGGGCGGTGGTCTTGGTGCTTTCAGTCTGGGAAGGGTAGGAGGAGATGGTGTCGGCTGTATGGACAGAAACATTTGAATGGTTATTGAGGGATATGGTTTGTAATGTGTGGTTTTGGGGTGAGTGTGTAGGGGGGTGGTGGATTTGGGCTGTAATTGTTTTGCAAGATTTGGGGGGATTTTTACCTGGGGGTGTAGGGGGAAGGATAGGGGAAATGGGGGCGTGTGTGGTGGTTGTAAGTAGGGGTCCCCAGGTGACTTTGCGGGGTTTTGGTGGGAGTGAAAGTGGGGTGGAGGTTGTGGGGTTTTGAGGTGTATTGTCCAGGTCCATGGGGTCCGGTTTTTCTTGTTCATGGGGGGTTGGTGGAGGTCGAATGGGGCCTGTTCGGGTTGGTTTGGTGATGGGGAGGGTGGTTTTATAGATGGGATATGGTGGAGGAAGGGAAGCGGATTGTGGTTTACTGGGGTTGGTTTGAGGTGTTGTTTGTGTGCCTGTATGTGAATGTTTTGGAGGTTGATCAAGTGTGGAGGAGTGGTGCTGTTTTATTTCTTCTGTCATAGTGGTTCGGGGGCCTAGGTAGAGGGAGAGTGCTTTGGGGGCAGCTGGTTTGGGGAGAGGGGGATATGTTTCTTCTTGGATGGTTGGCAGAGTGGCGGGTTGTGTATGGTTGTGGGTTGGTTGTGAGGTTGTAGGTGTTGGTTGTAATATTGTTTTTATTGTTGTAATGGTGTCCTGAGTTAACCTGTCCCCGTACCTTTTCCGGGCCCAACCAGTGGCTATCTGTAGGGCTAGGGGATTAAATGTTGTGGGATTGATTGTGGCTATGACGGTTGTGTAATGTTCTTGTAAAATGGAAATGGTGTTTATCATCCAGTTTGTTGTGTTATGGTGTATTTTGTTTTTGGTTTCTGGGTTGGGTGCTGATGGTTTAATGAAATCTGTGAGTCTGTGTATTTGCCGTAGCATTCCGGGTGGAAAGGTGCCGGTGGTGGTAGCTTTGTCCATAATATTCTTGTGATGAATGGCTTGTATTAATTTGAAATATTGTTTGCTTGTAGTTCTGGTTTCTGGATCTGGGGGTTGGGTGAGAGCGGTTGCGTAAGTGTGATGTGTGTGGTTGTGATTGAATCTAGTTGCTGGTTGTGTGGGGAGTGACATTAGTGGTTGAGGCCTATTATTTCTAAAAGTGGGTGTATGAGTAGGTGTGGGTGCGTGTCTGTGTATGTATGTGTGTGGGGAGCCATTTTGAGCTCTGCTGCCGGGTGTAGCCCCCGCTTTAAAAAATGATGAATACATTAGTGTGGAGGGCTCTTACCTTTTTATGATGATGGTCCTGGTGGGGAATCGAACTCGGGTATTCTGGGTGATGATCCTGTTGTTGAACCTTTAGTCCATGAGAGCAGTCAGGAAGGGGGTCTTTTATTGCTGGTTTTGAGATGATGCGATGAGGTTTGTCCTTGTAGATTTGAAGATGATGAAAATGGAGTACGGGATCCTGGAGTGAGAGTCTTTATTGTTAGTTTTGAAGTTGGAGAATTGAGAAGTTGTTGTTTTTGTGATGGTCCTGGTGGGGAATCGAACTCGGGGATTCCGAGTGAAGGTCCAGTTGGTTAACCTTTAGTCCACCAGTGGAGTTGGGAAGAGGGTCTTGTATTACTTGCTTTGAATTGTAGTGGTCGATGAGGTGAGGTTTATTTGAAGAAGATGGAGATGGAGTACCGGATCCTGAGATGGAAGTCTTTATTGCTGGTTTTGAAGGTGGAGAACTGAAGAGTTGTTCGTCTTGTGAGGATGTGATGAATGTCCAGACGGAATAGTTGAGATGGTAGCCGTTTTTATGGTTTAAAAGGAAGGTTCAGTTAAAAAGAGCCGGTTAAAAAAGAGAGTTCGTTCTTTTTCCAAAAAAAGGGGGGGGAGGGGGGCCTGGTTGCCCGTGTTGGGCTGGTAGAGCCCTCCACGAAAAATTGTTTAAAAGGGATTTTATTCAAATTTAGAGTTTAAAAAGAAGAGAAAAGAGGTGCAAATAGCAATTCTGGTAAAAACTTTAGTAAGATAGGTAAAAAAGGTTTTTAATATAGAAGGATAAAAGGATAAAAAATATAAAATCAGCAGAGGCTTACACACGGCAGCAGTCCCGACGTTTCGCAACACTTGTTGCTTCTTCAGGGGAAGTTTAACTAATGGCTCCGTTGTGTGTTATATACTGTTAAAAATTAAAAATTGTTCACTCCCTCTTGGGGTGTGTGTATGTATGGTGTCATGTGTGGATTGGCTGAGGAATCTGGGGGTGTGGTTTATTTTGGAGGGAAAAAGGTATACTGAAAACTGGTTGGCTGGTGGTAAGTGATTTTGGAGGGAGATGGTCCTATTGGTGTATGTGAGGGGAGTCGGTTTGGAACAGGGAAAATGTATTATTTTTGTGGGGGAAAGGAGGATTGTGTGGCTGTATAGCTCAACTGGTTAGGCCCAGGGTCCAAGTACGGATGACTGGGGTTCGAGGCCCGGTGGTGGCACCGTTCCTTATTTGGGGGGAGGGAGGGAATAAAAAAAAAAAAAAAAAAAAAAAAAAAAAAAAAAAAAAAAAAAAAAAAAAAAAAAAAAAAAAAAAAATTATTGTTTTAAATTGTGTGTTCTGTGTCAGTCCAATTTGTTCTCTGGGGGGTCTTGAACCTGGAACTAACTGTTTTGTATGTCTGGGTGTAGACCTCTTTACTATTTGTACCAGGTATGAGTAACTGGTCAGGTTTAGATGTTTTGTAATTCCAGGTATGGGGCTGTGTTAAAAAAAAACTAATAAAAGACTATAAAAGCTGTGTGTTGTGTCCTTTTTGTTTTATTGTCTAAGGGGGTGTTGAACCTGGGTACTTCTATCTGGCATATCTGGGTGTGAACCTCTATGCCAAACGGTTGGGTTGTGGGTACCTGTTCGGATTACTAAGGGGAGATCTTAAGAAAAAGTTGCAGGGGTGGTGTTTAAAAGTTAACTTTGTGTGCTAAAATGTGTGGAGGACTGAATAGCTCAGTTAGTTGGGCCCAGGGAAACCGGTCTGGGCAGCGGCGGTTCGAGACCCAGTGGCGGCAGATCGGCAACCCGGGATACCAAGGGTCCCCACCGGGAGCAGGTTGGTCACCCATGAAGGATGTTTTATCCTTTTGTGTTAAAAATGGAGTGAAAGCGCAAAACAGTGGCACTGGCTAGGTTAGGGTTGGGTTAGGGTTGGGGTTATGGGTTTCTGTTTGGAACTGTTTTGCACGGGCCTACTAGAATTGCGTGGATGGCAGTTAAAAATTGAGTTATGGAGAAGTAGGGAGGAGGGGAAGGGAGGGAAAGAGGGTATAGGGGGAAGGGGGAAGGGATATATGTTTGTGGAGGGGGGGGGGGGGGGGGGTTTTGGAGTGTAGGGGGTGCGTTAAAATTGGTGGCGGTGCCACCAAGTGGGAAGATTAAAATTGATGGGGGTGCCATCAAGGAGGGAGGTTAAAATTGGTGGCGGTGCCACCAAGGGAGAATGTGTTTAAAATTGGTGGCGGTGCCACCAAGGGTGTGTGTATATGAAGGGTATGAGGGAGGGAAGGGCAGAGGTGGGGAGGGAAGGGGGGAAGGGGGAAAGGGAGGAAAAAGAAAAAAATGTTTTTTTATTGAAAAAAGGGGGTTGTATATGAACCGGTTGGAGTCCAGATTTGTTTGTAACCAATTCAGGGTATAAGGTACCTGCGTCCCAGTGGGGAATCGAACCCCCGCTGCCCAGGTGGCAGTCCTGGTGGTGATCCCCCAGGCCACGAACGTTGTGGATGATGGAGTAGGAGGGGGACTTAAGTCTTTTTTGTTATAGAAGTCAATATGAAAGAACAATTAAAAAAGTCACACCAAACTAAGTATATAAAAAAATCGATAAGTGCTCCAATTAAAAGTGTTTAAAAAGTCACGCCAAATTAGTATAAGTATAAAATAAATAAATAAGTGCTCTAATTAAAAGTGGTAATAGGTGTTATATACAGCATGCATTAGAATCAAGTTCCTCTCTACTCGGTTTCTGTCCGGGTCGGGGTTTGAACCAGGGCTTATTAATTGGGGGTCCCTGGACATTTCCTCTGTGCCAACGGAGCTTTGTGAGTTGTGTGGGGGAAAGTCCTAAATGTAGGGAAAAAAAAAAAAAAAAAAAAAAAAAAAAAAAAAAAAAAAAAAAAAAAATTAAATAAAAATAAAAAAAATAAAAAAAAAAAAAATTAAAAAAGAAATGAGAAATGAAAGTAAAAATAAGTGTAAATACATTAATATGTAAATATATAAATAAGAGGGAGATAAAGGGGAGGGAGGGGTTTAGGGTGAAGGTAAGTGATTGGGACAGGTTAACTCTGGGAGGGAAGG
The DNA here is from genome assembly GCA_023373845.1 of Nibea coibor. Classification (NCBI taxonomy): domain Eukaryota; kingdom Metazoa; phylum Chordata; class Actinopteri; family Sciaenidae; genus Nibea; species Nibea coibor. Next base: position 27,537,354 of record CM041718.1, on the reverse strand, counting down.
TGAAATTATTGTTGTTGTGTGTTATTTTAGTTATTGAGTCCGTGTGGGGTGGTTGTGTTTAGTTTGTGTATCCAGATTATTTCTGCTCTTTTGCGTTGTTTTGTTGTCCAGTTGTTGTTGTGTTGTAAACCAGATATTGTAAGGTGAGTGGAGGAGTGTGTTTGAAAATGTTGGACCAGGGGGGTGGTTAATTGTCCTTTGTCTATATTGTATAGGTGTTGGGATAAACGGGTGTAGATAGAGTGTTTGGTTTCGCCTATGTAGTATTTATTGCAAAGGGTGCAGGTGATGATGTATATTGTATTAGTGGTGTTAATGGAGAAGTGGCCTATGATGGGGAATTCTGTTTTGTTGTGAGTGTTAAGGATGGTTTTCCGTTGTTTGTAATGTTGACTGTTAGGGGGGGGTAGTGTGAGTGTATGATCTGAAAATTTTGATTTGACCAGGATGTTTTGTAGATTTTTATGTTTTCTGAAAGCTGAAATGAGTTTGTGTTGTGAGAAGGCCGGGTGTTGGGAATGGAGGTTTGTGAAGTGGTTTTTAATGATATGTTGCAGACCTATTGATTGGTGTGAAAAAGTGGAGACAAAGGGAATGAGATGTGTGGGTGAAGTGGGGTTGAATGAAGTGCGGGGACCTGAATTCTGGTTGGATGGGGGAGGGAGGGGTGGTCGGTGATAGGGGTTTGGGAGGGGGGAAGGGGGAGGATACGGGTTAGGGTTAGGAAGGAGGGAAGAGGAGGGGTTGGGGTTTGGGAAGGGGGGTGGGTTAGGGTTTGGGTTAGGAAGAGGGGGTGGGTTGGGGTTAGGGTTAGGGGATGGGTTGGGGTTAGGGTTAGGAAGAGGGCATAGGTTAGGGTAAGGGTTAGAAAGAGAAGGTAGGATAGGGTTAGGGTTAGAAAGAGTGGGTGGGTTGGGGTTAGGGTTAGGGAAGAGGGAAGGGTCAGGGGTAGGGTTAGGGTTGGGAAAAGGAGAGGGGTTAAGGTTAGGAAAAGGGGAGGGATTAGGGTTAGGCAAGGGGGAAGGTTTGGGGTTGGGAAGAGGAGGTAGGGGATGGGGAGGGTCAGGGAGAGGGGAGGAGGTAGGAAAGAAGTTAGGGTTAGTAAGGGGGGAGGGGTTAGGGTTAGGAAAAGGGAGTAGGGGATAGTAGGGGTCAGGGAGAGGGGAGGGGTTAGGATCAGGTAAGGGTAAGGGCTTAGGGTCAGGGAAGGGGGAGGGAGGAGGATACACACCCTGGTTCAGGTAAGGGGAAGTGGGTTGGGAATTAGGTTTCGGGGAAAGGGATGGGGGAAGGTTGGGGTTAGGAAGGAGGGAGGGGGAGGGATACAAACCTTGGTTCAGGTAGGGGAGGGGAGGGTTGGGTTTAGTACCAGAATTAGGTTGAGGTAGTTTGGTTTGTTGAGTGGGGTAAGTGGGAGATGGAGTGGGGGAGGAGCGAGTGGGAGCGAGAGAGGCCAGTGTGGTGTTTTTTATTGTGCGTAAAAAGCGTTTGGAATATCCTCTGGAAGTCAAGCTGTTAAAAAGAGTTTTGGTGGCGGTATGGAAATCTTGAATATTGGAGCAAATACGGAAAAAGCGGATGAGTTGTGATTTTATTATTCCTTTGAATGTGTGTTTTGGGTGGTAACTTGATTTATGGAGAAGGGCGTGAGTGTCTGTGGGCTTGAAATAGACTTTAGTTTGAAGTGTTTTGTTATTATTGTTGGGGGGGCTGAAAAAGGTAGTAGTGTCCAGGAAGTTTATTTCTTGTGTGTTTGTGGTGTATTTAACGGAAATGGAGGAGTGGTGGTTATTGAGGATTTCTATGAATTCTGTGAATTGTGAAATGGGGTGAGTCCAGATGCCAAATATGTCGTCTAAAAATCTGAGGTAAATGATGGGTTGTAGGGGACATTTTTGAAGGGCTTCTCGCTCCCACTCGCTCATATAAAGGTTTGCATATGAAGGTGCGAACCTTTGTCCCATGGCTGTTCCATGTATTTGTAAATAAAACTGGTTGTTGAAAAGGAAATCGTTATTTTTAAGACAGAGTTCAATGAGGTTTAATAGTTGTGAATCCGGGCGGGTGGGGTCTGGGTTATTGTTAAAAATGGTGCGTATGGTTTGAAGTCCAAGGTCTGTGTTTATGTTGGTGTATAGATTGTTGATATCTATTGTGAACAGGACGGATTGTGGGGGAACTGAGATTGAGCGGATTTTTTCGATGAAATGGTAAGTGTCTTTTATGTAACTTGGATGTTGTGTGGAAAGGGGGCCTAGGAAATGATCGATGTATTGGGCTATGTGGTATGTGGAGCTATTGCAATCTGAAACTATTGGTCTGCCGGGAGGAACTGCAAAGGGAATGGTCCATGTGTGTGGTTCTTTATGTATTTTGGGGAGAAGGTAGAAATATCGGGGGCGTGGGTGATCTGGTCCTGAGAGGTAGTTTTTTTGTTTTGCATTTATGTATTTTTTATGGTAAAGTTCCTGTATTATTGTTCTAACTTTTTGTTGTGTTTGCGGTTGGATTGTTTCTTGTAATTTTTTGTAATAGGTGGTGTTGTTAAGTTGATTATTAGCTTCAAAAAGGTACTGGTGGCGGTCCATGATAACTATTTTAGATCCTTTATCTGCAGGTTTGAAAATGATATTAGGATTTTTATTGAGTTCCAGAAGGGCCCTACGTTCCGGCCCCGACAGATTATCTGGGGTATCCCTTCGGGGCCGGAAACGTTGTAGGGCCCTTGTGTTTTGATGAATGAACTGATTGGTGAGGGGGTGGAGTTGGTCGGATGGGGGTTCCCAATGAGAGGGGTGGGTGAACAGTGTAGGTTGTGCGGTAGTTTTATTGTGAAAATAGTCTGTGATTTTGATCCGTCTATGGAATTGATGTAGATCCCTTTGCAGTTCCTCCCGGTCTAGGTTTGTGGGTCGTGGAATGAAGGAAAGTCCTTTTTCTAGCAGGGTTTGTTGTGGTGTGGAGGGTGTGAAGAGGGTTGCCAGGTTGAGGATGATTGATGGGGAGTTCCAGTCTAGATTCTGTGGGGTGTGTGATTGTTTGTCCGGGTTGACTTCTGGTGTTAATGTAAATTTAGTTGTTGCATCCAGTTTTGGAAGATTGTTTTGGCTGTGGTGGGGGTCCAGTGTATGTTATCTTTTTCTGTGTGGAAGGTGTCATGGGGTATTTCAAACAGGATGGGGAAGTTTGTGGTCATGATGTTATTGATTAATGTGAGATTACTTTTTTGGGTGGGGGTGAGATTTGGTGAAAAGTTGATGATTGGAAAATAGATGTCTGCGTTTGGAAATGTGAATTTGGCCTGCCGGAAGAGGGATTTTAGCTGTTTGGTTGTGGTCTGTCTGGGGTCTTGATCTTTATTGTTTAGTCCTATGGAGAAGATGACGATTTTGACGTGGGGGTTGGTTATTGTTTTTTCGATGATTTTGAGGAAGTGATATGAGTTGGCGCCGGGGTAGCTGTCGAGTTGAATTTGAGGGTTGGTGTGTCCGGGGATGCGATTGATGTTTGAGTCTCCTAAAATAATTACGGGTCTACGGGGTTTGAAGAACCAGTCTTGTATTTTACGGGTGGGGCGTGCAATGTGGTAATTGGGTCTGAAGAAGGTTGTTGGGGTGGGTGTGTTGGTGGTTGGGGTTGTGTTGGTGTGTTCTTGAATTTTTTGTGTGGGGGAGGTAATGGAGGTGTTTGTTGGGGTACGGTTGAGTTTCAGTGACAGATCTGCAATGGAAAGGTCTAGTAAATGTGTTTCAGGGTTTGGAGTGGAAGGTTGCTGTGGTGAGAAGGGAAGTGCGTGAGATATGGATGAGTCCTGGGGGTTTAGATTAGCATTGAGAGGGTAGGGGAGAGGGGTGGGTTGGGGAGAGAGTGGGGCCGCAGTTTCTGGGGGAGATGGAATGGTTTCTAGGGGGGGCGGGGAGGTGGGTGTGTTGTGTTCCGTGTTGCTAAGAGAGGGCTCAGATTGGGTTTTCTTTCGGTTTTGGTTAACCTTCAAGGCCCCTTTCATCATTTTTGCCGGCTCTCTTGTTTTTGGGGATTTTGGTGGAGATTTGTTTTGTGGTTTTTCCAGGGTTTTCCGGGCGGTGGTCTTGGTGCTTTCAGTCTGGGAAGGGTAGGAGGAGATGGTGTCGGCTGTATGGACAGAAACATTTGAATGGTTATTGAGGGATATGGTTTGTAATGTGTGGTTTTGGGGTGAGTGTGTAGGGGGGTGGTGGATTTGGGCTGTAATTGTTTTGCAAGATTTGGGGGGATTTTTACCTGGGGGTGTAGGGGGAAGGATAGGGGAAATGGGGGCGTGTGTGGTGGTTGTAAGTAGGGGTCCCCAGGTGACTTTGCGGGGTTTTGGTGGGAGTGAAAGTGGGGTGGAGGTTGTGGGGTTTTGAGGTGTATTGTCCAGGTCCATGGGGTCCGGTTTTTCTTGTTCATGGGGGGTTGGTGGAGGTCGAATGGGGCCTGTTCGGGTTGGTTTGGTGATGGGGAGGGTGGTTTTATAGATGGGATATGGTGGAGGAAGGGAAGCGGATTGTGGTTTACTGGGGTTGGTTTGAGGTGTTGTTTGTGTGCCTGTATGTGAATGTTTTGGAGGTTGATCAAGTGTGGAGGAGTGGTGCTGTTTTATTTCTTCTGTCATAGTGGTTCGGGGGCCTAGGTAGAGGGAGAGTGCTTTGGGGGCAGCTGGTTTGGGGAGAGGGGGATATGTTTCTTCTTGGATGGTTGGCAGAGTGGCGGGTTGTGTATGGTTGTGGGTTGGTTGTGAGGTTGTAGGTGTTGGTTGTAATATTGTTTTTATTGTTGTAATGGTGTCCTGAGTTAACCTGTCCCCGTACCTTTTCCGGGCCCAACCAGTGGCTATCTGTAGGGCTAGGGGATTAAATGTTGTGGGATTGATTGTGGCTATGACGGTTGTGTAATGTTCTTGTAAAATGGAAATGGTGTTTATCATCCAGTTTGTTGTGTTATGGTGTATTTTGTTTTTGGTTTCTGGGTTGGGTGCTGATGGTTTAATGAAATCTGTGAGTCTGTGTATTT
>CM041718.1:27441265-27524323 GCA_023373845.1 Nibea coibor | reverse complement strand
AGAATATCAGGAACACCTCTCAGCATAATGCATATCAGTACAACACAACCAACTATGACCTGAGAGATACAACATAGAATTTAATCTACACCTCTATGACAGTGTCACCATGAAATGGATTATTACAGGCATAAAAAAAACAAACATTTTTGTCAGAACAGTTGTGTTGTAATTCATCGGACTGCACAGGTGTGATGAAGTGGACATGTGAATTGTATTCCTGCGAAGGGCGTTCAAGATTTCATCATAGCATGTTTGATTTTTATTTTGGAAATTGAGACCTTTGATCGCGTGAGAGTGAATAAACGACACGGTTTAAATGGTCAAATAGTGCTGTATGACTTTACAATCCAGTTGATCAGGGTTCAGTGCAGAGCCACAGTTAAGGTGAAGTTCACCTCGCTCTCACAAAGTACACTGATCTACCTGTCTGCAGACTTAATCCAAATGTCGCCTCCTCCTGTTTGCCTTTTCCTTGGTTTCTTTGGCTTTTTATGTGCACATTTCTGAGATTATAAAGCACTGTTTTAGAGGTTGTCCATTTTTTTAAGGTCCAGGAACGCTCAAGAATTCATGTTTTAGCACGGCTTTGCGGTTCATCCATTAACTACATCGTTCATTATGTGCTGTTTTCTGACCGTCAAGACTAAAAGTGTTCAGTGTTTATTGGTAGAATCAGTCATTGTGTGTGGGATGACCTGCTTTAGTCAACCACTCACATCAAAGCTGTGAGCCGTCCACCTAGTAAGCGTTCAAACTCAACATAATTGACAATCATAATGATTCTTTTCTCTCTTTTTTTGGCACCATTTAGCTCAACACAAAACAATAATAAATATTCTAGCTTTGAATTAATAACAAATACCCCTAGGCTTGAAGTTTGGACTGATCAAAACTGTCGGCAACCTAACAGCTCTGACATGGGGTAGGTGTTGCATATTTATGATTTCCATCTGTGAGTATAAAACCATAAGTAAATCAAACCTTTTTCAAAGAGTGAGTTTATTCATGCCGGCTTCATGGGGATTTGAACGGTTTTATGGGATACAGAGATCACTCCTAATGCATATTGTCTTTGTCCGAGTGTTGTGAATAATGATTACTTAATTGTATGAATAAATAAGAGAGAAAATTGTAATTTGTTGGGCATGGGATCGTTGCTCATATGTTATTCATATGGCAACTGATGCAGAGGGGGGCAAAGTTTCCACTCAGTGAAGCCTAACTAAGTTAATTGGGTATGAAGCCTGTTTGTATGACAGCATTACAAAGGTCAGCGTCCCTGCAGTTTGCCTCACTGGCTAAGTGTCGGTGAAACTCCTGAATGAGCAAAGAGCTTCTGAGCTCACTAAGTGCCTCTGTTTATGGAATGTGCTCTGTGATTTGGTGGTGGATTTAATAAACTGATTATTATTATTACAGAAGTTCAATATGCATAAGCCCTTTTGCTTCTGCTCTTGACCCTGCGAAAAACAACAAAGACTGGTTCCCCTGTACCATTGTTCAGGAGTTTCTGGAAATAGCTCAAACTTGCTTATTTACTTAATGTCTCTAAGTGTTTTCCTCCTTTGTAATTGTGTTAATTCTGCACGGGTGCAGAGAGTAGCTGGTGAGTTTGCATTTCTCTAAATCCCAAAGGCGTCAAACCTTTTCCCTTGGAAGACCAAAACTGATGGGGCCATGGGCCAGAAGAAAACAGCCACGGTATTGTATTGAAGGTGCATGTATGTGATAAAGGTTTTATGTCCTGCATGTGTCAAAGTATGTTTGTATTCATCAGTTTGACATTCACACATCGCAACACAGAAGCCTTAGCAGAGGGAAGACAGATGTTGTGATACTGATGTTGTTACTGAAGCCCTGAGGATGAGTAACAGGATCAGGTTCAGGAGGGCGCCCTTTAAGCCCTCTGTTAACCCTCATTATTGGAAAAGCAATCAATAGGGACATTGCTCAAACCCCAGAGGTTTAAGGAAACAACACAGGCAAAGGGAAGTCCAGAGGAAGGTAAAAGGTTTCCAGATGTGCACTTTGCCAAATGTATATATTGAGGCTTTCCATGCTGAGTGAGGTGTGTGTGTGTGTGTCTGTGGTCTCCTTCGCTGATATTAAATCGTCAACTGAGGATCAGCTTGTCCTCCATTTTGGTGCATTTAACTTCATGCTTCTTAGTTCAGAAGATCCTTCCTCTCTGGTACTATAGACACAGTGCCCTGGGCAGCTGTGGCACAGATGTAGAGCAGTCCAGACGAAACCCCAAATTGCTCCCAATGGTTGGACTGTCAGTGTATAAGGGTGAGCTTAATATCATCATGAGCACTTTGGATAACCCTGATGAGCAGTTGGCACCTTGCATGGCAGCCTCTGCCATCAGTGTGTGAATGTGACAAGTGTTGGAAAAGCTATGAGTGATCAGGAGATCACAAAGGTACTAGAGTGGTGGTTGTGGCTCAGGAGGTAGGGTGGTGGTTTGATCCCTGGCTCCTACAGTCTGCATGTCGAAGTGTCCTTGGGCAAGATACTGAAATCCAAATTGCTCCTGAAGGCTGTTCCATCGGTGTGTAAATTAGCTCCTTTGAGTAGTTGATGAGCAGTTGGCACCTTGTATGGCAGCCTCTGCGGTCAATGTATTAATATGTGTGTGACTGTGACATGTGGTCTAAAACTGAACTGAGCAGAAGACTAGAAAGACGTAAGTCCATTTGACATTTACTTCACTGACTGACTTCCTGCACAGTGTTATGAAATACTTCATGTTTAGGAATCCTATATATTTAAAGGGGATTTTTAAGTTACAAAAAGTTATAGTGGGCCAACTTTGACCTCCTGGCCCTTATTTATAGTAGGGGCAGCCCTACTATAAATAATATTAAGCTTCGACATGCATCTGAGTCTCATGTTTGAGGAAAAAAAAAAACAAGTACAAGGATGTGTTTTGTGCATTTGTGCCTCTAAGAAGCACAGCTGGTAGATCTGACAGTGAATTCCACTGCAGTCACTGGCTTAGAGTGAACGTGTGGAAATTCAATTTTCCTAATATTTCACATCCTCTGTCATTTTCCATGTTCACCTCTGGACTGATGAATGTGGCTGGTAATCTTCGCCAGCTCAATTTGACCACAATCCAGGTAGTTGTAATCCAGAACAGAGGCTTGTACAGGGTTTTTTTTCAAATTTTTGTCACAACAAGGTTTCAAGGTTTTCACACTGCAGTGGCCTTCATTGGGAATTGAATTGTCTTTTTCATCGACCTCCTAGCAGATATTGTGTATCTACATCCAACATATGCATGAACACAGTTCCCGGACTACCAGGGGCGCCTACTGCACTCTGACACGCACACGCACAGGACTTCATGGGCCGGGAGAAAAAGGCGAAAATCTAAGGGAGGAGGCTCCGTCGACGGCCTGGTTTTTCCTCCACGCCCTAGGGGGTCTACTAGGAGAGTCTCCCGGAAACTTTGTGGGCAGGAAGAAAAAGACGAAAATCTAAGGGAGGAGGCTCTGACAACGGCCTGGTTTTTCCTCCACGCCCTAGGGGGTCTACTAGGAGAGTCTCCCGGAAACTTTGTGGGCAGGAAGAAAAAGACGAAAATCTAAGAGAGGAGGCTCCGGCGACGGCCTGGTTTTCCTCCCCACGCCCTAGGGGGATCGACTAGGAGAGCCTCCCGGAAAATCTGAGGGCTGAGAGAAAAAGACGAGAACCAGCCAGGCCGCTCCGACCGACAGGCTCGAGCGACCCGCCATCGGAGGGCCCCCGTCGGCCGGCCTAGCGCCGGTGTTCGGGCGAGAGGCTCCTCCGGCCCCTGCGGGTCCGAACCCTCCAAGGCGTTTCCTCTCGTGCACGACAGCTCCGGTGGCGAGACCGAGACGCACCGTCTGCCCCAGAAGCCCCATGATGGAGCCCGTCGCTGGGTAGCGCGTCCCCACACCCGTGATGGTTGGTGACCCACACAGCTTGTGCGGCGGACCCCGGAGAGCATGATGTGTCTCGGAACACCTTTGCCTGACACCGTTTTCCCCCACACTCCAGGGCTTTGGCCCCCTCCGGCGCTTGCAAACGAAACTCCGCACCCCCGGTGTCGGCCGCGCGGCCGGCCCGGGAACAGAGGTGTCGGGCTACCTGGTTGATCCTGCCAGTAGCATATGCTTGTCTCAAAGATTAAGCCATGCAAGTCTAAGCACACACGGCTGGTACAGTGAAACTGCGAATGGCTCATTAAATCAGTTATGGTTCCTTTGATCGCTCCGGGTAACTGTGGCAATTCTAGAGCTAATACATGCCAACGAGCGCTGACCTCCGGGGATGCGTGCCTTTATCAGATCCAAAACCCATGCGGGGTGCCTCTCGGGGCGCCCCGGCCGCTTTGGTGACTCTAGATAACCTCGAGCCGATCGCTGGCCCTCGTGGCGGCGACGTCTCATTCGAATGTCTGCCCCATCAACTTTCGATGGTACTTTCTGTGCCTACCATGGTGTCCACGGGTAACGGGGAATCAGGGTTTGATTCCGAACTTGAATGCCTCTAAGTCAGAATCCCGCTTAGACGTAGCGATACCATAGCGCCGCGGATCTTTTGTTGGCCCCGGATAACCGGCCTCGGTCGGTCAATACAGCCTTAATGAGAGAGGACTGGGGCCCGGCCAGACGATGATCATCGCCCCTCTTCTATCTCACACTTTTATGTTTGTGGATGTCCTGGCGCTAAATCACTTGCATGATGGACCTGATTCTGGGTCGTGGTTTCGTACGTAGCCAGAGCAGCTCCCTCGCTGCCGATCTATTGAAAGTTTAAGACCCTTGTCCAAGCTGTTGTCAAGCCCGGGCGCAGGTCCCACAAACTTTCTGGGCCCTCCCTCGGAGTCCCAGGGGCGCGGAGCGGCGGGGGCGAAAAGGCCAAAGCAGAGGGGAACTGCGCCACCGCCACGGTGCTCTGCGTGTGAGAGAGGGAGACGCCCTGTGAGCTCACACAAAGTATGAACGCTGGACTACCAGGGGCACGAAAACCCCGCGGCTGTACCAGGAGCACGAAAACCCTGCAGCTGTACCAGGGGCACGAAAACCCCGCGGCAGTACCAGGGGCACGAAAACCCCGCGGCTGTACCAGGGGCACGAAAACCCCGCGGCTGTACCAGGGGCACGAAAACCCTGCAGCGGTACCAGGGGCACGAAACTCTGACTCTAATTAACATGTTGCGTCTCATTTCAATCAGGAGAGACGAGTCAATGAAGGAAACATAATTGTTTATTACAACAGATCATGTGTAATGATTAAGTCTTCACAAAAGTCTTTGGTGCTGCAACTCTGCGGGGAGATTTTTCTGCCCTGAAGACCAGCACGATAAATTCCCCCCATGGAGTCCAGACGCTGGTGATGGTGGTGGCTGATGGCGCATGAGATTTGTCATAACACTGACTAAATTCAGAAAGAGGATAATATTTAAAAAGAAAGCAGTAACATGCTTGGCTAACAATGCAATGTCGTTGTGCTAATGGATAGATGTGGCGAGAGCAGCTCATATCATGATTGACAGGCCCAGAGAGACAAACTGCGCCTATAGACTGTATCAATAAAAATGGACGTCGTGTGGGGGTCACGTGGGACCGCTGAGGAAAATGGTCGTCTAGAACCTTCCTCTTAGCAAAAACTCCTAATTTTCATGTTAATTCGACGGTTCAAGTCCTACTATGTCTGATAATGACATGTAAAGTGTAGAGCAACAAGTTTGAGTGTCACAAGACGATAATTCAGCACGTTGGATGTGCCTTTTATGCGTTTTCGTTCTCACTCATGGCATCGTCGTCAAGAGATAGACAAGCTAAGCAAAATGCTAACGTGGCTATTAGTGCTACATCCAGAGCGACACCGACTACAGCCGGAGCAGCCAGCCTTGCAACAGATGCCCTGACGGGACTTCAGGCTACATTGGAGAAGACCATGCAGGAGATGGCTCAGGTTAGCAGTATATTGAAAGAATTACAAGAAGACGTCTCCAGTGTTAAAACGGCACAAGCTAAAACTACTAAGGACATTAACAACATAAATGAAAGGCTGGATGAGGCAGACGGTCGTTTCATGGATTTGGAGACAGAGAATGCTAGACTGGCCTCTGAGCTACAGAAAAGAGCAAAACAGTGTGAGGAGTTGGAGAGGGCTATTCAAGAGTCTGAGAATAGGGAGAGACGTCTGAATTTGCGATTAGTTGGACTAAAGGAGAGCCAAGGTGAAAATCTGAGAGTGCAGTCTCGTCAGTGTATTGAGGACGTTCTGGAGGTAGTGCTAGCTGACAACGAGATACAGCGCGCTTATCGACCTGGCCCGCCACCGGCGGAGGCGCAGACATCTCCACGACCGATCGTTTTAAGATTCCATTCACTGCTGGAGAGAGATCGGGTGATGGCTGCTGTAAAGGCAAAGTACAAGCAGAAGACAGCGCTAGAATGGAAGGACTCAAGGATCTCATTCTTTCCAGACGCGACAAAAGCTGTGACCGAGAGGAGGAGGAAATTTACCGACATGCGAAAGAAACTTCATGCTATGGACATTCGGTTTACGCTCGCGTATCCGGCGAGGCTCTTCTTCACTTGGAAAGGGAAGAGGATGATTTTTGAGGACCACAAGAAAGCACTGCAATTCCTTGAGAAGGAGACAGAGGGCTCAGATTGACTGTGGGTAGGCTTATTTCCAACTGTGACAGATGGTTAAATAACATGGTCTAGGCTACGTGAGTTTTCATTCTTATCATCTATTTACCACTGGACATTCTCCAGAGCCCTTTCTTTAAATGATTCACTAGAATCTTTAAAAATAATTTTCAAGTAAGAAGTTGTCATAATTTTCCTTGGCTAGCCTAGTTTAAGACGGCATTACAAGCGTGTTTTTTTTTCTATTGTTTTGTTGTTGTTAACAACAGTAGGGCTTTAACAACTTGACAGTCTACTTTAAAGGAGGATTGATAGGTAACCACTGCTTAGGCGCCTCATGGACCAGGTAAAGGGTGGGGTTTCCCCCATGAAGAGGTGGGGAAAGATTTTGTGGGGGATTGGGGATGAAAATGGGGGTTTGGGACTGTTATTTACCCTAGTTTCAGGGGTCTGTTCAGATATGTTTGTGCCGTTTTTGGTAAGAGGTGGGCTGTTAGGTTGTTTGTTTTTGTTAGATTGCTTGTTTTTCTTTTCTTTTCTTTCTTTGCCTTTAACTGAGTGGTGGCATTACATTTTGAAATGCAACATAGGGAACAGTAACGATTATATCAAAGTAATTTCATGGAACATAAATGGGACACAGAATATTACCAAGCTGAAGAAATGCCTTCTATATCTTAAAGCAAGGCAGGCAGATATTGTACTTCTCCAAGAGACTCATATGAGGAATTCAGAGGCAAAGAAGCTCCAACGGGGATGGGTAGGCCATGTATTTCATAGTTCATTTGACAGTAGTAAAAGAGGAGTGGCAATACTTGTACATAAAAAATTGAAATTTGTTTTGCTTAAAGAACACAAAGATGATGAAGGACGGATTATCTGCATTGAAACTATAATTAATGGGAGGAGACTAAATCTATGTAATGTTTATGGCCCTAATGAGAACAATCCAGATTTTTTTTATAAGGTTAATAAGCTTCTGGGATCATTTGAAGATGGAGCTTTGATATTGGGCGGGGACTTTAATCAGACTCTAGACCCTGTATTGGATAAATCTAGATATTCTCCTGTATCGTCCAAAGGCAGACTGGCACTGTATCAGCTCCAGGAAGATGTTGGAATTGTTGATATCTGGAGATTAACAAATCCTGCTAAAAGGGAATATACTTTTTACTCACACAATCATAAATCATACAGCAGAATTGATTACTTTCTAATTTCTAAAAACCTGGTTGACTCAGTACAGGATATTACTATTGGGGTAATAGCATTAACAGACCATGCTACTGTGGAGCTCTGTATTTCTACTTGTGTTGAGAAAATCAGGAGCAATAGGTGGAGACTGAATACATCCCTTCTACAAGACGCATTGTTTAAGCAGACTCTCTCAGAGGACCTTAAAACTTTTTTTGAGATTAACATTGGTTCTACTCCCAAAATAGGTACAGTGTGGGAGGCTTGTAAGGCATTTATTAGGGGGAAAATTATTGCTCAGGCATCAAAAAGGAAGAAACAGGATAGACAGACAATGATAGGACTGGAGGATAAGATAAAACAGAAAGAGAGAGAACTGTCAGAGAATTACAGTGAGGACTTATTGAAACAGGTGTGTGAACTGAAATATAGTCTTAACTATATATACAGTAAAAAGGCTGAGTATGCCATGTTTAGAATGAAATCCAGCTTCTATGAGAGTGGAGAGAAAGCGGGTAAATTATTAGCGAGACAATTGAAAAAGCAGGAGACTTCATCTGTGATATCATGTGTTAGAGATAGTAATGGGAAAATAGTTACTTTAGCCAAAGAAATAAACCAGGTGTTCATGGACTTTTATAAATCTCTTTATACATCTGATACAGTTTCTGACCCTGAAAAACTTGAAGGCTGGTTTTCCCAAATTAAACTGTCCCCAGAACAAGTGCAACATTTGGAAACCCCTGTTAGAGAGGAGGAAGTAAGGAAGGCCATACAGTCAATGCAGACAGGTAAAGCTCCTGGTTTAGACGGCTTTCCAGTTGAGTATTACAAGCTGTATATTGATATTCTGGCTCCTGTCTTAACACAAGTATATTCTGAAGCCTTAGAAGTTGGTAGTTTGCCAAACACTCTTAATGAATCAGTAATTTCAGTCATTCTCAAGAAGGGTAAAGATGCGGTTGACCCAGCCAGTTACCGCCCTATTAGCCTGACTAACGTAGACTATAAAATTCTTACTAAAGTTTTGTCTATGCGCCTTGAGAACATTATTCCATATATTATAGATCCAGATCAGGTGGGATTTGTAAAAGGCAGGTCTTCCTCTGACAACTTAAGACGCTTACTCCATCTGATGTGGCAAAGCAGGGAGTCTGATGAATCTGTTGCTGCCTTCTCTTTAGACGCAGAGAAGGCGTTTGATAGAGTGGAATGGGGGTTTCTAATGTATGTGCTAGAGAGATTTGGTTTTGGACCAGGATTCATTAAGTGGATACAGTTAATATATGCAGAGCCAAGGGCATCAGTTTTGACCAATGGTATAGTTTCGTCTTTTTTCAGTGTAACCAGAGGGGCAAAACAAGGAGATCCCCTTTCCCCATTATTGTTTATTTTATTTCTGGAGCCATTTGCTATGGCTGTCAGAACAGATACAAGCATACAGGGGGTGAGAGCAGGGGGAAGGGAGCATAAGCTGTTTCTATATGCCGATGATATTCTTTGGCTATCTGTGGATCCTGCTTCCTCAGCTCCTAGGTTCCTTAAGATTATGGAAGCCTTCTCTGAAATATCAGGCTATACGATTAATCTAAATAAGTCTGAAGTGATGCCAGTATCTAGGGCTTGTCTCTCAACAATAAACAATGCACTCCAGTTTAAATGGGTTGAGTCTGGGATGCAGTATCTTGGGATTGGTCTTACTCCAGATATTAATGATATGGTTCAGACTAACTTTTTCCCATTGCTTCAACGCATAAAGGATAATCTTGAAAAGTGGAAACTGATTAATCTCAGTCTATGGGGGAAAGTTAACACCATCAAAATGATGGTTGCTCCACAGGTGAATTATATATCTATGATGGTGCCACTAACAGTCCCCGATTCTTTCTTTAAACAGTATAATCAAATAGTTAGAGATTTCCTATGGAATGGAAAGAAATAACGCTTTAACAAAGCTTTAAAGCTCGAAAAGCTGTTTACTACTACAAGCAAGGGGGGGTTGGGTTTGCCTAATGTGGAGTTATATAAAATGTCTTTTGAAGTGTTTAAACTCTCCAAGCACTGGTCTGTTGAGAGGTCAAGTTTGGGATGGTTGGATATAGAAAGGGAATTGGTGTCTCCATTTGGTCCAATAGATGCTCTGTCACAAACTCTCCAGAGCAAGAGTCGGCCAAACCCAATCTTGCAGTGCTCCAGAGGGACATGGGCAAAAGTACATAAGCTTCTGCATATATCCCAGTACAAACAAATGTACTCCTCAATCTGGAACAACCCCTCCATTAAGGTTGGGAGGGCATCTTTCACATGGATCACATGGCTGAACAAAGGCATTAATAGAGTTAGTGACTTGTATGTGGACGGTGTGTTTCAGACATTTGAGGAGTTGAAACAAAAATTTAATCTGGAGAAAGCAGATTTCTGGAGGTATTTGCAACTAAGGAGCTGTATAGGGAATTTGAAGGTTCCACCTGATGATACTAATAAGTTAATCTGCTATTTCAAGGTGCCTGGCCTTGTGCGTAGTGCATCTGTCTTTTATAAAACCATGGCAGATAGCATGTATGGTAACTGTCAGTACTTAAGGCAAATCTGGGAGAGAGATTTAAATACAAATATTGAGGAGAAGGCATGGGAAGACATGGTATATAATGTAGGTTGGTCTGTGAGAGATGCGGTTAGCAAATTTACAAGCTATAAAGTCATGCATAGATATTATTATACACCTGTTAAACTCCATAAAATGGGAGTGATGAGGGACAATAAGTGTTGGAAATGTATGATTGACACAGGTTCATATCTCCACCTCTTGTGGGATTGTCCTTTGGTTTTTCCTTTTTGGAAACAAATTCTGGATATTATTGGTGAGTGGTTAGATACACCCTTGCCAGAATCTCCCCAGTTATGTTTGCTTGGAGACAGGTCCCTCCTACCACCACAGGTGTCAAAAGCAGAGTCTGCCCTGGCATTTGCTGGGTTTATTACTGCAGTGAGAATAATCATGAGACATTGGAAAAGCCAAGTTAGACCTGCTCTCTCAGACTGGTTGAAATTAATGACAGATACAGCCTCCTTTGAGGATCTCATAGCAAGATTGAATGATGGTAGAGGTAGATTTTATAAGGTGTGGTCTCATTTCTTGCACTTTATACAATTTCAATGGTCTGATGGCTCATAAGTAGATTAAGTACTCTATAATAGTGACATTACCACTCAACACACCCTTTTTTTCTCATTAGTTTATTTATTTATGTTTTGTTTTGTTTTGGTTTTGTAATTGTTTTCTCATTAATACTGTAATAATTTTAAGTTATTGTATGTATTTGCGTTGTAGTCTTTTGCCCAGACTGCCTTACCTGTGTGTGGAATGTTGGTTGTTGCCAATGACAAAAAACAATAAAAAACTTGAATTATAAAAAAAAATGGACGTCGTATCCGTGACGTCACCCACAGGTTTCTGAAGAGCCGTTGTGAAGCTCAGTGTGGTGGCTCTGGCTGTCGTCCTGCCTTCGCCGCCTCCAGCTAATCTAAAAATGGGCAAAGACATGGATCGTGGGTGGACCTGCGGCATGCTTAATGACACCTGACTGTCACGTGTGACATAATATAATATAATACAACTGTTTTTCGTGCCAGGCTGTAAACATGTTTATTTCTGCTATGACGTGACTAGTACAGCTGGTAGATCTGACAGTGAATTCCACTGCAGTCACTGGCTTAGAGTGAATGTGCGGAAATTCAATTTTCCTAATATTTCACATCCTCTGTCATTTTCCATGTTCACCTCTGGACTGATGAATGTGGCTGGTAATCTTCGCCAGCTCAATTTGACCACAATCCAGGTAGTTGTAATCCAGAACAGAGGCTTGTACAGGTTTTTTTTTCAAATTTTTGTCACAACAAGGTTTCAAGGTTTTCAAACTGCAGTGGCCTTCATTGGGAATTGAATTGTCTTTTTCATCGACCTCCTAGCAGATATTGTGTATCTACATCCAACATATGCATGAACACAGTTCCCGGACTACCAGGGGCGCCTACTGCACTCTGACACGCACACGCACAGGACTTCATGGGCCGGGAGAAAAAGACGAAAATCCAAGGGAGGAGGCTCTGACGACGGCCTGGTTTTTCCTCCACGCCCTAGGGGGTCTACTAGGAGAGTCTCCCGGAAACTTTGTGGGCAGGAAGAAAAAGACGAAAATCTAAGAGAGGAGGCTCCGGCGACGGCCTGGTTTTCTTCCCCACGCCCTAGGGGGTCGACTAGGAGAGCCTCCCGGAAACTCTGAGGGTTGAGAGAAAAAGACGAGAACCAGCCAGGCCGCTCCGACCGACAGGCTCGAGCGACCCGCCATCGGAGGGCCCCCGTCGGCCGGCCTAGCGCCGGTGTTCGGGCGAGAGGCTCCTCCGGCCCCTGCGGGTCCGAACTTCCAGGGCCGGGAGGCGCTTCCTCCCGTGCACGACAGCTCCGGTGGCGAGACCGAGACACACCGTCTGCCCCAGAAGCCCCATGATGGAGCCCGTCGCTGGGTAGTGCGTCCCCACACCCGTGATGGTTGGGGACCCACACAGCTTGTGCGGCGGACCCCGGAGAGCATGATGTGTCTTGGAACACCTTTGCCTGAGGCCCCCTCCGGCCCTCAGGAAATGAAACTCCGCACCCCCGGCGTTGGCCGCGCGGCCGGCCCGGGAACAGAAGTGTCGGGCTACCTGGTTGATCCTGCCAGTAGCATATGCTTGTCTCAAAGATTAAGCCATCCAAGTCTAAGTACACACGGCCGGTACAGTGAAACTGCGAATGGCTCATTAAATCAGTCAAGGTTCCCTTGATCGCTCCAACGTCACTCCGGGTAACTGTGGCAATTCTAGAGCTAATACATGCCAACGAGCGCTGACCTCCGGGGATGCGTGCATTTATCAGATCCAAAACCCATGCGGGGTGCCTCTCGGGGCGCCCCGGCCGCTTTGGTGACTCTAGATAACCTCGAGCCGATCGCTGGCCCTCGTGGCGGTGACGTCTCATTCGAATGTCTGCCCTATCAGCTTTCGATGGTACTTTCTGTGCCTACCATGGTGACCACGGGTAACGGTGAATCAGGGTTTGATTCCGGAGAGGGATAAATGGCTACCACATCCAAGGAAGGCAGCAGGCGCGCAAATTACCCACTCCCGACTCAGTGAGGTAGTGACGAAAAATAATACAGGACTCTTTCGAGAACCTGTAATTGGAATGAGTACACTTTAAATCCTTCAATGAGGATCACTTTGGAGGGCAAGTCTGGTGCCAGCAGCCACGGTAATTCCAGCTCCAATAGCGTATCTTAAAGTTGCTGAAGTTAAAAAGCTCGCAGGGGGGGGAGTCTGACTGGGGCGGTACACCTGTCAAACGGTAACGCAGGTGTCCTAAGGCGAGCTCAGGGAGGACAGAAACCTCCCGTGGAGCAGAAAGGGCAAAAAGCTTGCTTGATGTTGATTTTCAGTATAAATACAGACCTTGAAAGCGGGGGGATCTCACGGTCCTTTTGACTTTTTGGGTTTTAAGCACGAGGTGTCAGAAAAGTTACCACAGGGACAAAACTGGTCTGTGGCGGCCAAGCGTTCCCATGTCGGCTCTTCCTATCATTGTGAAGCAGAATTCACCAAGCGTTGTATTGTTCAACCACTAATAGGGAACGTGAGCTGGGTTTAGACCGTCGTGAGACAGGTTAGTTTTACCCTACTGATGATGTGTTGTTGCAATAGTAATCCTGCTCGGTATGAGAGGAAAATCGCATGTTCAGACATTTGGTGCATGTCCGTGGCTGAGGACCTTGATGATGCGAAGCTACCATCTGTGGGATTATGACTGAACGCCTCTAAGTCAGAATCCCGCTTAGACGTAGCGATACCATAGCGCCGCGGATCTTTTGTTGGCCCCGGATAACCGGCCTCGGTCGGTCAATACAGCCTTAATGAGAGAGGACTGGGGCCCGGCCGGACGATGATCATCGCCCCTCTTCCATCTCACACTTGAATGTTTGTGGATGTCCTGGCGCTAAATCACTTGCATGATGGACCTGATTCTGGGTCGTGGTTTCGTACGTAGCCAGAGCAGCTCCCTCGCTGCGATCTATTGAAAGTTTAAGACCCTTGTCCAAGCTGTTGTCAACCCCGGGCGCAGGTCCCACAAACTTTCTGGGCCCTCCCTCGGAGTCCCAGGGGCGCGGAGCGGCGGGGGCGAAAAGGCCAAAGCAGAGGGGAACTGCGCCACCGCCCCGGTGCTCTGCGTGTGAGAGAGGGAGACGCCCTGTGAGCTCACACAAAGTATGAACGCTGGACTACCAGGGGCACGAAAACCCCGCGGCTGTACCAGGGGCACAAAAACCCTGCAGCTGTACCAGGGGCACGAAAACCCCGCGGCAGTACCAGGGGCACGAAACTCTGGCAGGCCGGGTTGTTGGTCTGCACTGCAGTCTGCAGCTGGTTGGTTAGCACAGCACAGCACAAACACTGCAATCAGCGGGAACATTTAGCTGCTCTCTGTCGAACCGTTTAAATCCACTTGAAGCTCATTAATTAACATGTGGCGTTTCATTTCAATCAGGAGAGACGAGTCAATGAAGGAAACATAATTGTTTATTACAACAGATCATGTGTAATGATTAAGTCTTCACAAAAGTCTTTGGTGCTGCAACTCTGCGGGGAGATTTTTCTGCCCTGAAGACCAGCACGATAAATTCCCCCCATGGAGTCCAGACGCTGGTGATGGTGGTGGCTGATGGCCGCTGAGGCTGATGGCGCATGAGATTTGTCATAACACCGACTAAATTCAGAAAGAGGATAATATTTAAAAAGAAAGCAGTAACATGCTTGGCTAACAATGCAATGTCGTTGTGCTAATGGATAGATGTGGCGAGAGCAGCTCATATCATGATTGACAGGCCCAGAGAGACAAACTGCGCCTATAGACTGTATCAATAAAAATGGACGTCGTATCCGTGACGTCACCCACAGGTTTCTGAAGAGCCGTTGTGAAGCTCAGTGTGGTGGCTCTGGCTGTCGTCCTGCCTTCGCCGCCTCCAGCTAATCTAAAAATGGGCAAAGACATGGATCGTGGGTGGACCTGCGGCATGCTTAATGACACCTGACTGTCACGTGTGACATAATATAATATAATACAACTGTTTTTCGTGCCAGGCTGTAAACATGTTTATTTCTGCTATGATGTGACTAGTACTTGAATAGCTCACCTGGTACACAGTGCGTCCTGCAAGACTTCCTTGTTCCTGAAATCAAGTCCCACCTGCAGACCCTGTCTGCATGACGTCCCCACCGTAATGTTGTATTGACTTCATATGCATATTATGGGGCAGCTGTGGCTCAAGAGGTAGGGTAGGTCGTCTAAATTGCACCCTGTAAGTTGCTTTGGATAAAAGTGTCAGCTAAATGACTCAATGTAAAAAAGGACATTTTAAAATGGGGACTTGTGGCACTTCCACATTGGCTTCTCTTCTCAGTCACGGAGGTTGCCACTTGACTGCACCTTGTTCCGAAAGTGGAATAGATCAGGAGGCATCAGCAGGAAGCACCAACAAAAAGCCAAGTCGGACCTTCCAGCAGATCTAAAAGAACAAACAGGAAGTCACAGAACTTTAAATACACTGTCTGTCATAACTTCCCATTTGTTTAACAAATGGAGAGAAACTGATGGAGAGAAAGTTTGGGCAGATTTTAGCCTTTATTAAATAAATATGGATTACATACTGTAGAATCATCTCTGTAAGGGCATTGTCATTTAAAATCACACAAGCCTAAATTTAAGAAGTCGAACCATTGGATCTACTTCTAGTCCTTCACACTTCTCTGCCTGACAAACGCTATCATCAAGTTGTAATTAGGCTTTTAATACTGACTAATGATTGCTTTATATTAGTTCATAATTATATGGAACCATGTATGAATCTGGCATTGTATTCTATTGATTGTTCCTCTCATGTCTGCCTGGCAAAGAATTCTGTAATAGCTTGTTTTGATAGGTGCTACATTATAAATATAATTATTATCATCAACCACACACAATGTGTTAAATTAAACTTTCATTGCACAACATGACACTAATATCCTACAATCTAGGGTTAAGTTACGGTAGCCGGGACCCGCCACTGCTGCAAATAAAAGAACGATGCAAATAAAAAAAAACAACGGAAGTGAATTACCAGGGACTATTATTGCTGGTGCACCACCATGAAGAAGAGAGAGAGAGGACTAAGGAGAAGACTGTACTTCTCTTGCTCGAAGCTAACAATACACAGCATCCTCCAGTTCACCTTCATATCAAACCTGCTACATGGCCTGACTATAACACACTGACAAGTACAGTCACATAGTGACAGTTAACACTAAACTTTTCATTTACATGTTCATTTGTTTTTCTTCTCATGTCTTCTTCTTATTTCTCTCTGTGTGTCTTCTTCTTCTTCTCTCACATAAAAAAACACTGGTGCACCAGCAATAATAGTCCACAGTAATTCCCTTCTGTTGTGGCTTTTTTAAAATTTGCATTATTGTTGTTGTTGTTTTATTTGCAGCAGGTCCTGGCCACCGTATTAAATAATACACTCACACAGCCATGTGGAGATTTTCAACAAAATCAGTTTGGGGTCCAAACTTCAAGTCAATTAGCTCTTTGATCAGGCGTTTCCCGCCATGTGAGAGCAACTGGTTTAAACACGGTGGCCACGTCAGTCTCATGAGGATGTTTTTGCTCACGTGCGCACAACATTAGAACAAGCTGGCATCAAGTCAGACACAAATCTAACCATAGTGCATTGTGTGCTGATGGACAGTGGTCAAATCTTATGGGAAGGAAATTACTGTGAGAGAAGAAAATGTCAGGATGGAAAGAGAAATTAATTATGTCTCCCTGACCTGAGTTTGAATATCTTTTTAATTCCAAGGTCGATTTTGAAACTGTTTGGGTTTTGTATGGCTTCAGGTACGGTTTCATGTTCACTCTCAGTGTGATCTTTGTCTTGTAAGCCTAATTAACATATTTGATCTGCTGTTGATATGTTTTGACTCTTAAGCTGTTTTCAGTCTCAGTAAACTGACGCGCTGTTCAGACAACTCAGGAAAATCTGCAGGGTTTTTTGGCTGGTGTGTGTGCGTGTGTATGTGGGTGTCAAGTTTCCCTTGGGCCAACGTGGTCATATATTGATCTCATCACCGGCTGTATCTGCTGTATTTTTACTTGGATCCACCTGTTGTGCTCTGTTAACAAGCTCTCCCTCTTCCCTCAGTCTGTGTCTGACACAGAATGTTTTAATATGACAGGTTTGTGGTGGCTGGTGCTCCTGATGAGTTAAAAAAGCATGAATAGTACTGTCTAAACTCAACAGTACTGACTGTCCATGTCTGTTGCTCTCTCTCTTTTTATAATTTCACATGTGAAAACAGGAGTCACTGTGGTCAGTGGTGTAGTCGTGCCGAGAGAACGGAGCATAATTTTTTGCCTTTTTACCAGCAAAGAATAAACACCTTGTGTTATGAACTGTGGCACGTAAGACTTGCTTGGCCAAAAATGGGCCATGTTTGTACAGTGTGACTTAATCTCAGTAGTCTTGAAAACAGTGTTTAGCCTAAGAGGATCCTAGCAGGAAAACGTTCAGAACACTCATGAATGTACATCAGAGGTGATTCAGAAGTGGCCATACCCAATGCTGACTGGTATACTCCATCTACCTAAATATACCATATTTACCATCATGATGTTTGCTAGCATGCTCTTCTGACTGTACTGATATATTCAACCACATGAACACACACACCAAAGCAAGCCCAGTGGAGGGGAAAACAATCAGTGACACACTAACATCTAAAACGCTAACATAATAACTACAGCCAAATAAAAACATTAGATTCCGTCATGCCACAGGATTACTTTAACACAGAGAGTAAAGGGGATATTGACAAACTCAGTATTTGTTTATCTTGGTCTCCATTCTCCTTACCTTGCTTGAATTGAAGAAATGGACCCATCGAATGGCCAAAAAACGAAATAGTTAATCAAGATGCCCCTAAAGGACTTGGTTTTAGATGATGCTTGGTGTACCTATCAGAGTCCCTTAGCTGTTCTAAAATCATTGTAAATCTACTTGGCTCATTGCTTTTGTTACTACATATATCTGGCAAGGTTCATAAAATAAATCCGTAGATAACAAGCAATCATTCTTCCTCCAAGCAATGCAGCTGTTCTACATTGGACCCAGCAGAATGGTTGCCAAGGAAGAAGCATGCTGCGTTGATGTGCAATCGTTTAAATGGTGATCAGTTCTGTTAACACATGTTTTTGTCGGTTCAGGGGTGCTGTGTTTGCCGTGCCAGAAGTTATCCCTGTTCCAGCATCTTCTCTCGCTGTAGTTTGGGTAGCAGTAAGATCACAGGGACGATTCACATTCATGCCCTGTTACAGGACACAGCAGGTAGCCCGGCTGCTCAAACATGAATTCTTGTAGCTTCTCTTTGTGCATTTCGCTGGCTGCTTTGTGTGTTTTCTTTGTACATTTGTTGAATGACAGCTTAACGTACTTCTGTCTGTTTGACAGTCCTAGCATTGTTTCGTGACTTTTCCCTTGTCCATTTTTTTTCATGCTGATGCTGCCTCATATCTTATTGCAGTGTACACTCTTGTCATCTTATAGGATCAGTTTGTTTCAGTTCAGCAGGTCATAAAAACTTAGTTCTGGGTTCTTTACCCTGTTGCATTGTACGGTATCCCACCACACAGCAGCCTTTAGGCTGTTGTTTGCTAGCAGATGTGCACTTTGCCAAATGTATATATTGAGGCTTTCCATGCTGTGGTCTCCTTCGCTGATATTAAATCGTCAACTGAGGATCAGCTTGTCCTCCATTTTGGTGCATTTAACTTCATGCTTCTTAGTTCAGAAGATCCTTCCTCTCTGGTACTATAGACACAGTGCCCTGGGCAGCTGTGGCACAGATGTAGAGCAGTCCAGACGAAACCCCAAATTGCTCCCAATGGTTGGACTGTCAGTGTATAAGGGTGAGCTTAATATCATCATGAGCACTTTGGATAACCCTGATGAGCAGTTGGCACCTTGCATGGCAGCCTCTGCCATCAGTGTGTGAATGTGACAAGTGTTGGAAAAGCTATGAGTGATCAGGAGATCACAAAGGTACTAGAGTGGTGGTTGTGGCTCAGGAGGTAGGGTGGTGGTTTGATCCCTGGCTCCTACAGTCTGCATGTCGAAGTGTCCTTGGGCAAGATACTGAAATCCAAATTGCTCCTGAAGGCTGTTCCATCGGTGTGTAAATTAGCTCCTTTGAGTAGTTGATGAGCAGTTGGCACCTTGTATGGCAGCCTCTGCGGTCAATGTATTAATATGTGTGTGACTGTGACATGTGGTCTAAAACTGAACTGAGCAGAAGACTAGAAAGACGTAAGTCCATTTGACATTTACTTCACTGACTGACTTCCTGCACAGTGTTATGAAATACTTCATGTTTAGGAATCCTATATATTTAAAGGGGATTTTTAAGTTACAAAAAGTTATAGTGGGCCAACTTTGACCTCCTGGCCCTTATTTATAGTAGGGGCAGCCCTACTATAAATAATATTAAGCTTCAACACGTATCTGAGTCTCATGTTTGAGGAAAAAAAAACAAGTACAAGGATGTGTTTTGTGCATTTGTGCCTCTAAGAAGCACAGCTGGTAGATCTGACAGTGAATTCCACTGCAGTCACTGGCTTAGAGTGAACGTGTGGAAATTCAATTTTCCTAATATTTCACATCCTCTGTCATTTTCCATGTTCACCTCTGGACTGATGAATGTGGCTGGTAATCTTCGCCAGCTCAATTTGACCACAATCCAGGTAGTTGTAATCCAGAACAGAGGCTTGTACAGGGTTTTTTTTCAAATTTTTGTCACAACAAGGTTTCAAGGTTTTCACACTGCAGTGGCCTTCATTGGGAATTGAATTGTCTTTTTCATCGACCTCCTAGCAGATATTGTGTATCTACATCCAACATATGCATGAACACAGTTCCCGGACTACCAGGGGCGCCTACTGCACTCTGACACGCACACGCACAGGACTTCATGGGCCGGGAGAAAAAGGCGAAAATCTAAGGGAGGAGGCTCCGGCGACGGCCTGGTTTTTCCTCCACGCCCTAGGGGAGTCGACTAGGAGAGTCTCCCGGAAACTTTGTGGGCAGGAAGAAAAAGACGAAAATCTAAGGGAGGAGGCTCTGACAACGGCCTGGTTTTTCCTCCACGCCCTAGGGGGTCTACTAGGAGAGTCTCCCAGAAACTTTGTGGGCAGGAAGAAAAAGACGAAAATCTAAGGGAGGAGGCTCCGGCGACGGCCTGGTTTTCCTCCCCACGCCCTAGGGGGATCGACTAGGAGAGCCTCCCGGAAACTGTGAGGGCTGAGAGAAAAAGACGAGAACCAGCCAGGCCGCTCCGACCGACAGGCTCGAGCGACCCGCCATCGGAGGGCCCCCGTCGGCCGGCCTAGCGCCGGTGTTCGGGCGAGAGGCTCCTCCGGCCCCTGCGGGTCCGAACCCTCCAAGGCCGGGAGGCGTTCCCTCCCGTGCACGACAGCTCCGGTGGCGAGACCGAGACGCACCGTCTGCCCCAGAAGCCCCATGATGGAGCCCGTCGCTGGGTAGCGCGTCCCCACACCCATGATGGTTGGTAACCCACACAGCTTGTGCGGCGGGCCCCCGGAGAGCACAATGTGTCTCGGAACACCTTTGCCTGACAACGTTTTCCCCCACACTCCAGGGCTTTGGCCCCCTCCGGCGCTTGCAAACGAAACTCCGCACCCCCGGTGTCGGCCGCGCGGCCGGCCCGGCAACAGAGGTGTCGGGCTACCTGGTTGATCCTGCCAGTAGCATATGCTTGTCTCAAAGATTAAGCCATGCAAGTCTAAGTACACACGGCCGGTACAGTGAAACTGCGAATGGCTCATTAAATCAGTTATGGTTCCTTTGATCGCTCCGGGTAACTGTGGCAATTCTAGAGCTAATACATGCCAACGAGCGCTGACCTCCGGTGATGCGTGCCTTTATCAGATCCAAAACCCATGCGGGGTGCCTCTCGGGGCGCCCCGGCCGCTTTGGTGACTCTAGATAACCTCGAGCCGATCGCTGGCCCTCGTGGCGGCGACGTCTCATTCGAATATCTGCCCTATCAGCTTTCGATGGTACTTTCTGTGCCTACCATGGTGACCACGGGTAACGGGGAATCAGGGTTTGATTCCGAACTTGAATGCCTCCAAGTCACAATCCCGTTTAGACGTAGCGATACCATAGCGCCGCGGATCTTTTGTTGGCCCCGGATAACCGGCCTCGGTCGGTCAATACAGCCTTAATGAGAGAGGACTGGGGCCCGGCCGGACGATGATCATCGCCCCTCTTCCATCTCACACTTTTATGTTTGTGGATGTCCTGGCGCTAAATCACTTGCAAGATGGACCTGATTCTGGGTCGTGGTTTCGTACGTAGCCAGAGCAGCTCCCTCGCTGCGATCTATTTGAAAGTTTAAGACCCTTGTCCAAGCTGTTGTCAACCCCGTGCGCAGGTCCCACAAACTTTCTGGGCCCTCCCTCGGAGTCCCAGGGGCGCGGAGCGGCGGGGGCGAAAAGGCCAAAGCAGAGGGGAACTGCGCCACCGCCCCGGTGCTCTGCGTGTGTGAGAGGGAGACGCCCTGTGAGCTCACACAAAGTATGAACGCTGGACTACCAGGGGCACGAAAACCCCGCGGCTGTACCAGGGGCACGAAAACCCTGCAGCTGTACCAGGGGCACGAAACTCTGGCAGGCCGGGTTGTTGGTGTGCACTGCAGTCTGCAGCTGGTTGGTTAGCTTAGCACAGCACAAACACTGCAATCAGCAGGAACATTTAGCTGCTCTCTGTCGAACCGTTTAAATCCACTTGAAGCTCATTAATTAACATGTGGCGTTTCATTTCAATCAGGAGAGACGAGTCAATGAAGGAAACATAATTGTTTATTACAACAGATCATGTGTAATGATTAAGTCTTCACAAAAGTCTTTGGTGCTGCAACTCTGCGGGGAGATTTTTCTGCCCTGAAGACCAGCACGATAAATTCCCCCCATGGAGTCCAGACACTGGTGATGGTGGTGGCTGATGGCGCATGAGATTTGTCATAACACCGACTAAATTCAGAAAGAGGATAATATTTAAAAAGAAAGCAGTAACATGCTTGGCTAACAATGCAATGTCGTTGTGCTAATGGATAGATGTGGCGAGAGCAGCTCATATCATGATTGACAGGCCCAGAGAGACAAACTGCGCCTATAGACTGTATCAATAAAAATGGACGTCGTATCCGTGACGTCACCCACAGGTTTCTGAAGGGCCGTTGTGAAGCTCAGTGTGGTGGCTCTGGCTGTCGTCCTGCCTTCGCCGCCTCCAGCTAATCTAAAAATGGGCAAAGACATGGATCGTGGGTGGACCTGCGGCATGCTTAATGACACCTGATTGTCACGTGTGACATAATATAATATAATACAACTGTTTGTCTCAGCAGGTCATAAAAACTTAGTTTTGGGTTCTTTACCCTGTTGCATTGCACGGTATCCCACCACACAGCAGCCTTTAGGCTGTTGTTTGCTAGCAGACAGAAGTGACAAGAAGGCATCTCCATGCAGTACAAAAATGGAGAGTGGTGAACTGTTTCCCCTCCAGTGGGGGGGGAACTTAATTACCCTCTGTGTTTATATGAGTCTCTATGTAGTCTCTCCTGAACCGACTTCTTTTCTACTGTTTTGTAACAGAATGCGATACAGAAACTACAATGGAAGCCAGCCTTTACCTGTGGTTTCCACATTAAGCTTGCAGTGCCACGTGTGTTCTGTGCCTCTGTCCTCCACCTGACATGCAAGTCTATCAGTAACCTGCACCAAGGGTTCAGTATGTGTTCGGGATTCTAAGAACCCTGTAATACATTGTATCAGGCTCCCAAGGTGAAAGGGAGAGACAGGGATTCCAGATTAATTCGAGCCACTGTATAATGAGGCTGCTCTCAGACTTCCCCCGGTGAATAAAGACAAATGGCTTTTGTTTGTGCCAGCTTTGCCATGTTGCATTGATAACTCCAATAATTCCATTTCATGTCCAAGTCTCATCTCTCACAACTGTAGGAAACAGTACAAAAACGAAATTAACTGTAATTGAGGGAGGCTTCTATTAAGTGACAGGGTATTTTCATACTCAAGTGGAAGTAATCCCGTGGGGGTGGATGGGTGGGAGCAGGAAGAGCGGAGGATGGTGAATCTTGAGATGACAAAGCTGTCCTCTCTATTGAGGCGTCTTTCATCGAGCACAACAAATATCTTGTTTCCAATCACTTTGCTCTTGCTTGGATGGACATTTGCATTCAGGATTCCTGCGCAAGAGCCATCAAATCAAAGATTTCACTGGTCAGGGTCAAGAGTAGTAGCAAGGATCTGACTGCAATATAATCAAGACATACCATGACTGTGGTGATAATTAAGGCCCCAAATCAATAATGGCTGTAATTGCTCCATCGACTTGTCATATTATTCCTGAGTCTACATGGTCTACAAGGTCAGAGCCATCACATGTGAGCTGGATCAATTATGTCTACATGTGACCCTGAACATGACCTTGACCCTTTCAAGCGCTGTGACTGGCCTACTGTTGCAAAGAATGACCGGAGACGTGAAGTACCACGTCCCATGATACATTCATAATCAATGTGTTACGGCCCTGTAAAGGTCCTCTTTTCATATCTGCTTCTTACAAGGGCAGATTAGGGCCTAGATAAACACACACTACATTCTGTCAATAGTTTGCTTATTTCACATTTATTGAGGTTTTTGTACTTCTGCTTTGTCTGCGGTAAATGCTCCACTGTGTTCACAAGCTAGTCTCAAACTGTGTCTCTGTGAACACTGATGCTGAGCAGGTAGCACACTGGGTTTTTGGTTATAAGCAGCTTTTTGGTTCTGCTGGAGAGGAGCATGACAAGTGCAATGAAATATGTGAAAATAGAAAAGTTATCAGTGGTAAAATCAAAATAAGAAGCTCAAAAACTAGTTCTGGTAACCTCCTGATGATGGTGTTAAGGCGTGCCTGTCAATCTCTAAACTCCCATTATTATCTATCTTTGGTTTAGCCAGTTGGTATCTGGATAACGGATATATGGGCCCAGACTTCCTCTTCCATAGACATTCCTAACAGTCCACCTGAGAATGGAGTTGTAGTACATCCAGATGATGTTTCAGCTCTATAAACTGATATCTGCATATGCAGATAAATTATAAAGCAGTTAATTGAAAGCTAAATCATTATTCAACAACAACCAATGGGCTGGGTGTTGTGTTCTGCATTTTTTGTTCTCAGCACAGACTATTTACCTGCATGCAAAGAAGACCACTCAAACAGGATTGGTCAGCTCTACTGACACTCTGATTCTGCAGATATCTTTCAACATATATACAGCAACAACACAGTCTATCTAACAAGGCACTTTCATTTAAGACACAGTTCCAGGCTTCATAGCCCACTTCACTGTCTTATCTACGAGTTCTGCCACAGGCAAGGCAAGATCATCTCTCCTTTGCTCAGGAAATTAATTATGACTAATGGAATTCCATTCCACTAAGACTAAAGGAGACCACACTGGTCTTTCCTTCCTTGACAAAGCAAAATGTGTAAACTGAATTGTACAGAAGTTTCCATAAAAGAAAAGTGGTCTAGTTTGTGAAAGCTTTGTGTCCTTTACACCTGACGGTGATATCAAAAATAGAAATACCAAAAATGAAGAAATCTCATTGGAAGTAAAACTAAACTCAAAACTGAGATACTTCCTAAGGTTAGCACTGATTCAGAAGGGTTTTCAGCAAAGATCTGACCACTGTAATAAACACAATGTCCTGTTACAAAAACATCTCATCCCCTCCAGCCAACAGAGCCACAGAGGATCTCTACTGCCCACCTTCTTAACACACATTGAAAATAACAAGAACAACTGAACACCCGAATGTTGTTTGTTGATTTCAGCTCAGCATTCAACACGATCTCCCCCATGATCTGAGAAAACTTTCTTCTCTCTGCACTTAAACACCAAACTCTGAAACTGGATATTGGACTTCCTCACAAACAGAACACAGGCCATTCAGACTGGTGGTCACTCCCCTTATAATCTACGCCCCTCCTCCACCCTGTACACCTATAACTGCATTGTCCCTGACATGGAGAGACGTTAGTGACAACACTACCATCATCAGTGGATTTCAAATGATGAATTCATATCAGGAGGAAATTAACATTCTGCAGCATGGTACACAGAACAACCTACTGGTCAATGTCAACAACACTGAGAGACTGAGAAAATAATTAAAAATTATTATAAAAAATATTCCCCTGTCTACATTATAGTTTCTGAATCAGCACCACAGTCACCTGTCATGGTCATGTGACATCTCCTTTCAGGTAGAGAAAGTTCTGAAACAGCTGTAACTTAAAAGGGCAAAACTCCAGTGTCGAGTTCTTGTTAACTTTTATGGAGTATTGTTGAAGTGTGTGGTTGAATGTATAAGCCTTATAATTGGGAAAGAGTTTCCTTTATGAGCCTGAGAAACTTTCTACTGGGAATACCCTGAAGACTTTGTAACTCAGCAGCAATCAATGCTCATTGGCTTGACATTTTGCTGTACAAACCTGTTGTAGAAATATAAATAAATGAACCTTCTAACCTTACTTTGAAATGCTGTGCCTTTGGGGAGAAGAACTGAAGAAGAACGTTTGAAGACTTTCTTCACAAAGCATAGCAATGCTCACCTCTCACCTGAAATCCCTGATATCTTTTACCCAACACTGACTAAAACACTCTGGTCTGCAAACAAAAACTCACTGCTCATAAGTTAGACCTAATGTGTTGGTGGACATCCACAAGACACACACCTAAAGGCCTTTTATACAACCATAATGACCAGTTCTCTTTGTGTTTCACATAAGCAGAGGATCATCCTGCCACGCACAGTGACAGCACAGTCTATTCTTAATATAAGAAGATGAAAAAGAAGTTGTCCACAGTTCTATTCTCAATTTCTTTCAGTCTGCATGTACAGTAGAAGTGTCTATGGGCAAGAGACTGGACCCCAAATAGCTCCCGATGATTGTGCCATCATGTGCATGTGTGTGAGAATTAGTTACTAGTATTCTGATGAGTAATTGGCACCTTATGGCAGCCTATGCCATCACTGTGTGAATGTTTGTGAATGTTGACAATTAGCATGATAAAACGTGATAAATAAGACATCACCAAAGTCCACTTGGATCAAAAACCAATCAAAATGAGATAAATCTGATAAATCATCCTTTAATGAAAAATTCTATCTGTAAGTAGAAATGTAAGCAAAGCTAGTGAGAGTGGTGGACAGTATGCATCATACTGTATGTCTGAGCACTTTAAAGTGGCCATAAGGTTTAAAGATCATATCATAGAAAGACATCTAAATTAGTTAGTCCTGTCTGTTTACCTGTAATGCACCATGTTATCAAAGAACTCCCCTCCCCTCCAATGAGTCCCGGAAACTAATTCCAGAAATGGAAAGAAAATCCCTGCATGGTGTTCTTACAACAATGGCTGATTCACAAGTGAAAGTGGTTGACTGCTGCGTACATGTTCAGGCCCAGAATCTGCCTCTCCATCTCCATGGCTATCTCAGTCTCCATGGCATGCCTTTGTGTTTTGACAATTCTGCTCAACACAGATGAAATAAAGATGTGATGTCCCTGGGTACTGTAATTTTTCAACTAAAGGTGCGTTTTATATCCTGTGCTTTATTGTTTTTGGTTAAAATATATGGATCCAACATGGGTTTTATTTTTGTTGTTTTGAACATTGTTTCAGTCAGTTTTAACACTGTAGTACTCTACAACTGTGGAGCTACTGGAACATAATAACAGGGCAGAAAGCAGACAAGTTAAAAACAAGCTAACAATTTAGCCATGTTATCAAAAATACTTGCAAACCGTTGGTAATAATTCCACACTGTTGAGGGAAACCTGCATAGAAAAGTTTGGTAAAATGGTAAGATCATTTAGGTGCTGTAGCCTTTGCTTGCTCTTATATAAAAGTTTGCCTGATAGTCAACTTCTTGTATATTCTGACATTTTTTTGGCAATGTCACCACATTTCCAAATCTCAGTAAAATGTTGCTGTCAGCATTTGAAATGACATATAAGACCCAAATTGTAACAAACTGGAATGCAATACACATCAGTGATGAATGTGTTCACCTTTGTGTAAAACAACAAAACGAGCAGCGGATGGATTAAGATGAACGATTTATAAGTTGCTTTCTTTGGACTGTGAAGTTCTTTTAGCAAGTGATTGTGTCAACAATGACAGGGCTCATACTAATATCACTTTGTGGATTGACAAAAACTCTTCATATTCAATGAATCTTTAGATTTGGAAGTAGAGCTGGGTCAAATCTGCGTGGCTCTAGATCTTTGAATCACTACCCACATCTTCTAGTTGTTAAGCAATTCAATTAACCTGTGTCTTATTTAGTTGGTGGCTATTTTTCCTCCTGTAGCAAAAAAAAAAAAAAAGATTAAAAATGGGGATCTGGAAAAATATCATTAGTGAAAGAGAAAAATATTCCAACACACATGTATTCAAAAACATACCAACAGTAGGTTGTGTAAGTCAATTGGAAATGATTGATATTCAAAGCTAAACAGCATTCAGAAAATTGCGTTGTTCTCCGTTTGCCAAGGATAAATACAGGCATTCACATAGACATTTTTATTGGCTCCATTGATAGTCACTCACTACTGATTGACAAAACTTAATTTAGTCTGATTGTCAGGATAACCTAGCATTGTTTTAGCATGTATGCTAACATGTTTCAATAAATTGTCTTTATTACCTTATGCAGAATGGTTTCATTCTACATCAGTAAAATATCTAGATTTGGAGTGTGCAAATGTACATAAACTGGATGTATGTAACAGGAAACTACACACATTCTTTTTGTGTTGTTGAATTACTGTACTGTCCTTGCTTGACATGTGAGAGCTGGTACCATGGCATGGTGTTCTGGTTTCACCTAATAGTCTATAGATTAGAGGAGCAGGAAGCTAACCTAACCTCTTTGCTTCTGTACTCCAGATTGATACTGGTACATTGAGTCATCAGGCGAGCAGTGCAATTTTCAGAGAACATCATCTTCTTTGCACCCTTCACTTCACAGGAATTTCATCACTCAGAAAACAAATGCATGATGTACAAAAATACATTTATTTGAAACAATTTCAAAATGACAGTTTCTTTACCGTAGAAATATCGAAATAAAGATGAAACAGAACATTACTGATGATGCATGCATTGTAGGTTTTTGTGCACTGAAGAACATTACAATGCGTTTGCCTTCTGAAATATTATGAAAGCAGGAATCTCTTTCATTATTCAAGTATGGCACCCACCCCCCAACCCAGAGATCTTACAGATATAATGTGGCATTTAAGATATCAGAAGAGACAACAACTTCCAGTGATCAGAGTGATGATTGAATGAACAATGAGGAAACACCAGTATGAGTCTCTTCTACTGGTGACAGTTCCAGTATGTCTGCGCTGATACAAAGCACATCTTTAGGAACTAATCTTTAATTTCTTGACAGACTTTAATGGGATACCTAATTCTTACC
Organism: Nibea coibor; assembly: GCA_023373845.1. NCBI lineage: Eukaryota > Metazoa > Chordata > Actinopteri > Sciaenidae > Nibea > Nibea coibor. The sequence goes on along the minus strand of CM041718.1, from coordinate 27,495,775 downwards.
CAGCAACAGATGCAACAAAGCATTACAGCACAATTATGAAGCAGTGTGGTTGTCATACATTCTTCACTATTTCAGGGTCCAAGAGGAAATAAAAATACAACAAAAGTATGATTTTTGTAGCGTTGTTTCTGTTTTTGTTAATATGAATCAGAGCAAAGTGACACTATCTAAGCTCCCCCCCCAAACACAATGCAGCCGAGTGAGCAACCCTTTGAATACAGCAGAACTATGAAACAATCTTTGTTCGGCGTGTATTTCGCCTCCAGAAACAAGACTCATCTTGGCTGTTTGATTTGAGATGAGCAACTTCTGTTCGAGGTAATGCATATATGATGTGTGCAGTGTTCCCCCGCCCCTCTCGCCTCTCCTCCTGCAAGTGCTGTCTACTTGAGTTGAGCATTATGGAGAATGCTCAGCATGGGGTACCTTCTGCTCATCCGTCCAGCTTTCTAGTGTCTAGTGTCATACTGGATACCAGGAAGCCAATGTGAGTTAACCCAAGGACTTTGATTTTGTAGGCATGGAGAACACAGCCTTGGTGGAGGGTTGCATGCTGGGATGATGCTACTCACTCATTTCAAACTAAAGGCAAAGCAGTGAGTCAAGTGTTTGGTTGACATGCACACAGCTTGATTGTAATGTATCTGCTCTGTTTGTACACTGTTAGATGTTTACACAAATTGTTCCAGACTTCATGTTTGGAGAGAGTATTCTGCTTTTGTCAGATGATATTTGTGAGACTATTTTCGCCGTATAAAGACTGACTGTGCCAGAAGGAGCAGAGTGGGCAAATAATTATGGTGCTCTGTAACAACTGACAAAGTATAAAACGGTCCTCAAGCTGCATGGAGCAGACACCCCAAAACCCTGAGCAAAGCACCAAGTAAGAAACACTGCACCAAAGGGGCTCAATGCAAGTTACTGTTATGTCCATTTATGAACAAACCAATGGGATTTGAACACAAAGACTTTCTGTTATTCAATGAGACAGCCTCTAAAATACCTATATTCTGTAGACCTACTTAGAGATGGGTCTTGATAGCATTAGGTGTAAAAATATGCAAGTAACTACATTCATACACAAAGATTTAATTTAGATCTGTAACCACTGATCTGTTAGCTGAGAGGGAAGAAACAGAGGGAGTCTGATTTGTGTTCATGACCAGAAAATGGGTGTATCCTACTTTCCTTCCAGACTTTTTACAAGCTACTTGGTCTAAACCACAGTTACAATGTGTAAAATGGTTAGCAACAAACTGACTCACAAACAATCATATTCCCCTGAGGATGAACCTTTTAACCTTTCAAACTTTCCATCCTTTCATTTGTCATGTATTTTGGTTTGTGTTCAAGTATCTAACTAATTAATACATAACTAGTTCCCATCAGCCTCAGCTGCTGTTCATTTTGAGCTAATTAGTGCTAATCAGCAAATTTGTGCGTGTCAACATGCACACAAATGAAATGAACACAGTTAATATTATATCAACTAAACCATCAAATCAGGATTTCACATTGTCACTATAAGCATGTTAGCATGCTAGTGTTAGCATTTAGTTTGAAGAACTGTAGCCTCACAGAACTAGTGGATTGGACTCCTACTGTAGGCACAGGAGTACACACACTGGTTAAAAGGTCACTTAAGTTTTTATAACTTATCCTGCGGGGAACATAAATGTCTGAACCAAACCATGTGCATTTCATAGCAATCCACCCGACAGTTGTAGAGATATTTTAATATTTTTGACTGACATTGCCATCCATAGAGCCACACTGCTGTCTGGCTACAATGTAGAATGAAGGATAAAAAGGTCTGAGCAAATTTGGCTATGAGCTATCAGAACCCAACTCTAGGCCTACTGCCATTTTAGAAGATGTACCCATGACTGATATCATATTTTATATTTTGGAATGAATGTCATCATATTTCTCCCAACATGTAAATTTGATCACTGGTAGCCACAATATAAGAACAATTCATAATACCTGATTCAGCGTTTGTTCTGAGACCAAATCAGAACTGTCAGAGACATTATCTCAGCGGCTGAATGTAATGCAGTGATGCCACTGGCAAACAATGTTTGGTTCCAGTAGTTTCCAGTGGTCTAAAGACTGTCATCATGTGAAAATGACCTAATATCTATTGTATATGTGTAATGAAAATATAAATATATTGAACATGATCATGTTGATCCTTTTTCATTTCATTTCCAGGGAAATGGAGGGAAGTTAAATCTGTAATATACCGATACTGTTCTACCTGCATTAACAGATAAACCCTTTCTACTAGATACATATCGCCCGACAGGAACTGAAGAAAATGAGAGCAAAACAAAAGGCTGGGCAAAATTGACTGGGCTTTTTTTTGATGAACGATTAGAAAAGAACTATTTACAACACTTGCTTATCTACAACACAGAAATCGTGTCCTCAATAAGAACATGCACAAGTCAAGGACCTAAGCAAAACAAAGTTGATTTCTTTAAGTAATGTTTGACTTTTTAACACACTTTCAAAAACAGACCATTGTCAGATCTTTTGTCGTCGCCATGATACTCAGACTACGAGCATGTAGAAAGTAATAATATATACATTGAACAGAACAGATGACAATATTGTACATTTCAATAATATTCCCTGTTTGATTGAAGACTCAGACATTATAGTCTATATATAGGCAGAAATGACTTTCAAAGCAAACTCTTTAGGAAATTTACAGAACTTTTCATATGTTTTGACGAAAGATATTTCACTCTGCAAATGAATGTTATGTAGCTTATACATCCACAAAACGGATAAGTTTTGCCAGTAATTACAATGATCTCATTGAGCAAATTGACATTTTGCTGCATGGATGTTGTTGAACGAGGCATCCGTGCAAGTCTGTATAAATGAGGTCCCTTAGAAAACTATTAACATCAGTTGTGTTGAGAATTACAAAACAGAAAAAGAGAACCCTCGATATTGTAATACTTTGCTCTGTACATAAACTCTCCGGCTTTACACGCTAGTACAGTTTGGAATCTCCCTTGTGCTCTCGCAGGCATTTCCAACTCCCCCTGAGCAGAAAGAAATTAAACAAAGGAAGAAAAAACAAGCCAAGAACAAAGATAGTTAGTTAGGCGTCGGTGCTTTAATGGCTGTAAAACAAATAACTTCTTTGACATTGACACCACATGTTAATTACTGAAATTTCAATGTGCTGTTTTATCCAAGCCTCTGAAGCTGTTAAATAGCATGGAAATGACCCATTATGAAAATGTGTCTTTTTATGATCGCACCCTTAGTTTAAATTTCAGCCTTGAAATGTGTTACTTCTTTGTACATTACTGAAAGACGAGACAAGCCGTGAATATTCAGCTCCATTGAGCCATCCGCTGATTCATATCATGCTCTATAGAGCACAACAATCAATGCACAAATTAAAGGAGGACTCCACTGATTTTACACTTAAAGCTCCATGTATTGCTTGAGAGTACAATGTAGCCTGTGAAACCAATGTTCAAGGTTCTGTCAAAGTCAAAGTGACGTTGTTATCTCAGCCTGGATTTTGACACTACATATATGCAATTGAGACCCCACAGTGGCGAACTGAAGGCGTTGAATTTGAAAGACGTTGGCATTTACCAGGCATATGGACAAAAGATGAAGAAGATCGATATATCTGCATCTCCTGCACTGATTTTGGCCATTTCTTTTTAAACCTGTCACTATCACTTCTAGATCTCCGGAGTATCCCTTGAAAGTAATATACCATGTAGGGATTAAAGTAATTATTGTGTTCATTACAGAATGGTTTTCTTGATTATTAACTAAACACTAATTGTTCTATATAACAATAATATATTGGAAGAATTCACATAATAGATGCTTTCCAAGTTGACGTATAAAAAGACAAAAGTTTGTTTTGTTTGATCGACGAGGTAAAGAAAAGGGGGAAATCATCAGAGTTTTGAAGGATAAATTCAGGGAATGTTTGACTTTTAAACATACTTCACTGTCATTTTCTGTCAGTCAGTTAGTTGACAGTCAGTTAGTTCATTTCAGCTCCTCTGCATTCCCTCCCTGTCTGAATATCTGCTCTTAAAAGGCGCCTCATTGAGTTTTCTAGTGAACAAACTTTGCTGCATAACTCTGTTTCTCAAACTTAGACTCAAACTGTTGAGCAGTGGAATGGCGCTAAACCAGGAAAGAATGTGTATTACGTTTGCACTCAGAATACAAACAAAATAGGGACCCACTCATGAAAACATTGCTCCATAGCGCCATTACATGAATCTTTCTATTCTTCTCATGTTTTTATATAGTTTTACGACCATATAATGATTGAAATTACAAGTTATGTTGGCATACATCAGTGTGGCACTAGGAGCCACAACCATCATGAAGATAAGCTCCTATATGATTTTTATAAAGCTACTCTGTGGAGGATTTTTAGGTTGCATGCAAAAGATAGCAATGAGACAATGAGCTGAATAAAAATATTCAGCTGGAAATAATTCGGAATACTGATGGCCTTAATTCTAGACGGTGTCCACTGCAGTGTAAAACTTCCTGTTCTCTACCGTTCTGAGGTCAGACTGAGCAGCGTTCATCACATTAACTTTTGACAGCCTGCTGTTTCTTTTTGTTTTTTTCTGGATTGAAATATTCTTTTCAAACAAGTCATATTGTAACAAAATAGTTAAGTGATTAAGTGTGCTGCCTCTGCGCTTGTGTGGCCTCTCCAATCCTGAGACCGCATGCTTAAAACATGTTGGTTTTATTAATCATTCATTGTTCTCTGTACTGCAAGCCTTGCTGGAATCTGTTCTTTACTATGTTAAAACCCTTCCAGGACTGTCTCCACTCTGCGGCACCCTCTGCTTTCCTCTCTTCTGAATAATTAAAAATGCTAAAAAAGGAGATTAAGTTCCCAATCCTGTGTTTAAAAAATAATTCAAATTCAATAGCTAAAACACACCTGCGGGGGGTTTAATCTGCACACATTTATTCTGTGTATTAGCATGTTGATTTTTACTCCAAAACCGAAGGACCAAATCCTACCTCAGATCAAAAACCCCTTTTCTGCAATTCGCAGTAATGTAAGCAAATAAATGGTTTGACTGACTCGCACTGTGCACCATGACACAACATGTCTTCACTTACTTTTGACCCTGGCATCCAGTTCCTTCTCCATGAGTTCTTTGGATGTGGAGAACTCACTCAGAGTGATTTTAGGCGTGCTGTCGCCCTGCCCCACTGAACCGATCATTTCCTGCTCTTTTTCCTGGTTCACCTCGGCGTATATGTTGATCCAAGGTATTTTTCTAACAGTTTGCAAGAGAAGAGAATGACAAATGAGCCTTGGGGCAATGTGAGAAGATGTTGCAGCAACATTTCTTGGTGAAAAACTTTGTTCCCTCTTAGCGTGAAAGCCAAATATTTTGAGTTATTATTTTGACAGCTCTCACAGGAAGAACTTTGAGATTCTTGACTAACCTCAAACAATTTAGTTTCTTACTGCTGTGGGCAACTTCTAAAGTTGTCTTAACTATAATTATACCTCAGCAACTAATTTACAGGCAAATTACAGCAACACTGGTATAATTTCCCATCTGCATTTATAAGACACATAATATACATCTTTATTTAGTCACTATCCAATTTATTTCCAATTACTATTCATTTTGGTTATTAATTGTTTTGTCAACTGTGAGATTTCTTGAAAAATGCATCCTCTTTAGACTAATGGGAAAAATTTCATATCCATAATTAATGACAGCTTTTCCATTTCCCTCCGACTTTTCAAGAGAATCATTTTGAGTATGAATAATTTATTCAGCAAATAACAGCCGAGGCACAGCAACCGCATATTAAACCGTTTAATGGTCGTTTTCTCTGCGTTTCTTCACTGATTGCTGCGTGTGCCTCATCCATTGCAATCGTGCTAGAAGGATTTACAACCTCTAGGGGGACTTGTCAAATGAAATTTCCAAACACGACTGTGATTGATTGGTCCAGACTGTGCTCATCTGGTATCATCAATAATGGATAATATGGTAATAGATATATATATATATATATATATATATATATATATATATATATATATATATATATATATATATATATATATACTAGGGGTGCTCTGTGATGGTGTTGTATGTGCAGCAGGTGGAAGTAATCACAGAGATGCATACCTCTTGAATTTGTAGATGAGGAACACTGCTAGGCCTAGGAACACCACTGATAGGAGCATTAGCATGGCTGAGCTGCTGTGTCTGGGGTTGGAGTCCACCAAAGGTGCTGTGGGAGCAGGAGACAGGACAGGAATGTTGTTTAGCTCTTTGTTTGTTTGGTTTGAACTTTTACATCAACCTAAGACCAGACAAGACATTTGGGTAAAGTTAACTGTCCCTTGGGTGGTATCAGAAACAAGTTGTAAGCACATATCAATGACACATCATCACCTTTTAAGCAGACAGTTGCCTATTTACACATCCAGGAGCAGTTATTGAGCAACGTTAGAATTAACTGGGTCTTGTGTTTGTGTCCACCTGATTAGGTAAAATATTGACTCTTTTAGCTCTGTTTTTGGTCTCTACCAACTCCTGAGGGTCTCTTTGGCTTACTACTCCACTTTGTTTACCAGCTAGTCGCCAACAGTGTCAATTCATTGTTTGGTGCTCAGCAGGCAGGTTTTTTTCTATTAAAACAGCTGCCTGGTGCAGCTGAAAGCATTGAGAGTGAACCAAACTGCTGTCTGTGGGCTGCACAGCTAAACAATGAGATGGAGCTAAGTATTCAGCTCTGTGAAGTGAGTCATTTGATACTGCATCACGATAAAAAAAGAAAAAAAGAAGAGAAAAAGTGGCAGTGTAGAATTTGGAAACATGCTATAAACTAAAACAATAGGAAAGTGCCTATCCTCTTTAACTTCTCCTTCCTCTTTCAAGCGCTAAGGAGAAACTGGCCAGTATTTAGTTTGTCCACGCTGGGTTAATGTACAAACATGGCAGTTCAACATTGAAAGTGGAAGCAGGTCCAAGCCTGTTTATCCTTAAGGCCTAACAAACTCACTAAGACAAAGTATTTATAGTATTCATATATATAATATGAATTGTTTACTTCCCTAGTTTAGAGTTATTATCATTGTGGGTGCGTCGTTATGCTTCTTGTCTTGTGTGTTACTGCCACCTACTGGTGATTAGCAGAACAGGGCAGGAATGTGTAGACTCCACAGTGCATCTTTTTTTTCAAGCTTTATTCTCTCTCTTTATTCTTTCCAAGCTTTATTAGATAGAGACAGCTGGAGAGTGACAGGGAATTTGGGGAGAGAGAGAGAGATGGGGAATGATATGCGGGAAAGAGCCGCAGATCGGGACTCAAAGCCGGGCCAAAGCCTGGATTACTCTTTATGATCCATGTCTGTAAAACTGAGTGGAATCTGGTGGTGAAGCTGTAGAATGCAACCAACTAAACACCCCTCACTTCACCCTCTCATTTCATGGATACAGAGGAAACCACAGTGGCTGTGAAACTTGTGATTAATGCAAAAAGTAAGCATTTGGTTTGTCTGTTCTGGGCTACTGTAGAAATTAGGGTTGCAAAATTCTGGGAAGTTAGAATCCTTTCATGGGGATTAACAGGAATTTATAGGAACAGACTGGGAATTAACAAAACTGAAGGTTGACCCTTAAGAAGGAACTTAAATATAGTTGGGAGAAATATATTTGAGCATAATCTTGACTAAAACAAGCAGATTTCATGTAAGTACACATGAATATCTTCTATACTCAATCGCGTGCACATAGCAAACTGCTTACTGTCCAGAGCACAAGAGGATTGAAGCCACACATTTGACCACGTGGACTACACAATATTGTTTGATAAAATAAATCAAATTAAACTGTTGAAATGTTTTTTTTTAATTATTATTTTGCATGCATGTCTGCCTATGGCCAAATAATATGTTTCTATTTATGTTTGGATTTCCAGTTAATTCCCATGAATTTACATTAATACATTAATTCCAGAGCTTACAGTAACTTCCCATGGAAGTTTGCCAGGAATTTACCAGAAACTTTCCGCCTCTTTGCAACCCTAATAGAAACACTTTGATTTTAACATGGCCGACTCTGTGGAAGAGGACTTGCTCCCTCTAGATATAAAGGCTTGTTCTAAGGTAACATAGACATCACAATTCTTATATTCAGGACATTATACACTAATGGAATTTTATATTCCAATTCTGTCAATAGATCCCCTTAAATGTTACACACTGGACCTTTAAGAATATGTACTTTATATGTACTATACAGAATATGTACTATATATGCTACATGCTATACATCCTAAAAGTGTTTAGGCAGTTTAGCAGAAGAATGGACACAGTGTTTTCTATCAACATACAAATTACAATCTCTCATTTTCCTGACTGACTGCACATCAAAAGCTCTGCTTCTGAAAACCACGTTCATTCACCAGTAAATGAATTCTACTACTGATTATAAGTAGTGTATACACACGACAATGTGCATTATGAGTTGATGCTCTTTCTTTTAATTTCTCAAATGTCATAAATTATGGTAGCGTGAAATTGCTGTTTTTTTGCCGGTCAAAGAAGGTGACAGCAGCAGGTAATCCGTACATTTTTGGTGTCTTCACATGGTTAAATGCTCTTACATTTCAGACAAGAACCCAAGCAAACACGTACTCGCTGTGATTAATGTCACAGTACATGGTTTTGCTCATAAGGCGTCCACCTTAGATTCCTCTCATTATTTTGAAGAGTGCATTAATGTCTGTCATCGCGGCGAAATCACATTGCCGTTTCGAGTCTTACCGCGCTGCACTCCAGCCCTTCAGCTCAGAGATGGCGGCGCGTATCCTGCTGACCTTTCTCAAGCAGCTTGAAGGCTTTTTAGACCTTTTCTTGGAAGGTGAAATATAAAGAGGGATCCAGCTGGGTACACCTCCAATGTCACTGGAGTGCAGCACAGTACAGAACGTCACAGAGCAGCCTGTTAATACCTGGCACTTTGAGCTACAGACAACTCATGGCTGTGTGCCTCCAGAGACTGTGCGCCTAATGAAACCAGCCAAGCAATGAATACAATGTAAGATCTGTCCAGCAGTGGGACATGGGAGTTGTGGAGGGGTGGCAGGACCTGAACCAATAAAAAAAAGTCGAATTTTTCAGAGCAGCCACGTTATTTACAATCAACATGCCTCCATGATCCAGCATTGATTTGATACTTGTAACAGCAATTTATTTGTTGGTAGTACAGGATTTTGGATTTTCTCAAATGCAAAATAAACCATGTCTTTTTTCCCGCAGCTAAGAAGTGAACAGTGTTGTTGACTCTTCCAACAATCCTGAATTCTACTTCTGCCCTTAAATTGTACAGTGTTCCTTCTCAAGGACTAAATAATCAACATAATTATACTCAGTGTAACACTCATTTTGTGGTTGGATGGCTATAAAAGAAATAGAACAGATGTTCAGCTTTTGATGGCAGGCATAAAAGATCCCTCGTCTCAAGGAGCTCCACTTAAAATCACACACCACCCATACTCCCCTGTGTTCTTTTGCCTGGCATGGAGGCGGACTGACAGGAATTTTAATTGGTGGACCAAACAAAGATTCTTGTTGTCAAAATGTGGTTATTACAGTTCTGTTTCTTGGCACTTCGAAATGAAAAAAATAGAACATAATAGGAAAACTAACTTTATGACAATATTGAAAACAATGAGAGCAAATGTTCCTTACCCAGTGTCAACTGTGTGTTGTACACTATCACCCTTACACCAGGCTTGAGCTCGAACTCCACCAAATTTTGGTTCAGTGCACTTACAATTACATCAGACACCTGTTAAACACACACAAGATGGTGTTTTTACATTTGAAGAGCAGTATTTTTTATGTACAGAGCAATCTATGTTTGACAAAATTCATGGTCACGGTTGTGCGTACCTGCTCTAGCTCCTCCTCGCTCTTTTTCTTGCCCTCTGATTGGTTCTTGTGAGGCAACAGGAAGAGCTCGGCAGCTGTTGGAACTCCAGGGAACACGGCTACCAAGAGCTGCTCCTCTGGGAAGTCTGACACCTGTAACGAAGCAGACATGTGGTTTATTAGCTATCGTGCTGTGACAAGTGGTGATTACAAATAGGCTCATCAATGATGTGTGGCTTTGTTCTGTGCACATGGAATCACACACTTTGGATGGGCTGTTTTGTGAAATTATTATTTTTTATTTTTGTAGAGAAAAGATTTCAACACAGCAGGACATGAGGAGTGATGATAATGATGTCCCTGTATGGATTATGCTGCATGTTGCAGTGAATGGAGTAGCATCAAACTTAGGTTGACCCTATGAACTTTGCTTCCATCAATGTGTTCCATCTGTAGTCACTGCACCACTGCAAAACAGTAGTTAGCTACTTTGTATGTAACAACAATAACCAGCTATGGATGAATATATGCATTATGGTAAGTCAAGGCTAGATTCGATGGGCTTTACATTCAAATGCAAGCAGTAGATCTATACCTGTTAAAGGATTCAATATAATGTTCCATGAAAAGTTACTTTTAAATCTTAAGAAAGAACTTAATTGTGTACTCAAACTCTCAGCCAAGATGTAATTGCCACCCTATGAGTCTCTGCTGGAGGCTAAGTGGTTGTACACTGAGCACTTAAGCTAGAACAGCAGCAACGGTTCAGTGGCTGTTGAGGGTCTTCGAGTAGACTGTTTTCGCCGTCCTCGTGAAGTTTTTGATGCCTTAATGTCACGCTTGTGTCACCACGTATAATTGGAGTTTTTCAGTTTTTCTAATTGAGTATGGAGTATGTATAGAAAATCAAATAGAAACTTATGTAATATTCAAACTATAGCAAAGGTTATTAGGGAAGAGATCTATTTTATTCTTTTATCTGAATTTGATAGTGCAAAACTCAACTGTGTTAACTGTAAGGTTACATGCCAACATTCAGTGGGAATGACTCCTGAATTATACATCGGATAATTAGACAATCTTGTTTTTGACTTGACTTTTTTGAAGATAAAAAACACAGAATCACACAAAGTAAATATCATTAAAATATAAAACTAGAAGAATAGACATAAACTACTGTTTTTTCCAATTTCTTACAGTATCTTAGCATTCACCAGTGCATTGGTGTTTTCAGTAACTTTCACCCACACATGGAGTAACTGGTTTCCTTCACAACTATTGCTGCTCTATTGCTCTCGAGAAGCGAGAGAAGCAAGAGAAGTAGAGATGAAGACGGGGGCAGAAAGAAAGGATGAAACCCAAATAGAAGCAAAGTGAGAGATACAAAGAGACAGAGTGTTGAATGCATAATGACCTTTATGTCTAGTTGGGAAATGTAAGAGCTTCCTGTTATTTGAAGTGAAATTTCTTGAAAAAGAACAGAACAGTGCAGTAAGTTATTCTTCAACATGTCAGACACATTGTTCATATTTTACAGATGAACAACATGAGCACCTTTACTCTGAAACTGCCTATGCAATCAGCAAAGCTGGATTATGAGATAATGAGACACATATGCAGATATAATTCAGGGCAAAGTGGACGAGTGCCAGCTCTTTACTTGGGTGACAGTAAGAGTTGAGGACAGCTAAAGGTGCATTAGGCCAGAGCTACAGAACAGTGTTAGCTGTGACGGAGCCCAGTAGATTTACTGTATGAGGGTACTTTTTCAATCGCTATCACTAAAGTAGGACAGCTTCAGATATAATTTGTAAGAGAACATGAATAGTATCTTCAGTCATGGAAAGTTCAGCAGTTTATAGCACTATATAGTGTGGAAAGTCGGGCACTATTGAGTGGGTTGGCATGTAATTTAGTATACACATTCTTGGTTCCCATAGGATGATCCCTAACAACTTTAGTGATCTCCCTGGACCTTTTTTTGCAATGTGTTTGGTATGGATACATGAACCTCTCTTATTACTAAATTCCCATCAGCTTCCCATTATTCTACATTGATCAATAGAAATAAAAAGGAGACTTATCTTGCCTGCACCCACAAGCTTTAGCAACAAATTCAACAGTGCTTAATGAAGGGAAGCTATCAATCAATCCAATCAAAACTATGTATTTCCAATTTTGTGATTCTTTTCACTCAGATCAGATCAGGTCAACTTGATTCAAGTTACACTTTTTTGGTTTTCCATTGTCAAAGGTTGTAGATAATACCCAGAGGCTGGTACTTTATTTTGAAACACCTTGGTTGAGGAAGTGATTGCTGGGATAGTCGTCCTGTCGTCCGTGCTCTGAAGTAGGAGGTCTTTTGTGTTGCTGCATTCAACCTTTTCTGAAACAAAGTTCATCTCCTTGCAGTGACAAACACCCATTCTTTTGGTATCCTAAATGTGTTTGTGTGGCTAATAACATCAACTCTTGATCAAGACCTCCCACTCCAAGGAGAGTTGAGTAGAGTACAGCAAAGCTATGCCATGCAGTGGAGGCATACTAAGTGTTTTTGTTCTCTTGTTTAATGAATTTAACAAACCATTTAGATTAGCTCTGTCACAAAACAAGAGGCACGATATTTTCACAGCCTGTACATTTCTGGTTTATACATGCTTCTCACAGGACAACGGATGGATGGAAATGTTAAAATAACTGTATGAATGTCCAGATAGTCTTCAGGTATATAACTAGTTTATTTGAAACAAGCAAACAGTGAAACCAACCAATTTTGTGAATGTTTTCTGGCTTCACCTCAATTTCCAAGGTTGTCAAAAACTTATTTTCCCTTTGATAAAAAAGGTGAAGCCAAGTAAAATGTTTCTGTTTTTGTTTCTAAAAAAATATTTAAGCTTCAGCTCTTAACTAGTTTATACAAGCAAGGAAGGCAGGGTCTGGCTGGTGATCACTCTTCATTTTAGGGCCTGTGATGTTTTTATGTTTTCTCAGTGGACTGGGCGGACAATAAAGAAAGGTATGGCCAAAGAACATCAATTATCAAGCACAGAAATCACTATTTGAGTACCAAAGCAGTGGACAAATGATAACTGTGAGCATGACTTGCAATGAGAGAAGGGCCAGCTGAAGGGAAGATAAAGTGAATAGAATGACAGAAGAGGCAATAGCCCCTGAAAAAAAAGAAAAAGAAAATCAATACACTTTGACCATGTTTGTTCTCATTGCAATCAGTCATTAGTTTAAAAAGCTGGCTGGCTGCTTTGGAGTGCTCCCTTTTGATGTGCTGCAAATTTACTGCTGGATACAAAAAGCAGGCCGTGGTGGCAAGCCCAAAAACTCAAAGATATAGACAAGGTTACCTGCTGCAGGGAAGCCTGGCTCAATTTGGTTTGATACAAAGAATTCACAGTGCAGTATTTTGCAAGTTTATTTGAATAAATAGTATTTGAAGAGGATCAGGTCTAGAGGAGCTCAGCAGAGAAATAAAACCATCTGCATGCAAACTGAAATTTATTATGCCTCTACAGTATTTTTACATCCACAACTCGGTTTCATGTTCCAGTTTATATCGCATAAAAAACCTTTAAGAACTAATTATTATGGCAACTGTATATATTTAGACACCAGTTAATTTTGAATAATCCAGTGATGATTCTCAACTTCCAACTGTCAAAACATTTGCGGCATGCTAGCCTTCTCTGTGAGGCTATACTTAGGCACGGTGGTGCTTTGAGCTTAATGCTAGTGTCACCAACAAGCTCACAATACTACATTAATATTTATCAGGTAAAAGTTTGAGCTCACTAACATGCAAATCAATACTAGTGCTACTGTGTCGCATGTCACCATCTGGGACAGACGTAAGCATGTATTTATACCAGTCAGCCGAGACTGTATGGTATATATATATATACATATATGCATGGTTAATTGGAAACTTTGACCTGTTGAGAGCAAAGTCAAAAAGATTCATCTTCTGAGGGCTTTGAATATCTTCAGCACATTTCATGGCAATCCATCAAAAAAAGTTGTTGATAAATCAACTTAAAACTGAATATATGTACCAAAAATGTTTTAAATTGTCAGAATTTGAGCCATACTGAGAGCTCTGTTGCATGTTTTAAGTTGTCATGTCGCTCGCCCCACCATCACCGATCACTTAAACCAGGCGTGTTCAAACTGCTCCACAAAGGGCCGGTGTGGCTGCAGGTTTTCCTTCCAACCAAGCAGCAGCAGCAGCAGCATGCCAGACTTGACTCATTTAATCAACTGATCTCAGTCTTCAGAGAGTTGATTGGTCAAACTGTGTGCGCATCAGTTTAAGTCAGGGACACCCCTGACTTAAACTGATCCTAACGATAATCCCCGGCCTGTCCAAAATGGATCCTGTTTTAAATTGAAATCCAGCTCGTGTTTCACTTTTCGCAAGGGGGATCTCTCGAAACCCAATATGCATTCTAGTCATTTGAGAGTAAGTTAATTATCAACAATACAACTGTTAAATTGAAACCAAGTGAAACGATGAAAATATCACATTACTGTGCATGATTTGCCATGCATCAGTTGGATGAGAAAGTACTTTGGTGCCTTTGGGGAAGCAATAAGGAGATGATAGCTTGATAGCTTGCATTAACCTTCAAGGAAAGCTATGGGGGAGTATGAACATTGTAAACGGGGCAATGTTAAGGGAATATGAGAGGGAGGTGTCTGAAGATAGGCAGAGTGGAATGAAATAACCTCCATTACTAAATGTGCATTCAGGACAGAAGAGGCGATGGCACTGAAATGAGCCTAGGTGAAGAGTGCAAAGTCATGACTTGAAAGATTCCGTAACGGGGTCTACGCGGCACGGCACCTCAGTTAAATGGACCTTGACTTTAATTGCAAGTTGTTCCCTCTCTCATCTCCTGTTTTATTGTCTGGGAGTTGTTTACTATGTTGAAAAGCCATCAGTTCTGAACTGGCCTCTGTCTCAAGCAAGAGTTCTCAACCATAACAAAATAGAGGAAAAATAACCCCTCCTGTCACAGACCCAGACAATATGTTTGTCTGGAAATGAACTTTGTGTCATCTCCAGCCTCATAAACAGAGCTACCTCCCTTCCATGTGGGTAGTAGCTGGTGTCAAACTCTAACAGGGTAATGTGAAGAGACAACTACAAACAAAAGTGACACATCAGCTGCAATTCACAAATGTAAGAAATAAAACAGATACTGGAACCATTTCCACCCACTGTTCCATTTGAACACTTCATTTCAAGGGAGACTCTCTGGTGTAATCCCAGTGCTATGATTGCAGGTACAGGCCTGTGATGTGAATCAAACTTTTTGTTTTGTACAAATTTGAATCAATTCATGAATTCTAATTCTTGCACATCAGGCTTTCTCCTTACTAAATAAACTATGCCAGCATAACAAAAGAGTTCTGTGCTTTGAACAGTCAAGTGTAGGTGGTGATGGAGTGGAGGAGAAAAGTAGTTGAACCAGACAGTGTTTTCTTTAACAGTAGTAGCAACTCAAAGGTTCCCCATCAATCTGAAAGCCAGCTGAAGGGTGGCCGTCTTCCAGCCAAGTTTCAGTGGCTGGAGTGACCCCCTCCTTCCCCTGGGGGTAAATATTTTTTTTTTTACTGTAACAGGGTATGACCAGAAGATGGCGGTTCTCTCTCAGAATTTTTGTTCTGGCCAGTTGTTCTACCTGGAGATGACATAGCTTACACACTTCATTACCATTCTCATTGCTCAACCTTTTGTTTGCTCTTAATGGGGTTTTTGGTCTCCCAGTGTCACACAAGCCGAAAATGCAGCTGGTTTGATTACAGTATACTGTACAGTAGGCTTGTGAATTAAGTGTGTTTATGAACAGGAGGAGGACTCATTTACCGTATTTTCATTTTTGTTCATCCCACAGGCTTAATCCTGCATACATAAATTGAACCACAAATGAAACTCCATGTAGGAAGAACTTTTTTTTGGTGAACTTACATTTAAAGAGGAATGATTACAGTGATTAACAGCCTTTTTGAAGATTTCTGCAGTTGTGCAGGTATTCAGTGCATGATTTAGGCCAGGTAAGCCCATACAAACACCTCATTAGCATTCTCATTGCTCAACCTTTTGTTTGAACTTTGTGTGCAATCACAGAGCGGAAAAAATAGTTCTTGTTTCATGGAGTTTCATTTATGGTTCAATTTATTTATGCAGGTTTTAACCTACGGGATGGACAAAAATGAAACAGTAAATGAAACAGATGAAAACCAACAGATTTATTAAGTTATGTTATTATTCGATAGTCATTATAAAGGAGGAGGAGTATGTATGGTGTTTATATCTAACATGTCACTGTCAGAATTACTCTTGTCCAATGATGATTCTTTCAATGCAGGTGATGACAGCCAAAAATCCAGTTTCCACACTTTTTACTCGTTCTGAGTAAAAAGACATCCTGAAGTTTATCTGAAACTCTTTGTGTTACTGTCGCTGCCCTGCAGCTCAGCAAGGAAAGGCTGTCCCGGACACAAAAGGTGCAGGAACATTGCAACATATTCGCTCAAGCCTCATAGATAAAACTCTAGAATGGATTTTACACTGAATAAGGGCTCTGGATTTAGCCCCTTAGACTGAAATCGTTGAGAAAATCTTTAAGGCTAGACAGAAGAGAGGAAAAATTATATAACTCTATGAATGAATATATGGACACAAATGAGTATTTTTTTAAAGATAGACTTAAATGTAAAAATGTGAACTCATCCTGTAACCACACATTTAATTAACATGAATAATAAAGGCCTTAAAAGTAGATGTGAACTCTGTGCCCTCTACAAGTGATTTATGGTCCTTATTATTTTAGTTCATAAAGAGCTATGTGCTGTTCGAAGGACTGCAAATCTTTGGTATTTCTGGATGCATGACTGTATGCCCCAATAAACTCCACAGTGACCCTGCAGCCTGCAGCCTTTACCTGCTTGGTAACCCACCCTTGTTTTTCCAGCCTGCTGTAAAGTGTGCAAGCTAATGAGTCCTGATCAAATTCACTTTAGAGTGTTTTTTGAGATGACAAAATGAAAGTGGCTTACTGCAGCGTCTTGAAACATGTTAAAGCAGTGAAGTGAACAATGCAGCCTTGAAACAAATGTAACATACTCTCAAGCAAAAGTAAAAACATGCAGATAAAACAGGTGGGAGTTCACCAAAAAAATCCTGGCACCAGTGCATGTACCCAAATCAGCGATTACAAAAAGAGGCCCAAATCTAAATTTTAGGCACATACACACAATTTCATCCACACAGTAAAAGAGTTTAACTGTGACTGACTTGACATTTTTCATGACAATTCTGTAATTAGTGAAGTACACAAGCCTTTAATAGCTTCAGAATGCAATAACATGGTGATTAATGTAACAGTTAACTAAATGTACACTTTGAGTCAAGCGAGTTCACACATAAACAAAACCAAGGTATCCACATGGTTTTGAATATCACTTTTGTTGGTTTAGCAGAAACCTGTTTCTTCTGTTCTTGAGCAGTATATTTATAATTAAACAGAATCATAATGAAAAATGGAAAACAAGTTAAAAAAACAAAGTATGTATTATTATATTAATAGAACTGCATACTGGACCCAATGACGGCGGTATTGAGTCCAATGAGCATCAATCGTGTATATGCCAAGAAACCTTTCTAGCTTGTGTTTATTTCCTGGTTAAGCAAGATGCATAATATGCACAGTTGTGTTTCCCCCTGCTTTTTCTCAGCCCATAGACTTTCCACTGTGATGACATCACTGATTTTAAATTACTTTTCTTGGCTTGAGAAAAGTTTTTCAAATAAAAAACCTCTATGGATCGAGAATTCATAATACAAAGAGTCATTATTAACCTTGTTTGCCGCTGGAGATGTCCTGTCAACAGTTTTATAGATGTCTCTTTTATAATGGTGGCCTATGGAGGAGAATTTTTCACTGCAATAATGTGAGTAGCTAAAAATTGGAATCAAGGCTGAGGGTGACGTATCGAAGTTCTATAACACACCCGTGTCGAAGACCCCCTGTTGAAGACTTTAGCAGATGTCACTGTCCGGGAAAAAGTGAAATCAATCGTCTCAAGAGCATGGGCCTGAGTCTGGGTTATGCGGGTTATTCATGAAATCTTCTTCTCTCATTTAAATATTCCTCCAAAAAGTGCCCACCTGCAGCTGACACTCAATATGTTGGTAAGATGGCCAAGAGCACAGTGCAACCAAATGCAGCCCTGCTTGTGAATGGGGAGATGAGTAGTACTTAATAATGATGGGTGAGCTTCCCACACACTCTGAGAGCACTTGCACCACTCCTACATTCAAGTATGCCAACACACACACACACACACACACACGGATACTGTGACAGGTCTCGTCACTTGCAGCTCCCTAACAAGCCCCCATACTTGAAGTTCTGAGATCATTTTATTGGCGACTTTTGAAATTAAGGAAACAGCGCTCATGAAGTCGTCTTGGGGGAGAAGGAAAAGCAGAGGTGTCTTCACACCTCCCTGACGATGAATCACAGGGTGGCCCGAGGGCGTTCTCTTGCCGCACCAATGAGCCCAGAGTATTGAGAGCACCACAGGTAATAGAGGTATAGGAAATAATTGAGAAACAGCAGGGTGAAAAAGAAAGTAGTGGATGAAGAGACAGAAAGGAAAAGGACCAAAGACGGACAGAAGGATGGGTGGAAGAGAGTGGGAAGGACAAAGAAAATGAAAATCACTCACTTGGAGCACAGCCTTCTTAATTACTCTCCCCACATCCTGTCTCCACTCGGGGATGTCGGGGTTGAACTCGTCCAGATTAGGGGAGAAAGATAAAAGTAGAGATTTGAAGAATTCTGTCGAGGAGAGTCGGGGGAGAATCAGCCATTAATTCACTCGGATCCGCGGGCATTATTCTCAGGGAGCTGTGCCAACTGTCATTTTGCTCAAGTTGAGTTTCAG
Source organism: Nibea coibor (assembly GCA_023373845.1). Classification (NCBI taxonomy): domain Eukaryota; kingdom Metazoa; phylum Chordata; class Actinopteri; family Sciaenidae; genus Nibea; species Nibea coibor. The sequence goes on along the minus strand of CM041718.1, from coordinate 27,476,871 downwards.
GTAGTTAACACTTGATGAAAAGAAGAAGGTTTCTCATATCCCCTGCACTTCCCTTTGGCTAAATGTACCAGATGCACTTCTAGATAATTAGAAAATGTCACAGCTTTACACCAACCTATCCACTGGTAATAAATCATTGCATTTTACAGATACTTGCTGCCAGATCACTTCATTTCAAATGAAGACGTATTCTTTAGAGGTTTAAACAGCAATGTGATATATTTTACTTAAGTAGGAGCAGCTTTATTTCAGAAACAATTTACAAATGGTGGATTCTGAATGTGACAGCGCACTAAAATGATGTGATAGTAAGTATTATAATGATTGCAAAAATAAAACAAAAAAAGACAGTTTGGACTTTTTTATAGATGCTTTTTGGGTAGAAAACAAAGACTGACCTTTGACTGCTATGGTCTTGGTATCCTGCAGTATGGTGTTGGCTGCAGCCACTTGGACGGTGATGGTGTGCATTCCTTCAGTGGGGAAGGTGTAAGAGATACTCCCATCCAGCGTTATCACTGGCTGCAAGCACAGAAGGTACAGAGAAGGTGAATATAAGGTGCTATATAATATCACACTTTTCAAGCATGTGGTACTACTCTTCTCCAGTCCATCATCACCAGCAGAATGGAAATGGTTTGCATATCCAATAGTGATTATTAAAAAACATGGTTTGTTTGAGAGCAATATGGAATTTAGTTAGAGAAAAACGTATAATATGTCAACTGTACTTTAAAATGAGTTTGAGTTTTGAAGATTTAAATATACTGTTTCTTAGCGATGCAGCATAGCTCTAGGAGTAGTAATGTTGGTCCACCACTACTGGATAGCATGGCATGACATTTTATAAAGACATTCATGGTCCCCAAAAGATGAAGGCTGTTGTAGGGAGTGTAAACCCTGGACAGGTCACCAGGGCTGACACACAACCATGCTGACAACAACAACCATTCACGCTCATATTCACACCTATGGGAACTTCACCAGATGGACCCAAGTAGACATAAGGAGAACTTGCAGACTCCACACAAAAGACCCCACCCACTGCTGGTGCTAACTAGCTAGTACCAGTGGTGGTTCAGTGCTAACCATTTTTTTTAATTTTCAGCAATACTTAGATGGATTGCCACTAAATTATGTACAGACATTCACCTTAGCATAAACAGTAATAACTTTGGAGAAGACGCTGTTGCTGAGAGGGAGGGCAGCCTCTGCTCTCATATGGCTGCAGGTTACGAAGGAAAAATAATACAGAGCTGAATTTGCTGCTATCGGACTTCTTTGAATTACACACCTCTTCACGGCAGAGAACAGATGGATCAATAAGGAGAAGAGGTGTGAGAGGATCAGCTTTAAAGTCGGATTATCCAGCATGGGACAATAAACAATGGTCATGATACTACTTGCCATATTGATCACATCATGTTGCTAACCATTTCCCCTATTTTAAGCTGCAACTCTAGCTGTGTGATGAGCCTGTACTAATTGGATAGCAGCAGCCTGTGGTGTGCAGGCTGGTAGCGGCCATGGGTCAACAGCTTTGAAAGCACCTTTGGTCTTGATAAAAGATGTGAGTTAAATTAGGTTGAAACTGTCATCTTTAAGTCACATGGCACACAAGTCTGGTGAAGTCAAGGCAGAGGACAAGGTTTGTTGACACACCAGAGGAGAGCATTTTTTTTTGATGGTCTTTCATTGAAGCTTGCTTTTTACACACTCTACACTGTTTTCTCAAAGTTGGATCCACTTTTCAAGCACATAGTGCGAACCCCGGTACGAGGTGAAACGTATTAATAACTCTTGTCCTGGGAGAATTACCTCAGTGTTGTTGCCTAGCCACCAGAAGTAAGTGACAGTACGTGAGTGGCTGGGTAAAACCACGGCTGTGATGTTCACCTCCTTGTTCCTTATGACCACGAAGGGGGCGAGAAGCTGGACATGCTCCACTGGACCTAAGAAAGCAAACAGCACAGAGGAGTTGATATCATGCATGGCTGCTCCTAATGAGGTACACTTGACTGTCTGTGCTTTTCATTCAATTAAGAAAAAAGCCTATTGGCAAGATCACAAATCCTAAGTACACAGGGGTGTGAAGCTTGTTTCAGGGAGAGAAATACTGCAAAACACCATCACTTTTATATGACAGTTTAGTGTGCTCAGGTTTTCTTCCACAGTCCAACGACCTCAGGTGAAATGATAAATATAGGAGAGGAACAAATCCCCTAAACAGGCTTTAGTCTTTGAGATCCCCCTATCCGAGGTAGAGCCAAGCTTTGCTTTGTTTTTTTCATAACTTTAATAGGTCTAGGTTTTAAATTGATGGTTGTATAAAAATACTTTACTGATATTGATGTTTGGATCCTCCCCAAAACCACAAAATATGGATTATTTAGGCTTCTCCAAAAAGCACAACGTCTGTCTTATCACACATATCTCTGAAAATAATGTAGATAGAAATAATGAAGATTGTGGATACAAGTGGCCAAAATGAGCTTCCTGAGCCAGCTGGGCTGAGCTGCTCAACCTTGAAGATAGATTAAGGAGCTCAGACATCTGGAGGGAGCGTAGAGCTGTCGAAAGCAGCTAGCTGAGGTGGTTCAAGCATCTGATTAGGATGCCTCCTTAGCACCTCCCTTTGGAGGTATTCCAGACATGTCCAACTAGGACATCTAGACATGTCCAACTAGGACATGTAGTACCTCTGGCAGACCTAGAACCCGCTGGAGGTACTACATCTAGCCTGTAAATGCCTTGGCTCCTTCAGGACGAGCTGGAATGTGTGGTTGCGGAGAAGGCTTGCCCTGCTAAACCTGCTGTCATCCCAATCTGACTCCGGATAAGCGGAAGAAAATGGATGGATGGATAATATATTATCAACAAAGTAAGGTGACCTATCACCATTTACATGAACCAAAGACCATTTAGGTTTTAGGTTTGTGCTCTGTTTTGCCTTAGTTCCTCTATCATATAGAAAACCAAAGAAACAAGCTTTCAGAGAATGTTTTTACACATTCTGAATGAACATTTTCTAAATCTGTGTTCATTAAAAACTGTCCTCATGCTAACACATTTCATTCATTTACAGACCAGCCAAACAGCAAATTCATCCCGTGGAACTAATTTAAACAGACAGAGATGATCAAATCATTTTCTGATGTCTGAAAATATAAAGTGGTGACAGCAGAAAAAAAAGATCCTCCTGGGTCTGTTACCAACATGATGGCTCTTGAAAAAGTCCCATTCTAACACTGAAAATATGTTGACGCCATCATGTATTTTTGACATGATACCTTCTGGGTAATACGGCAAACCTCCCCACTAAGAACCTAATAGGACCTGACAGGGGTCTAGGTTGCCTTACACTAATCTCAGGGATGACGTTTCCCGCCGTGGACAGATGTAATACACTACATTTGCGGGGAAAGAAAACTCCAACGAAAGGTTTGTGTAATGCTGCGGTCTGGGATGTTCGTCTCGCCAAGGCTTCTGTTAGCGCTCATCCTCTTTAACCAGAACTAATCTTTATCCCCACTTTGAGATGCTGTGTGTGTCCGTGTGTGTGTGTGTGTGTGTGCATGTGAGTCATTTGGTATTAAATATGTTCAGCTGAGAAATCATTGTAGTAGTTTCTGGCACTTCCCCATCACCTACACTGTGAAATAAATCCAGTTCAAATGATTGGCGTCAGTGCAGTGCACAGCGGCTGACACATTGGGATGGCAAGAGGTTAAATTAAAATGGACTGAACAGAGTGATGAAAGAGAAAATGACAGGACGAAAACATGCTGAAAGCAGCTTATTATTTCCATGGAAACTTAAAACGATACACTACTTTATTACTGTTTGAATAGAGCGACGAAGCGTGGCAATCCTGTAATTTGCTATGCACGCTGTTGTGTAAAATCTGCTCCACTTAAACCATTGTTCTGGTGTTGTATCCTCAGATAACTGGCAATTAGTGGCAGTGGCCCTAAAGGTCCACTTCTCAGTCTCTGTTTCTGCCCACAGTGAAACCTTGCATGAGCAGGTTTGTTATGACCTTTCTCCCAAAAGTTGTTTGTGTTTATCACAGCTGCTATGTTATGTAATGGCGTGTATAGGTCAGTGCAGTTCACTTCAGATGGGTTTAGTGTGGATCAACAGTGTGGCCTTCATTCAGTTCAATGTATTTTAGCACCTGGAGTGAGGCAACAAAAAATATAGAAATGAAAAACAAACAAACAAACAAACAAAAAAATACACATGGCTGCTTTAGGTTCGATGTTTGTCCTTGTGCAAAAACAAAGAAAAAATCAATTTTCTGATTTCCAAAGTTGTTTTGAAACTGCACAATGCATTTTAAATGGAGGGCTGGATTCCCAACGGTGTCTATGCTCTGTCACTGGTTTATTAGGTCCGCCTAATGCAACACTGCTGTAATAAATCCTCTTTCTGAGGTGGTTCAGTTTATGATGAAAGTGTTTTAGAGAGGTGTTGATTCATCTGTGTGTTATTCTGGAGGCTGCAGTTTGCAGAGCTGTTGAACTGTTTTGACTCATACAGAGAAGTCTTTCTGTTATTTATCCTTAATGATAGAAATCGGGAGGACATGATAATAGAAATACATGTCAGGACAACACAATTCAATTAAACTGTCCCACAAATTACATCTTCTTTAATGCGCAGTGTCAACAAAAAAAGCATATAACCCCCTACTGCAGGACTGTTGTAGACTACAGTTGTTTTAGGATAAAACATTAAAATAAGTAAATTTTTATTTTCCTCTTCATCTGAAAACATTTGATATATAAAGTTTTATTTATGTCTAACCAACAAAGCGCTCTGCGCCTTACTGTGTTATCCTTGGCTGGTGTGCAATTATAGCATCTTTCGAGACGTTTCAGTATTAACAGTAAATTGGGGACACAGGTTAAATGTTTTTCAATACAAAATACAAAGTTGGCCATGAGCGATGTCTGAAAGTAGTCCTTTCATACTCACTACCGTCACAACCATGGATGTATCAAGAAAAAAATGTCTTTTATGGAAGCTGCTTTTTCGCGCATAGGGTCAAGAATGTTTGATTTCCTGCTAACACCTTATGGTGACCATAGCAACTATACACCAGCCAAGCTGCTAACTTCCAGTTTACCCTTCTGCTAATTTGAGGATAAAATGATATATACATCCAGCTGCTCTGGACTTCCCAAATATCTGAGTGAACAGATCAAATTCTGATAATAATGCCTTTGGGGTCATTACACAGTTTGGCCAGTGTCGAACATGGTTTCAACGCCCAGTGCTCTTCCTGGGGCTTGGTCTCAATAACATTCACCAGTAAGGTAAGGTACACCTACAGTATCTATTCACCTGGCTAGGGTAAGGTAGCCATAAAAGTTCATTTCTTTGGTGCTTCAGATGAGGGTATCAATTTCAATCATTTCCATCAACTCTTTTCACTTTGTGTTACATTTAATTAAGTTTGTTTGAATGATTGACTGATTCTCTTCTTTCATTTGGACTACGGTTAGCAGCAGCACTTACACGTGACATGAAGGAAGAGCGTTGTGGTATCATAACCCAACATGTTCTCTGCCAGTGCTGTGACACGGAAGATTCCGGCAGACTTGTAGACGTGTTTGATCCCCTCCTCGGTCCAGCTCAGGTTGGAGTAGGACACGGCTGTGCCGTCACCGAAATCCAGCTGGATGTTGGTTCGCATAGAGTCGCCCTGAAACACAGAACAGAAGGACTTTATTCAGCTACAGATGAACACTACGTACGCTCTTGTGTGATATTACTACTGTGTTTATGTATATTATCTGTAAACAGTGGTCTAATGTTTATGTTCAGCTGTCAAGCTCCTTATTTTGTGTATGTGTGTGTATGTATGTGTGCATTGACAGAGTAGTGAAACCAGAGTCAAACCCAATAACAGTGATTCTGATTCTCTTGCTGAGAGTGGTTAATGGCGAGAAGCTATTTTTATCCAATACAGTTCATAAACTAGATCACTCAAACTCCTACTTGCAATTCCTTTCAGGTAGATACACACAAATGTGATAAAAAAAAAACATGACACAAACAGTCAGTTGAGAAAAAAGTTTTGGCAGAAGGTTGAATTCACAGCAGTGATGCCTCAGTTCTGACTGAGGGTTACAGTAAGTCAGTGGTAAAGTTGAAAAAAACACAAATTAAAGTCGTTATTGTTGTTGATATAAGCTGCACATAGTCCACAACATTGTCTGTGTAATAAGAAGTGGATAAATGTAGTTTTTAAGCCAGTGTGAATTTTCTCCATTTAAATTAGAACGCGTTTGCTCTTTGCAAATGCATGTTCATTTTCATCAAAGTTTATACTTACACTGTATAATTATAGTACTTAGATGTAATTACATAGCTCGATAATTACAGATCTTTGAATTATTTCTCCTCCAGACTAAAATCACTAAATGTGTCTTATGTTGAATTACTATTTGAGGTTTGAAAAGTTTTGTCTGAGTCGAAAACAATTTGTTTAATGAAACAAGCGTTAATACTCCTTGCTTTGCACAAATCTGGCAAATTGTCATTTTTCAAAGCAAACAAGCTAAATAATTGTTTGATAAATTAAATGATGAAAAAAATGTAACTTTGTTCAAGGAGTCCTTGCAGAAAGGTGATTTGTTGGGAAGTTAATTCATGAATAAAATAATTATTACATTCAGCTTTGATTTCTAATGAAGTGCTTGTCAGTTGGCACGCCCGAGTCCTTAAATTATTAATCTTAAGTTATTTCATCACTTGATTAATAATTATCATGAATGTAAATGCTGTGTGTAAATGTGTGTGTCAGAAAGTGGATTAGAGAGAATTTTTATTATGCCCATGTGCGTCTATGTATATGCACGCCAACCCGCTGTGTTTGTCTTTGCATGGTATGTGAGTCTTCAGCTGCTTTCCTCTGGGAATCACATCTGGCATTATCAGAGGATCAGCACACAGCGCGAGCGTTGGTGGCTCCAGCTGCCATGGTGGCCAAATCTGCTCTCACACCCCCAAGGTCTGTGATGACAAACTCCCAGGCTCCCATTTGCATGTTGTAGCTCAGTGCTACTGGGATCTTCATTTGCAACACTGCATTAGCATGCCAGCTTCGCCAGAAAACACACAATGAAACACAATAGATACGCCTATTGTTAATCTTCTCTTTCCTGCTCTTTTGCTCCTTCAATCCCTCGCTGTCTGAGTCCTTTCTTTTTGTGCTTCCAAGTGTCAAAACACAGGAGGTTTGGTCCAGTTTTATGGGGATATTTCATGTCACTTTGCCTGCAAAAAGATATCTCCGATAAGTGTCTTGAGAGAATACAGAACAGCTAAGAACAGGGTTTGACATTGCAGGCATTGTTAAGAGCTGTAATGAGCTGGCGTCCAAAAAGGATCGGGCTTGGTGCCACCAGTGTCACTCAGCTCTTCTGTGTCTGCTGTCCATTCTGTGTTCAACGCTTGCTCTCTCCATCAGCCACAATGGGATTCACTAATCTGCATGAGGCCGATGCTGGCCCATCTCTCTAAATGTCAGTCTTTGTGTGCATGTATCTCCCAGGACTGAGCAGATTCAAACAAATCATGGCTGGAGCCGTGAGGCTGGGACGCCGGTGCTGGTTAGCAATGAAAGCAGTGTTGTATACATATGAGAAGGGTTTGGATACACAGGACCAGTATTTGTCCAGGTGCTTGTCAAACTTGAAATCATAATGTCAATGTGATGGGTGACAACAAAAGGAACTGTTGCTGCGAATAATTCAAGCATGCCTATCCATCCATTTTGTGTAACAACTTATCCTATTGCAGCTGACTTAGAGCAACTTGTCTGGTAGCTTCTTTTCTTTTCTTAGATTTTTACATCAACATCCTCTTTGGTCTTTTTTTGGTCTCCTTCTGCTTGCTTGGCTCTGGTTCTAGCCCGACACTAACTCCACTCCTAACACCTTGAAAACCTCCTCCCTCCCTGGGGTCCAAAACCCCAATGGTACAAACACTGATACTCTCCCGGTGTATCAACCTCACATTCCAGGCAGCTCGGCTAACAAACTGAGCTAACATTAGCTAACAGCAGCTACAGTCCTGACAGTAAAGTAAGCTGTCCATCAGGAAACACTGTAAATCACAGAGAGTTGATGCAAGCAGCCGGAGGACATCAGAGGGAAAATCAGAGAACATTTTCTCCATAAAATATGATCCAGTTTCACCAAAATCAAACTGATATAATTGTTTCTATATTTAATATTTACTAGCTATTTACTGTAGAGAACAGCCTCAAAAATGAACTTCAGAGAAATGTTCTTTTAGCACAATAGTACTTTGATTCTTTTGGATTATGTGTTCATGAAAGCTAATAATTATGGTTTCCTTTCTTTACTTCAGCTATTTCTATTTTCTGTTTCTATTTATGTATTTTTCATTTTAATTCAATGAACTTACAGTTATATACAGATGGGTATAGAAAATTATCTTGTCTGGTGCATATAAAGAAATGTCTGGCTTTCTGTTCCTGATTTTCTTTTTTATTTACCTGTAACGATAACTTGAAAGGCAGGGTGAAGTAGGTATATACTGAAGTAGGTATATAGGCAGGGTGAAGCAGGTATATACTTTTTATATTGCTCCCAACAACTAATTTTTTCTAATAACCAAACATCTAACATGACTGCACAGAGTTTGAAAATGAACGCTGCAGTAAATATTATAGCTGCGAATCCTCAGTAGTCGCGCCTGTCATGTTCGATCACAATATTCGTCGGCAGGAGATTCCATCTAGCTCTTCCACTGGGCCAGAAAATACGTTTCACAAAAAGATAACATGAGCAAGAACAACTGTAGAACATTTTCTCCCAAATGAGACAAGAGTGTGAGACAGAGAAGTGGATGATAAAAATTCAAACTGACAAAACAATTGTTAGGCGGATCACAGGGAGCATATATTAACCAAGAGGGGACCGCCGTGTGAGTCTTTTGAACTTGTAACCCATTTGGTAAAATGGGGAATCTGTGTAGTGATCGTGTAGGGCACATGATGGCCGCACAAAAGGGACCACAAATCTAAAATAAGAAAATTTAACAGATAAAAATAAATCCTTTCAAGTTAACAGCTTTAGGGAATGATTAAAAAAATAAAATAAAACCTAAAATAACTGTTGAAAAATCTTGTGATTTTTTTGAGTAGAAAAGTGTGTCTCTGTTAAAAGAATGAAGTGTGCTCTAGTGTCTACTCTCCAACTAAAGTGCGAGTTGGCAAAGCTTTAGTTCACCATTGCCAAGGAAAGTGAAGCCAAATCTGATTAATGACAATACTGAATCAAGAGGGAAGCCAGTTTATCTACAGGCAGGAAATCAGTGCTCACTTTGAGTCACTCAAACTTGTTGATTTAAACATGAATCAGTCAGAATACACAACGTGATGTACACATAATATGGAGCTGATTTTAGAAATAGCTAATGTTTGAGGTAATGAGTCTGAATTCCCTTTCACAAATAAATAAATAAATACATTTTAAAAAATAATAATAAATTCTGTACTATGTTCTAGATATATCAGTTATTATTATGGTTCCAGTTAATTAGTGTTCACACATGCATCTAGTTCTGTCAGAAGTCTATTTTGCACAGCAAATAAGATTAATGGTTTGAAACCAAGCAGCAATCTCTGTGGCTGTGAAGTGAAGCCAGTGCAGAAGTATCAAAATTTGCAGTTTCTGCCACTTCAGCCCCACTGCAGATCGAGTCTCCATAAGGCCCCATGTTCACAAATATTATTCTGGTCAATTCTTTTGCTCAATTTGCATGAAAAGGTGAATTGAAACACCTTCCAATAATAGTTTCAAACGTGGCGAACATGCTTTTTGCTTATCTGCTGAGTGTTAGATGAGATAATTTATACCAATCTCTGTAAATATTAAACTACAGTGAGCAGCAGGTTAGCTTAGTTCTGGCTTTGTATAGATGCAAAAAAATACATCAGTGGCAGCATATCTTAAGCTTACCACTTCACAGGTTTGTCACAAAATCAGAATTTCACCACAGAATTATGGTGAAAAAAAAAATAAAATAAATCATTGTGCATCCAGCACAGAATCCAAAAGCAAATATCAGAACAAAGTTTCAGCAAAAATGAGAATGACTGCCACAGAGGTTTTAGCCATGCTTCAGAGACTTGATGATTTGGAGTGTGACAAGATAACAACAAGATAATTTCTCCGTCAGTTCTTTCTAGTGTTATAGTATGATGCATATGCATATTAACCCTGATAAGATAGGTTTATTTGTTCTCATAATTTATATTGTTAATTGAAATCTATGTAAATATATATGTCAGGCCGGCACTAAATAGCTTGAAGCTTTGATCTTTCCATATTGTAATCTGCACAACTGCAGAAAAAGAGGATCAGGCTACACTAATATTACATTATCTGTAGATATAACTATTTTTGGCATTTAGCTTGAGCTTCACAAGTTTGAGGCTATGGTTTAGTGGAACTGGCTCGCTCTGGGTTAGCAGTGAGTTACTTACAGGTTGTCTTGTTCACAAGTGACGCAAAATGAACTGGACCAGTGGATTGGGCAGGAAAACAAAATTCTCCACATCAATCATTCCAATCCTCCATGTTCCAGTCCTCAACTATGGTCATGCACTTTGGGTAGTGACCTAAAGAATGAGATCGCCAAAATGAGTGGTTGGGCTCAGCCTTGGACATAGGGCGACAAGCTCGGAAATCCGGAGGGAGGTAGGAGTAGAGCCACTGCTCTCGTGTCAAAAGGAGACAGCTGAGGTGAGGTGGTTTGCGTTTCTGATTTGGATTCCTCCTGGGAGCCTTTGGAAGTGTTCTGGGCACGACCAACTTGCAAGAGACCCCAGGGTAGAAACAGAACTTGCTTAAGGGACTATGTAGCCTGGCGGAGGCCTGAGGATGCTCATGGAAATCCCCCAGGAGGAGCAGGAACATGTTGCTTGCCACAATGAGCCGACCCCAAATAAGAGGAAGGAAATTGATTGATTGATGGATGAATGGATGTCATAAACTACGATGACACATATGCATCATCATCGTAAGCATCATTTGAAATATATATATATATATAAATCAAACTATAAAAGTGGAGGATATAAACTCTTCTTCAGGTTGTTACAAGAACAATCACATTCTGAAAGACAAGACCGAGGACATGACTTCTGTGTCCTCAACGGGAGCAGGGGACTTGTTATTTCTTTCTTCACATGCAGCATGCAGTGTTCTATATAATGGTTTGTAAACTTTTAGAGCTGCATATGTACATAGTGTAGCACCAGACTTGGGAGATGAGTGTTCACTAGAGAGTTACGGAAGAATTTTCACAGGTCATAGGATCAGTTTGATCACATGCAGTCATTTATACAGGCTCATGGATTTTGGATATACACTCACTAAATACAGAGCTTGTGCATGAAAATTGTCTCATTGCTGTCTTCATATATTAATTCTCTTCCTACAACCACATCACGGTACCCTGTATGCTTGTTAAAACCAAACCAATTGAACTGGCAGACAGAAAATGAAGTGAATATACAAGTGTCTCAAATTCCCTGTGTTTCCTTCTTTTGATGCCAAATATGAAGTGGTGGTTAAATTCTTTATGAATTGTTTTGAGATTTAGTTGATGTAATTTAGGCACGAGCCAATCACTTCTCTGCCAACAATTTAGTTAATAGTCAGTTGCTTTTACAAAGGCCGTCTGTGGGTGTAATTACTGTGTTGCATAACGGTTTCTAAACAAACACAAAACCATTAAAATGAACAATGGTCATAGTGATCTTATTATATCCTTAAACATGTGTCTATCTTTCTTCTTCTCTATTTTTAAATGTGGACGAGTGTCTTCTTACCTATTAAATATTTAAGGGCATTTGCTCTCCTGAAGAAATACAGCCATTGCGGGCTTCATGAATATAAATTAAACTCTAAATTCATCTTGAGAATATTCTCAAATAGGGCTGATGCCACAAGGATTCTTTACCCCAGCCTCCTCTTCTTTTATCATACCCACTCCCCCCACCCCTTTCCATCAGACAGTCCCCCTCATAATGAAAGAAACAGACCTCGATTTCTCAACTTATCGCACAGTAATATGACAACTGAGCCTGGACCGGACCCTGGGGACACACACACTTACCTTGAGCTGTTGCAGTGGCAGGAAAACACTCCTGCTGCTAATGCCCCAAAGCCTGCAGTCATTATCAACGGACTATATTCTGCCTGACCAACAAGTGAGGCAGTTTCCTAGTGACGAGGCAGCCTGGCAGGCCTGTCTCTGAACACAGTGCCTTTAGCTGACTAACAGGGTCTCCAGTGAGGTCTTTTGCTTCTGCCTCTGGCTTAAAACTTTTTCATTGCGTGGGTGATTTGGAGCCATTTGACTCTATTAAACTTTAGAGAGTGTTTAAAATAAGGCTTTCCTAGGAATCACCAGGCTCACTGAAACTTCAACATTGGTAAACTGTATCTCATGTAATTTTTTTTTAAAACACAAACACAACACTTTGGTCTTATTCCTTGTTGTGCAGTAACAAACAAACAAACAAACAAACTTTTATTTCTTGAGTTTTATTTTATTTTGTTTCTAAGTGATTGTAACACTTAAGGGATAGACTTGTGTGTCATTTGGCAAGAGCTTTGATGTTGTGTTTGTTGACGCAGAAGAAGGTGTGTTATCAGTGAAATTATGGGTATGCTGTGTTTCTGGATTATGTGGCCTTCAGTCAATATAAATAAATAGTGGACCCAGTATTGAGCCCTGTGGGACTCCACATTTGATGCTGACTTTCTAGAGGGAAAAATTCCCAAGAAAGACTAAAAAATTAGATAGAGTGCAAACCAGACAAGTATGGTTATCCTAATAACTTCAATTTTAACAAATAAGAATTTTGAACAAATATATTAATTAAAAAATGTGTAAAGCTGCACTAATACAGTGGGTTAATATAAACAATCCAAAAAAATCTGTGCTATAAAAGTGGCCAATCATAGTGATGAACCCACAAACAGTTATTACATGACTCTCAGCTCTAAAGATCATTTTAGCTTCTTTCAGCTCATTGTTTTAATTATACAGCCCGGATCCTTTACCCTTTACCCTACTCTCACTGCTTGCTACATCTGAAAAAACATTGCTCCAACTGTACGCTAACTGCTGAGCACCAAACAGCAGACGGACAAAGTTAGCAACAACTGGTGAGCATAGCGGTGCATTTATCGGCTACAGAGACTATTTACCTCAGGAGTGAGTGTAGACCAAAACGACAAAATGAAAATGAATACTACTTGCATGCCTTGTCTATAACTTATAGTCAGTATATGCCGTTGATAAGGTATCTGTTTTTTCTTCCCCGCATTGCCAAAAATCAATTATTGCTGCTTTAATTGAAAATCAACACAATACATTAGCTTCATTGAGAAACCAGTACCTTGTGAGACATGTTTTCTCACCTCATCAAGATGCACCAGAAAGGTCACGTTGTTGCCCAGATTGGCAGTGAGTTTGCCATCTTTGGTGGTCAGAAGGAGTCCTTTTGGAGGTCTGTTGGGGCACTGCTGTTTTCTGGCTGTGTACATTTCTTTAACTCCCTTAGTGCAGTTGTTCAACACCACTTTACGGTACCTTTGGGAAAAAAAAAATACATTTTTGAGAGTTTCTTTAACTTTACTCTATTGGATTCTTTTCTAGTTCAATCTGCTAAAGTCGACACATTCCTTTCATTTTTTGAAATAAAGACACTACATGAGCCTGTGATTTAGACTCAGCAGAGGGTGTCAGTACAGCTGTTGTGCTTTCCAGTTTCAAAAACAGACAAGATGACAACTGACAACACAAGCTGTGTCAGAGGCTGAGACACCTTGCAAAGCTTAATCACAGCCGTAGTGAATAAAACACTCTCACTGTGATTAAGCTTTTCAAGGTGTCTGTCCCCCGGGGAGCCTCAAAACTAACACAGAAGACATTTCACTGGCAGAAGAAAGAAAAAAAAATCTATTAAAGAACATTGTGTCTAAACCTGCATGGTGTAATGACAGTAATTTTAACTTCGGAAATGTGATAGTAGATCCGGATACATACTGCTGAGTTGTTTGATTATAAATTGAACAGAAAGTAGGGATACTCTTATCACTTGAGAAGTGATTGTAAATGGTCAACATTCATGACAAAGTATTTGATTGGCGGTCATTTGTTGAGAAACCTGCCAAACTTTTGCAATAAGAAATAAAGCAATGTTCTTACAAATAAAAGACCCTTGATGTAATACCCTTGGCCCAACTGCATTACTTGTCATGTATGGTGGTGTGTAGATGCTGATTAATCTTAGAGAGATTAGGAGATCTGAGAGGATTAGGATCTGAGAGGTAGCCTGAAATACTGCAGCAGCTAAAATATAGTAATGTATGGAGGCCCTAAAGAGACATTGGGGAAAGGGAAAGTTTTTGGTACACATGGAACACACCAGAAACTATCATCTGGGAAGAAGAAAGTTTCCTGCACTTATGAGAAAGTTTTCATGTGCACGGGATATCTGGTGCACACAGGAGACCATCCGGTGCATTTCATCCTGCCATGTTTCTCTGTGGAAATGACATTACAGAAGTTAGTTAAGTTATATTATGTAATAATACTATCAGGTATGTTTTACGTTTTCAGCAAAGTGGAAATATCCACTTCTGCTGCCATTCTTTCAAGTGAGATGGGCTTAATGGTTTTTTGCCATCTGTGGAAGCTGAAGCTACATAAAAGATTCTCTTGTGCCCACAGGATAGTTTCCCATGCACACCAGAAACTTAAGACTTTTTTTCTCCTCCATGTTCCCTTAGAGGCTTCGCAGGAGTAATCCTATGTAAAATTAATACTGTGGTAGATATGAGTAATCGTAAAAAGTGTAAATGATAATGTTATAATGCTGACTAATGGATCTTGTTAAAGTGTGCCATTATTACACTAACTTTTAGTGTGCCACAGATAAATATGTCTTTAAAGCCACTGACTCTAGAAAAATAATTAACCCTCCAATTATCCTGTATCACCACTCATGTCACCACAGTGGCAGCTGCTAAACAGTATCTGTAAGACACTGTTTGGCAGTTGAGTTGATGACCCTGAACACTTGTGCTCCACTCATATTTTCACTGATTTTGCCTGATAGGACCTTTTCTCAGACTGGCCTTGAGTCACATGCTCAACTGAGATTGGTGACCTGAAGTAAATCTCAACATAAACTCCAACCTGAGCGGGTCCAATCAGCCACAAAAAGTACAAACATCTGTCTGGTTATGCAGGGTCTTTTATAACCAGCAATAACGCACCACTGGGACCAATAAACCAATGAAACCAATCAAAAGTTGTTCACAGAAAGAATGCACCATATTTAATGAGTCGATAATAAAAATCAGAGCAACGTTAGCTGTCAAGTAAATGTGGTGAAGCATAAAGTACAATAGTTCTCCCTGAAATGTCAAGTTTGTTTACCCACATTGTGGACAGTTACCTCTTGCAGCATCTCATTCAGTTATACAATTCTTTCACAAATTATATTAAATCTGTGATCGGTATCTGCTCTTGAATCCTGCTTGAGCAAGGAGAAACCTTTCAAAACACAGGTCTGTGTGAAGAAAAACACATACAACATCATGCAGTATAAATGAATGAATGAATAAGTCAATGACACAGTCCTCACCCTGTGCTGTTGAGGTAGTTTTGACCCTGACTGCAGCTTCTGGACACGGTGGATGGATTGAACCAGAAGGAAGGCCGACAGTTGCCATCGCCACGCCGCTCATATCCATAATCGCTGTCGGAGGACAAAGAACATCCGCACGTCGCCTGATCAATATCAGCATGTGCAAAGGGACATCTTGTCATACAGTGTGTTCCACATCCCTGAGTTATCTATCTCTTCATTACTGGTGACCAGGACCCTGTCTGGCACACAGCCACATCATTATTATATATTGATTAAGGCCACTGTTGACAAATGCAACGCGGCAGTGTAAAGAAGTGTGTGTATGGAAGCGCATCATGGAGGCGGTTTTGTTGCCATGCAAAGGATGACTAACTCTCACTTACTAGCATTTCCAATCACAACATGATTTACATCTAACAAAGCAAGGTAAGCAAGTGCCCATTCTAATAACACTCATGACGTTGATATATCAATTAATCAACACACCAGAACTAATAAACAAAACAAAGCCAGTGGTGGACTGGTCTGGTTTGGCTGTGTGATTACGACAGTGTGAACTATTCATTAAAAAGCTGTCAAGGTGGATTGTTTGAATGGGTGCACATGACCAATGAGTAGAAAGATTAGCATGGTGTCTATGGGACAAAACGGTTAAGAGCATATCTTGACAGTGAGATTGAGTGCTAAAGCTCGGCGTGCCCACAAAAGAAGAGGATCTAACTTCTCATGATATTTCAATTTACAAATTTATTTTAACTGCTGCTGTTTTGTTACACATGAACATTTAATTATTAAAATGAAATGTACATTTAAACAACAACGACTATATGTTAATAGATTTTTTATACACCAGTAAAATGAGGTCAAAACAAAACATTTCTTTTCAGTGTCTTAGAAGTTTTTAATTTTGAATTTATCACGTCCTCCTTGTATCAGGTACACACCAACATTCTGTGAAATACAATTAATGTCTTTCTAATTTATGAGTTACCGTGAGGTCAGTACTATTCATAGTTTAAAAACAGACATATCAATTAGCACTTCACACACTGGTTTGATCCTTTCCAAAATCCACAGCAACACATTGTGGTTTTAAGGAGAATGAGAAGAAGGATAAGCCAGGTGCAGTGACCTCATGAGTCCTATTGTGACCACGAGGTTGCCAGGCAACAAGCTGACAGTGTAGAGAAGGGCTGGGTGGATGGATAAAGTTGTGTTTGCTGAGATAAAATGTGTTAATTAGTAAGATTTGGAAAAAAGGCTTAGCAACTCTAGAAAACCCAGCTGGCCCCCACACCTTGAGTCTTTATGCTAAGCTAAGATAACCCCATCTTGATACTTAACACATGGACTCGAGATTGGTATTCATCTTTTCATCCAACACTTAGAAAGAAAGCCTGTAAGTGTGTCACTCTGTTCCACTCATTTTTTAATGGGAAACACATAGAGTAGGGTATAACACAGCTGTGTTCTCACTCTCTGGTTTGCTGATGTGTTACCATGGCTATAAAATGCTCTTGCATAAAAATATATATACATTCCTATATGTACCAGGAAAAACCTTAAACCTTGTTTTTTAAACCACGCAGGGACTGTAAATTGAGATGGAGCGAGAATACAGATATCTGGGTGTTCAACTCAACAACAAACTGGATTGGTCTGACAACACACACAAGAAAGGCCAAACTCTTCTCCAACTTGCTGAGGAGACTGAGATCTGAGTGTGCAGGACTCAGTTAAAAACCTTCTATGTCACTGTGGTGCCATCTGCATTATTCTATGCCATCGTCTGCTGGGGAAGAGGAAGCACGGAGAGAGATAGAAAAAGAGTCAATGAATTGGTCATGAGGTCCAGCTCTGTCCTGGACTGTCCCCTGTACTTCATAGAGGAAATGGGAGAGAGGAGAATGTAAGCAAAGTTGATATCCATCATGAACAACTCCTCTGACCTCCTGCATGAGACTGTGGAGGCCTTAAACAGCTCCTGAAATCCCTGAAATGGTTTTTCAGGGTTTATGGCCCATAAAGTGGTTTATTTAGCAACAAGGAGCCACTTATACATTATTTAATGAGTTGATCATAAATATCAAAGTAATGGTAGCTCTCAAATAAACATTGTGAAGCATAAAGTACATCATTTCAAATGAACTATTTGTACTGAAAAAAGTCTACCGTTTAGCTCATCAGTCTCTCATGGTGCTGTTAACCATTGTAGGAACTGAGAGGTGAACAGGTAGGCTAGTCCAAAAGCTAACTTCAAAGCTCTTTGCTGAACAGGTTGTTTATGAAAGTGCCATCATTTAGACCAGGATCTGATCAAAGAACCAGTAAACAAGACTAAAAGTCAACTTTCAGTACTTCACAGTTCTGCTATGTAATGGATAATGCACAGCGAGGGGCAATATCGGTAAATAAACCCCATCAGGGACGTTCATCACCCTTTTTTGCAACAATAGCCGCCTCACTGTACGTTACACTGCTTATTATACGGTTATATGTAAAGAACTGTAGAATTCCAAGTAACCAAAAAAGCTGCGTGATAATCAGTGTTTTAATCTTTAGTGACTCAGTGTCTGTATATATAATATGATAGAATTAGACTGTTTGCCAGCAGGTCTCCACGTTGCGTAGCGCCGTTTCAACTGATAAGACTCTTTACACCTCAAATTAAGTTAAAGGACTTGACCTTTTTTCTGCACTGATGTTTTCTTTTTTTTGAAATCTCCATTTCATTTTAAGCATGCGTCAAATAATTCCCTGCAGAGACAGACAGAGCGAGACGACAGACCCAGACTCAATGAAAATAAAAACTTTACATAGTTCAATGGGAACCAATTAGCACTCACTCTCTGACCTTCTACAAACACTATTTACATAACTGCTGTACATGTTGGGATGGCATTTTTTTCAGTTCTCTGTCATTACAAGATAAAAAATACAACCATTTAGGATTTGCATACAAATTGAAACTATTTACACCCCCACCCCCAACATCATCTCAACAGAATTACAAGCATAGCGTGCTTGCAGACAGACGCTACGCAGACAGACATTAGGAGGAAATTGTGTACAACGATCCCAAACTTATCAGATAATTGAAAAAAAAACACAGCAAATGGAGTAAATTAATGAGACACATGAATAGCATATACAATAGATCCCCCTTAAAGGGCTTAAAATTGGCCTGCAGGATGAAGAGTGGAAATGGCATTCATACAGAACTTCTCTCTTGTCCGGGCTGCATGCTTCAGTTATTGTGCCATTAATTCATTCAAGATGACAGAACATGCTAAGCAATAAATCACCCACTTTACTCCCTCTTTCCCTCAAAGGTTTTTTTTGTCTTGTTTGCTTGTTGTTATTTTTTAACAGACCTGAACAACTCCAGTTTTGTAATTTTGTCTGTGTTGCTCTGATGCCAACCAGTTCCTTGCTCTGCTGAAGACACACCTCTGCAGTACTTCTACGAGAGCACATCCATCAAGCTAATTTTCTTCAAAATATGTCTGTATCCATGCAGCGGGCTCAGTAACAAATATGGTTATTAGAAAACCATTAAGAAAAGGAAGTGTATGAGAGAACACAGTGGACTGAAAGTACTTTTCTAATCTGTGTATTTTGTTTCCCCTGCTTTTGCACCAAATTCAGCTCACAGTTCCAGGGTTGAAGTAATGTTGGTGAGTTGTTTTTAGTGAAAGTAGGTAGCATTCTGGAGAGCATATTTGAGTGGACTGAAGAGGGTTTTAATGGAAGCCAGGTAGATGCACCTGAAAATAACAAAATGGCTACTGAACAGTAGCTGTCTAAGATGTTAGAGTTGTTTTTCCCCTTTACTTTAACAGAAACTTTGGATGGATAGTTTGGTATTTTGAAGAGAGGTTGTATGAGGTACGTGTCCGTAGTTGGTACATACCTACAGTGGACACAGCAGAGGCTGGAGAGACACAAGCACACAACTTTCTGAAGCAAACATCTGATCTGTAAGATGCTGGGTGACACGTAAAACTTGTTCTACAGTTGATGCTATAGATAAAAAGAAAATCTGATGACAAGGTAAAGTGGTAAAAATATTCTAAATATAGCATACAATGAAACAGGTATTGAGTTTTTGGGAGGTTGGCCTTTTCCATGTGGCTAAAAAGTATTTTTCTGCTGACCCTGTCCACAGTAGTGTGTCGCTAATCAACTGACTGTGGATAAGTACCTCATACAATCCCTTCATAATACTTGAACTATCCCTTTAACCAACATTCACCTAAAGGACCCGTTGAGTCACATTACTGTTACAAACACTCACATTTGGTAGCTTCCCAATAATTAAAATGCTAACCAAAATCCTAAAAAGATAATGATGAAAAGCGCTTCCTTTGAAAGAACATGTTTGGCACAGTTGGAGAACAAGTATAGCTGTTAATGAAGCTCTCCTTTGGCAGACAATAGAGAGTAACATAATCCCCCTTGACGATTATGAAGAAAGGAGTTACTGCACAAAGGCACACATCATCTTACCATTCAAAATCATGAGCTCGGCAAATGCAGGACTCAGCTGAGAGGATTCTGGAGTAGTCCTTTCCCAGCATGCAGTAGTTCCCAGGCCTGCGCTTCATGTAAATTTGTTTTTGGCCCATCACACACGGCTCACCCTGTTGGCACAATAAGGCATTACTGCAGGAATTACTGCAATGATATTTGATTTGATATTTATTTGAGATTTCTTTTTTATAGCATGTATGTGACTCAGGATGTTTTCATTTTTCTTACCTGGTTGTGCAGGTGCCAGGTTTGATAGTCTTCTTCTGTGCATTTCCTGCTATAGATGGACTTATAGTCTATCTTGATGAGCTGCCATTCAGAGCGGTGGCTGAAGTGTCCAAAAAAGCTGCAGAGGCAAACAACAAACATCAGGTTTAGCACAACCTGGGTCTAAATTCTGTAGTTTGGCCATGATTTCTGATGGTAAAAAGAACATTATGCTTCATTTTTTTTTACATGAAAAGTATGCGCATTTATAAATTACAAAACAAAATTATTAAAAATTAAGCCATTGCTTCCAAACCTCTTTGCAGTGTCTAATTTAAGCTCCTTGTCATGTTCACTTGTCTTATGTCCCTCTAAACATCACACGTGGCTGCAGTTTGTTAAGATTTTGAGATCTAAAGAGATGAAATGAACCAATATTTCACAAAAAAAACAACGTTTAAAGAGAAGTCTGAAAGGTCAATCCAAATTTGTCTATCACAAAACTATACTCTCTCATTAATTGTCTCATGACCCTGAGGATTTTTCTGGTGACCTTTAGAGGGACCTAACACCTAGCTTCATCTTGAGCAGCTCCAAAAGTAATTATGCATTATTAATATTGTAATATATTCACCATTCATATAGTCATTGTCTTCCAAAGTAGTACTTTATTTCATGTACATTGTGCTAACAATTCTTCTGTACTTTGACTTGAGTAGGATTTTGAATGCAGGACATACTACTTCTTCATACTTCTTCCACCTGCGCCAACCTGGGAGTCAGGGCTTCTCAAGAAATCACAAGATGATTAAATGATCCAAAAAATGAATGAATATGTGGCATTTCTCAACTTCTGAAAGACTCAATACATTCACTTCTTGAGGCCTTTAGTTGGAACTATCGTCCTATGGTCAAATTTCTGACAATCACGACACAGTCACGTCCTGAGCTGAGTCGTAAGCTTCATTTTCAGGCGTCATGGGCCAAAAATGTTAGAAACCACTGATCTAAAACATTACATCTGAAGGTGAAGCCAAACGTGAGTGTACTCAAACTGTCATTAGTGTCTGTCATTGTATTGTAGTACACAATAGGTCAGTCAGGATGTTGGTCTGTAAACTGTGCTGGAAGCTTAGAAAAGACTGTTTGGATAATAATTTATCTTCTATCTTTAAACTAAGTGTCAAACTCTGAATGAATAACAACTAAAGATGTTTTTTTGAACTATGATTGCTGCTCATTTGGTCATGGCGATGACATTTAATAGAGAAATACTTAAGATTAGAAGCCACCTCATCAAAGGCTTTAAGGTTTTACAGCAGTAGTCCCATTAACCGGTAATTTTCCAACGATCAAACCCATTTGTCAGGTGACATAGTAATATCCACAAAGGTCTGACTAACAGCCTACATGACCCATGACCTGCCCCTCAGACATGTGGCTTAATAAAGACTTAATACCACAGAGGTTTGAATGGACACCTTCCTAAAAGGTCCTCCATCTGTCTACTCTTTCTGTTGAGAAAAAAATAATCCACAGTGATGAACAGAATAAAGAAAATACCATTCACCTTTCACTCATGAAATGTGTGACAGAGAACTCAGCATCTTTTAGCATGTCATTTTTCCTATTTTCAGACTTTTTGGACTCACGTCATGATTTGGTTCTCTGTCCCAGCCTCCACCAAGACTCCATCCACGAACAGAGGCACGGAGGAGAAGCTGTGCTGGGTCCACTGCCTCCCCTCGTCAAAGCTGACCCTGTGCATATGTGTCAGAACGCATTCCCATCACCAACCCAGCAACAGTGATGGTACAGAAACAGACGCTCTGTATTAGAGCTTTGTCATAAAGACGGTGGGGGGGGGTAAAGCTTTGGGTAAATATCAAAAGGCCGAGCATTAGATGGATATTTCAGAGGCAGTTTGTCTGTTTATCAAAGCAAAAATGCACAAAGCTGTTTTTCAGAGCACGTGACAGAAAGGAGAGGACGGATGTCAAAGGTGCTGGGAAACATCTAGACGACCAGAACAGAACTGTTTCATGTTCAACTACAAACTTGAGAAGGAGAGAAAAAAAACAGCCAGGAAAAAAAAAAGAAAAACTGGACAGCTTTCATCATTGGGGCCTGGGCTCTATTGATTCTGACAGCTTATCAACATTGGTGCAGAAGTGAGAACAACTAGGAGTACCTGAGTGTGACACGACTTGAAACACTGCTGGGGCCTGTAGTTTGGAAGAAAGAAAATCCCCCCATGTTGCCTCTAAAAACCCTCCACTGCCTTCATTTGGCTAAAAGCACTCTGACATCAGAAAAAAGCGTTGACATGGACCTATTATGAGATTCAGGCCGGGGAAGTGTTTAACCGAACACCGGCTGAGAAAGCAATACTGTTCCAACACTGCTGTACAACAGCTGTAGAGATACACAGGATTCTTTCTGTCATTTTTTTCACTTCTTCTACCATTGCACTTAAATTGGGAGGGAGACAAAAAAAACCCAGCATGCTACACTTCACTGGCTCTAAAACTAATTTCAGAATTGTTGCAAAAGCGATTGGAGAACAGATCTGGTCTCACTTGGATTAGCCTGCACTGAGGCAAAACGTAGGCGCCCGATTTGGCAAAAGGAAGGCAATGTGTTAATGAAAATACTAAAAAGGGAGGGTGTGCGTGTGGAGTGGGGTGGTGGTAGTGGCGGGAGGTTCAGACTGCTGGCTGTTAATGATATATATATCATATAAATTATATACATGCTCATTTTTTGGTCCATGAGCATCAAATTAACTTTAAAATAGCTACAGGGAATCAGAAAAAAAATATTTCAGAAAGGAAGAGTGTCCAAAAAAGTTGATTTATGTTATATTTATGTATGTATGTACCATAAGTGTCTGGTCGGCACTGACGGCTGTTTGACGGCGACGAGGGCTCCTCCTTTGTCCAGAAACCACACATTGTGCTCCTCTTCAAAGATCTGAAGACAAACATGCACAAACTCACTCTTAGAGTATTGAAGAAGGCAGCAGGCCAAATATTATTTTCATAGCTAAAAAAAAAAAAAAAACTAAGATATGCAACTGACCGTGCGCTAAACTCCACCAATAATATGTGAGCAACCATGAATATTTTTATGTGTGGACAGAGTGCTGCAGGGGTGACGTGGGAGTTAATTTCAGCACCACCCGTGTTTCTTTGACAAAAAGCCAATGAGATGTTACCATTGAATTTTGGATGATTGCAGAAAGTTAGCGAACAAAGGTTTATAGTGCCTACACATTTAGTTTAAAAAAAACCCTTCACAAACATAGATTTTATGATTTTTGAAGCATAAATGCGATCGCAAAATGGTTCATGGTGACATGAGAGACATCACAACCACTAAACGACCAATTTTAATTAAATCTTGTAATTAAAATCAACAAGTTGTAAAGTTCAAGTTAGAATAGTTTGCAACATTGTGAGTATAAGGTTGAATGGGTGGACTCATTTAGCCACTTTAATTAGGTCAGCAACCTCATTTTTAACATGTACAAGCTTTGAAATTCAGTGGTGTATTTACTGATTTATTTAATGTTGTGCAACAAAACATGAAAATCTCTTTAGCTTGTGTTAAGCACAGACATCTCACAAAGCCCCTCTGACTCGAGGAAACCGGAGCTGTAAAAATGTGAACTAATTTTTCAGGTTTTGGGACTTCTGCGGTACTCTGCAGTAGAAACAAAGAGTACGCAAGGTAATTTTACTTTATCACTTTAGCTTATCGCTTCCTAAAAAACATAAACTCAAGAGCACAATTATTAGAAATGGATTAAACATTGTGTTTATCTGCTCTAAATCTAGGATAATTAGGACTAATTAGGCTGGATTTAGACCCATTAGTGATCATGCCCACCCCCCTTTTTTTTCTAGCAACATGGATACACGCACTCTCTGGGTGGAGGAGAGCAGCAGCACATCCAGTCAACCAATCAGCAGCCAGATATTAACTTGAATGACCTGCAGATGTTTGTATCTTATGACCAATCACTGATCACCACTCCTCCTTCGTTTTTTGTTTGAAATCGTAATTGTTAAACTCCTGTTTGAATGAGTAAAGATGTGCTGAAGGTGTATAAACTGAGGAGCATGGCTTGAAGTTCTACTGCATGCTAGGATTGAGACACGGTGACATTCATGAGCACAGTGGGTGATGTTATGATAAAGAAGGATTTTATATGCACGGGGCTCTACAGGAGTAAAAATCTGTCCGACCCGCTGAAGGCAGCGTTATTTCTCACAAACGTTTCACATTAAAACAATGAATGATCACATTTAACTTGATATGTTTTACGTTTAATTGTCTTGCATGGTAGTGATATGCTTCTGTAAGATATAATCTGTTACATTAAACCTGACTTATACTGTCAACACCTTTTTTCAACATATTTTGTATATATGTTAGGGATGCACAGATTGTGAAATTCTGGGCCGATACCAATACTGATGTTTTACATGTATTGCAAACTGTATAACATGGATCTTTCTTGAAGCGTCCCAGAAGCGTCTCTATGCTCGGCTACACACTGGGTTGCTTTGGGCGTGGCTATACCTGCTGAATGTAACCACTGTGAAATCATCAGGAAATAACTTTTTATTTACCAGATTAAAGTAATAGCTTTATCGAGGCCAGCGCTCGCTCCCTCTGTTGTAACCCTATGTGTCTCTACCAAAGTGCCCTCTCTCTCTGTAATCATCGGACACAAATCAAATTAAACTTCGTATCATTATATTTTGTGGTGTAAATTGTGAGTCGGAATCAGATTTAGAAGCTGGTACATGAAATAATCAAAGTGAGAACACACACACAGGTAGATGATCAGAGTTTAGGGGTAAAAACAGACGAAAGCTAAACTAAGTAACTACGTAGCATTTTTACACATGTAGAAGCATGTTTAGAAGAACATACACCGGGAAAATGGCCAAATCTGAGCAAGTAAAAAGTCTGGCGGGTTAAACACTGATATTCTCCTGGTGATGTTTGAAGTCGTGTGCAGGACGGACCAAAATCGCGGTGCGTACGCGACATGCCAGAGACGTGTGCAGTGGGGTTTCGGAGCCTCCAAAAAAAATGAAAAAAGAAAGGTTTCTCCTCAGCCTTCATGCGACATGTAAATCAACATATAAACATCGGTCATCTTTATTTGCCTATGGCCAACGTCAGTTAAAGAGGTGAACATCGGCTGATGCCGATGTTCATCCGATGCATCCCTATATGTATACATACCAGATATACAAATTAGCATATGATGTCATTTAGCTACTTTTGAAGCAGACAATACTTGGCCTCAGAGTGACCTGAAAATATCAGTATACGCAGCTGAAGATCTGCAGATGGAGCTTATTTCCACATTTTCACACATCCATATATGAACTTATTTCTTTTATTTTGCACTTCCATCTGTTTATGTATGGGCTTAGTGCTGCTTGATAATGTGCTCTAATATTTGCATGTCATACGGGTAGTGTGGGTGTAAATCCTTTAATCCTGAAAGCACTTGAAGCTTAAAAAGTGAAAAGCAGGTGCAGCGACGGGAACAAAGAGGGGTGTGGCTGAGCAATTGACACCCTAATACAGTACTCATTTGGAAAGCCAGTGGCTGTTATGTCAACATTTCAAACTCTTGTACGAGTCTGTCAGTTGGCTGGATCTGGGTGTGATTCTTGGTGTGAAGCTCACCTGTCTCCAGCTATTTCCAGCATCAGATGATATGAACATGCCAACGTTGTTGTAAGACAGCTCTGCTCCGATGTTTCCTGCAGTGGAACAGCAGTGACACAACAAAACTGCTGTGAGATTGCACAGATGAAGGGCCATATATGTGTTTTAAATGCATGCTGTCAATCACACCACATCTGTGATTAGTTTCTTCCCCTGGCTTCATTCCCAGATCAGCTCTCCGTCTCTTGATTCATGTGAATAATACAGAGGAGACTGGAGGTTAATTCCTATGGATTCCTGCATCATCCAGGCAGCATAATGCGAGATGCGGAGGAGGGCGGGTTCCTCCTTCGCTCTGGCAGTTTCCAGAGTTACAACACAATGCTTCAGAATCTTTTTTTTTCCTTTTTTCCTGCGAGTGTGCAGCGAGTGAACTGCCTTCTTTTTGTTGATCTGCTCTACTATCTTGGCCACGGCTCAGTAAATAGGCATGTGTTTGATCTGGATGGTGTTTGTCATGTTGGTGAGATGATCTCTGCACCAGCTGACGTCTTAAAAGGCACAGTGGGCAAAGTGAATCAGAGTGCCAAGGCAAAGACTCGGCCACACACACACACACACACACACACACACACACACACACACACACACACACACACACACACACAAATGACAAAACAGACAGATTAAAAGACAAACACGCACGGACGTACACACTCACACAGATGGCAAAATGCAAGACTTTTTTTTCTGCTGACTGGTGCTAACACATCTATTTTGTCTTCACTCATCTCTCTTTCTTTGCTTCGAGTCCTTCGAAATGTCACACAAACATAATTGGCTGGATGGCGTGTCATCATCAAAACAGGTGGACGTGTCATCCACGACATGTTTGTTGTGGAGGAAGTGGAGACTGTGTCCAGTGTGATTAAACACAGTGTGAGGGCACGGAGGAGTCACACCGGCGCTGCATTTACTAGTCTAGTAGCTGACTGGGAGAATCACAGTAGAACTCCTCACCCACAATGCTGTGCATTCATCACTTGAAATGCTAATTTTTTACTTCAAGTAGCAAGTAGAGGCTAGAAAATGTGATTTTTGGTCACAAAATGGACATTAAAACAAGCTGCAAGAGGATGTTTTGTCTTTTTCTCCTACCTGTGGCGACTATTATCCCTGGTGCAGAGCTCTTGGTGGAGATTGTTCCTGACAAATATGGGTTCTCTGACATTTGCAGCTGGAGATGAAGTGAACAAAAAGGCTGCAGAGGGAGAGAAATAAACATATATTATATGTAACATATATTATATTAAAAAGAAACAAAATAGGTTGATAAAAAGTCAAAAAAGAATGCATATTCATGTTCAAACTGAAATTATTTTGCATATCTGTGCGGTGATATACTAGATTATACTGGATCATATTTACAGTTATATACACAATACAAATCAATCCTGTTCCCACGGAAAAAGGATGACAGGGTCAGAATACAATTACAGAACAAAAACAAAACCATCAACAAAACAAGCCAGATTCATTAGCCTCCCAAAGAGAACCAACTGTGCCTTCATAAGTTTTTCTAATTGCATTTAATCTGTCATTAATACAAAGAAACGATGGAATTTGCATTAAAGTATGAAGCCAAGTCTCCAGGGCATGCACACAACAGAAGACAATTACATTTGTTCACGGAGCAGAGAAAAAGAGTGTCTGCTTTCATCTCTGCAGCAGACAGCGTGTCACTGGTGTAAGGACATCAAGGGCAGTGGGACAGAACAGCGTAATCAAAAGGAATCTACGGCAGTAATTAAAATGTCACATGAATGCACAATCACAGGGAACCTGTAAGCTACACTGCGCTGCCCCAAAATCACCTCTTAAACAGCATGGAGCCCCCCTTAATGTCTCAAACATGATTCCTCCTAACAGTCATCCTGTTAGTTTTAGTCGCAGGGAGGCTGTCTAATGAGGAACGAGACACCGTCAACACATGCAGTGAATCTGGATCTGCCGGTGCAGCACCTTCTCTGCCTGGATCTTAACACACTATTTGCAATTTCCACAGAATAATACATATATTATAATACATATATTAAAGTTAGGTTTGGCCACAGTATGACTCTGTTGCAGTAAATGGCAAAACACTTGTAGGACTTATTTTATTTTCTTAGTTTTTCAGTTTGGTCTAAAATCAGCTAGTTTTCTGCTATGCAGCATTTTTTACAGGGAAAGGTGGATTTTTGCATTGCTAATTCAGGACTGCTTGCTAATAAGGCACCCCACATAAAAGTTGGAACTGATGTAATGACTTTTTGAGATAACTTCTGTTATGATTTGATATGATAATTTAGCTGTATAAATAAAATAGAATAGATTTAAATTATCAGGAGACACGGTGGTTAGCACTGTCGCCTCACAGCAAAAAGGTCCCTGCTTCTTTTCTGTGTCTGCGTGGGTTCTCTCCAGGTTCTCCGGCTTCCTCCCACAGTTCAAAGACATGCAGGTTAATCTGTGACTCTAAATTGCCTGTAGGTGTGAATGTGAGTGTGAATGGTTGTTTGTCCCTATGTGTCAGCACTGTGACAGTCCAGGGTGTACCACGCTTCTCAATGCCCAGTGCCAGCTGGGATACGCTCCAGCCCTGCGACAATGATATAGAAGAAGTGAATTATAAGCCATCCATTCCCATATAGCCAGGACTGTAGGAGTAAATGTTAATTATTTTTTTAATTACAGATCATTGTCCAGTTGTCCAGAGTTTCTAGAAGGTCAGTGGTGATGAAGTAAAGAGTAGGCAGTAGGCTTGTGACTGAAAGGTTGCACATACAAGTCCTAAACTGGCAAAGTAGTTTGTGGACAATAAAAGAGCAGCGTTTGTTCTCTAAAGTGCAGATCAGAGTGTGGATTTACAGGCCAGCAGTGAACACAGAGCACTCTGAACCACTCAATTAGTCAGGACGACTACTGAAACTCTTGTTGCCGCAGCGGGAAGCAGCAGACCACCAGTGGATACAATTTAACCAGCTTCACCAGATTTACAGTACTTAATTTGAAAAGCTCACGTCCTACTGTGCATGTATTTACAGTCAATCGTTTGAACTCTATTCATTCAGTCGTACTGCAACGAAAATCCCTTGTGCATAATATTTATCACTTTGTACCAGAATATTCTTTGCTCCAATAAGACACCACCACTGCATGTTTTTACACTAAGACAGCAGAACAGAAAAACAGTGAGGACTGACAGACAATTATGAAATCGTTAGTCAAAAAAAATGACTTTATGGCAACATGGAACCAATACTTTATTCTTAAAAGTTTAAAAGTGATAACAAAACATAACAAAAGTGATAACTTTTGTCATTAGCTTATAATGCTTTATACACTGTTGCCCATGATGGAATATCTCACCTCACAACATGAGTGTGACAGTGTGATTTATTGTTGATAGATAGAAGTGTATCTTCTCAAAACTTTATTGATCAATCTCTTCCAAACATATCACAGTGAAAATTAAATGCGTCTGAAAACAAAATTATTCCAACTTCATGGGCAACAGTGTATAAAGCATTATAAGCTAATGGCAACACAAGTTATAACTCATAAACCCATTTATAAAGGGTGCTTTATTACAAAGTGATGAATTCTTACCAGTATGCAGTGAATGTCGTTTCCATCCAGGTCAGACGCCGGAGCCTGCAGGAGCCTCCAGTCCCGGCCTTTATTGTAGGTGATGTACGTCTTCACCTGGTTGTCTTGCCTTTTATTAGCGATCAACATGCCTTTAATTCCTGCAACCTGATGGACACAGACACACAACACAAGGGTGACTCTCAACTTAACCCACACTAGCTTTTTAGTTCTCTGTTGCAGATGAAAAAGTACTTGGCACTCATCAGAAAGGGGAATTTTGTGTATTGAGGCACTGGAGCTTCATGACACAAGCTCAGTTACATGCAAAATAGTGCACTTATCCCTTTCTTGCTGTGGCTGACAGTCTGGCAGACACCATCAGCTGCATTTTCTTGCACTGTGCTAAGTGTTATCTGTAATTATATCCGTACACGTCTCAGCAATACAGACAGTACAAAATGATGACTTTTCAGGACAGACACCTTGTCTGTTTCCTCAAAATCAGCCACACACACATATACGTAAAAACACACTTATACAGACACACACACACACCTCTCCCAGAATCCTCCCTGCTAGCTGTCTCTCAGGGATTAGACATGTCCCTCAACTAAACCAAAGCACTGTATGCAATGGAAAGGACAGAGTCATTTCAAATGGTTGCCATAGCGAGGGGCTCCAGTTGGATGTGTTTCCCTCCCTGAAGGGGCCTGTCTGTATAAGTGGCACTAATAGGCAGAGCATCTGACATTGTCATAGAAACATGGCGCTCAGGATGGATGCAGCTAACGAGGGTCCTTCCATCCTTATCCAACCTGAGCTGTCAATCACTGCAGTAATTTTTTATTGCCTCCGCCTCCTCTATCACATGTGCGCACACACACGCACACACACACACAGGCGAGAACCACCCATCATGACCAGCACAAATTCTCTCCATCCATCACTCACACCTCCCACACTCTACTTTACGACAAAGTGAAGCATATGGACATAGATCTCCATTCTACAGCCCAGATGACTCGCAGGCGGAGCAGCATTAAAGGAATCCTCCAACATTTTGGAAAACTGGCTCATTCCACCACCTTTTAAAGCACTTCTGGTGTCAAGTGAGTAGAAATGAAAAAGAGATTTGCAGCAGCTCAAAGTGATCAAAGCCAGTGAAGGCAGCTGGTTTTACAGTGATAATCTCTGCTCTCTTCACTGTAGCATGAGTCATGACTCTGACCACAGTGTACAAGCGGTGAGCAGAGCAAAATATTATATTCAATATTTCATTATAATACAACCTCTGTTCAGATCTACTAACATTACCTCCCAACAAACATCTCTATATGCTGAGACTGTGCAGCACACAGTTCTGTTGACTTAGTTTTATTATCACACAACTGGGAAATCTTAAATAACATACACATTTGGGGTGGGGGTTGGGTGCTTGATTGGTCAGCAGTTATGGAAGCTCTGGGCTTTTTTTGCATTTCAGACAAATTTAAATATACCACATGTACAGTATGAGGAAAATAAAATGCAAGTGTTGTAATTTACTGCATCGTCCTATATCACAACATCAATATAAATTCAGTTTACTGTATCTGTGAAGCACTGTTTCCACATTCAGATTTCTGTACAGTTACTGAGTTATAGAGCTACAACTAACGATTATTCTCAGTTCAATTGCTCTGTCAATTCTTATGTCTGTTTGGAATGTTGACAATTCATTCACAGTGGGACAAGACGCAGCAAAGACATAGCAGCACCTTATAAATTTGTTATTGCTAATGTGGGTTCCACTACATGACTCATCTGAAGTCATGTTTGTGTCCACTGATGGGTAACAATCCAATGTTCTCTCTCATTTAGCTCTGTTTTGGTCTCAATCAACTCACCAAGGAAATATCTGTCTCTTTAAAGTCTTCATTATGTTCTCCAGATAGCAGCTAACTTTGTCTTTCAGCTTTTCATTTTTTGGTGAACTGAGCATAGATTCATATATTATTCTTGCGTCTATTGTGGCTAGAAGCAGGGTTGGTAAGACCAGCATCAAAACAAGCTAAATGATGTAAAATGGCCTATAGAGTGATGGGGTGATGATTTTCTGTGGATTCGTCCCTACAAATGACCCTATTTATTTTACACACAGTAATCTGATCCACTGTTATTCCTTCCTTTTGATTAAAAGGCTACTGTAAAAATTGTGACATCTATGAAACCAATCTAAAGCGACACCAACTCAAAATCTAGATTTCAAGTCTGTGAATGAAGTGAGAGCCTGTGCATCCATTCAAACATGGCTGCCCATCTGAGGACACTGCTATTGAGTGAAGAGGGAACATCTTGATTGAACAGTGGGGAATCTGCATTTACTGTGAAGCAATTTAGTGTTCAACAATTTATTATATGGCTCATTTGTCGGATCGCAGCTTTGTGGATTTAAGCGTGCTGCCAGAAAAAACACAAACACGAAGGGCCACCGCATCATCATGAGAACCAGCATCTTCCAGATCATCTAATCCTCTCCACTGCCAACAATCCACTTCATGTCTTCAATCAATCATACAGAGCTGTTTGTCACAAGGCGAGAGAGAGGGAGAGGGGGAGGTGAATGCAATGAGCTCAAGCCAATCAGAGCTATAATTGTCGGAGAGCCACCTGCTAAACCACCTCTCAGACTGAAGGGAAGTTTAGCAGGTGATGTAGAGCCCCAATGTCAACAGAAAATTAGTTTGCACAATAAAGGCTCATGATTACAGAAGTTGCCCTTATCCAATCTGATTGACAATAAAATAATCCTCCTAATTTAGAAGATAATTGTTCAATTTTCTGTGTGGAAGTAAGCGTAATTAATTTAAGGGTGGAGGATGCAGCGGGAACAGAAGCCCACCGGGAAGAGACATAACTTATAAGTGGGAGAACAAAACAACTTTGACATACTTTGTTGTCTCCCCTCTGGTCTGACTGGAGCTGTGTCTCCTCTCTGGAACATTAGCTCTGTGAAGTGCAGTTTGTCAGGGTCTAACAACAATAAATGGGATGAGATCCATGGCATATATCTTAGCCCTGTGTAATGGGTCTGACTTATCAGAGACAGCAGTGTATCTATCTCTTGTTTAGATTCTGATCGAGAACGGAGTTGTGACCGCGTGACAAATGTAATTAAAACGCCTTATCACCTCATGCTGCATGGTGAAAATGCCTTAACTACTGCTGCATGGTAATAGGAGCTGC
Source organism: Nibea coibor (assembly GCA_023373845.1). Lineage (NCBI taxonomy): Eukaryota > Metazoa > Chordata > Actinopteri > Sciaenidae > Nibea > Nibea coibor. Next base: position 27,443,858 of record CM041718.1, on the reverse strand, counting down.
AAACACACACACACACACACACACACACACACACACACACACACACACACACACACACACACACACACACACACACACACACACACACCACATACTGTGCAAGGGAAGTAATGGCATTGTTAATTACCACACCACTGCCACTGCTGCTGGGCAATATCTCACTTCCTTCACTCTCACAGTCACACCTGCCAGTGTAGGAGTGATAAACTGGGTTCAACAGGGAGTGGAGAAGGAGGAAATTCTACGTTGCTGCTATGAATGCTAATGCAAACACATGCAATAGCTAGCCAGTAAGCTAACAAGGTCATTACAAGTCCAGAGGTGCATGGCAGTGAGCCCCATTAAGCGTGTTCTTCATACTGTATATGTCTGCTGTCAGGAAGATAGATGAGCACAGCCTGTAATGCAAACCTATCCTCATAAGACAAGTGACTGTAACACAAACTCTATGGCAAGTCTAAGTTTGTGAAGTAAGCTACAGTTATCTGCAGTTATTTACATAAATAACTGGGGCCATGACATTAGCATGTGACTTAAAGTTGCACCGGTGAATATTTTCATGTAATAAATGTATAATGTGAAAATTCACAAGAACTATCGTCACACGCAATTCCCAAGCTGAGTGTTTTAGTGTCATTCAGCTCATTGTTTTGGTTTTATTGCCTGCAACTTTATTCAGCTCACACTCGTTGCTCTCATCAACCGTGTTTCCAGCTGCAGCAGCCAGCTGTTTAAAGAAAAGAAGCCACGTGTACACCACCAGCTCGTTCTCATTCCCAGAGTGTCTAATACTGACATTTTGTCACGCCCCTCTGCACACAAGGTACACTTTAGCATCTGTATGAGATGTGCAGGGCTATCATCCAACCCATTCATGTCAGGTGGCGTAGTGTGAAGAGCAATGTTGATTTATTTGAAGTTTGAAGTTTAAGAGGTTATGATTGTGACTTGGCAACATGATTTGTAAGTCTGCATCATAATGTACTTATTCATGAGCATTCCCCAAAACATACCAAATAGTTTTGTTGCCTAAACCAAACCCAAACCAAAGTTCTAAAGATGCACCTCAGACAGCTGATAAAGGGTGTGTTGTGCATATGTCTGGGTATGATGTGAAGATGTGATCATATTACTTTATTATCTTACACATTTCTCCTATTAAAATATGTTACTGCCAATATGTTGCTAACATTGTTGGTCAAAACAATGTTTGTCTGTGTTTATCTGATATAATTTGATGCTTCCAGTGCATATCACCCAGTGTTACATCTTATATATTAAAATCCATCCAATCCATCCATCTATTTTCCATAACTGCTTGTCCTTATCAGGGCCGCGGAATATTAAAATACATTCTGAAATTACAAAAGAAAGATTTATATCCAAATCAAATCAACCAAGTAATACGACACAAAATCACACCTGACCTGCACGGCACGGACCAGCAGAAATCCATCTATAGAATCTGAGTGATAATAAAAAAAAATTGAGTCATACAATAAAACACATAATAAGATTAGTCCCTGCAGTGACAGAGTATTCCAGTAATAAAGTACTGCATACATCTGAGGAACTGACAAGAGACAGAAAACATAACATTCTGAAAACAAAGCAGAAGAGGCCAAAATACACAAAGTTTTAGTTCCTTGTTCCTTGAAACTCTAAACTAAATTTCCTAAAATGCAACTTGATATTAAATAGTCATACCCTGTTAAATGCCCGCTTTTCAAACTTGACACTCGCAGTTTGTAACGCAGGGTTTATTTCTCAGACTTCACAAAGCTCCTTCACAGCCACTAAAGACATACAAGAGTAGTACGTGGTTGGTCTCCATGACCAGTAAACTATTCTTTGTTTACACTTCAAATGTTCAAATGTGGGCCTTTAAAATGTGAGGTCATAGTATTTGTTCCCAGGAGAAATATACTGGAGGGTTTTAGAAGCCAGAAAATTTAGCAGCAGCAGCAAAGTAATTCTTGGGTCACTGGTAACAACCCCGCTGATGCACCCTTCTGAGATACTCTATGGTCATTTTGTGCAATGGGACATAATAATCTGAATATATTGCACATTTAACCACAAGCTTTCAGGAAAAAAAAAAGAAAACCTCTTGCTCCACTGTGTGTTGGCACAGGCATGAGTCACTTTATGACAGATCCTAATGCATAGTGAGAAAGTAATAGTTCCTGTAACTTCCCTTCGATTCAATCAATAAAAGCCTCAACATACACACTGCCCCAGGGTGAACAATTCCATCACGTGCCTACCTCGTACAAGTCCAGCATCTGGTTTCCTCCGATGCCCCTAGTTGTCTTGACATTTTCCATGGCCAAGGTGAAGTAGACCCCCCTGGTGTCGGACAGGTAGAGGTTATAGGTGTCGTTCTGGTTCCACTCCTGCACCGCCGCAAATACCTGCTTCTCATCAGTGCTGACAATGTGTAAATCCTATCATCGAGCAGGGAGAGATTAAGAGGAGTTATGACTGGAGGCCGGAGAGGTGACAGATTAGAACATGCTGACCCTGTGGGACTGGTCATGAGATCAATGCTGCGGTGTGAATATAAATGGTCGACGACACGCTGCACGGTGTA
>CM041718.1:27373765-27436265 GCA_023373845.1 Nibea coibor | reverse complement strand
TTGTCTAAATGCAGCCAACTGGAGGCTTGCCTAGCCATTGCTACAGGCCCATCCAGTGTTTAGATGTCCTTGAAGGGGCTTTGGCATTGAAGGGCAAAGCCAGCGATGGATAGTGAACATTATTTAGGATTAAACCACAATGGCACGGAACGAGCTCCAGATTTATGCAAGTTACGGCGCGTAGCCACCGCAAACCCAGGCATAAGCTGGTCACCTCAGAGAGGGGTAAAGGAGCAGTGAGCTGGAATAGATCCGGGCCTACGTTTTTGATGAGTATGCACTTTCAGACATGGTAGGCACACTGCAGGGGGAGTGAGCAGCAAACATGAATGGATGAGAAGTGACAGGGACGTCCTGGATCCATTATTAGTCATAGCTCCTTATACTGTACGATTCTCTTTCTGCGTCTGTAGAAAACCAGCTCTGCCCTCTCCTTCTACTACCGATGTAAAAATAATAATTCTATTATTTATGTGCAATATGTCTGATATGAGCAGGGCGTGTGTGAGAAATGAAGCGGAATGCGACATGCCCTCGGACGCTGAATGCAAAGTGTGTTCTGGAGGAGGAGATTAATCTCTGCCTGATTGTATCAAGCGGTGGAAAAAAAGTGCAGAATTTCAGCAGCATCACAGTCAGTCACACACCTTGTTCTAAGCCATCAATATCACTTGCTCAGTCGCGCAGAACATGAGCAACAGTTTCTGCATTTCCAGAGTAAACAAAACTTTAGAAAAGAAGGAATGGAACTGAATAAAAATATCAGGAAGACAAAGCAAAGATGTGGAAACGGATGACTCACCAGTAAAATCGGTTTGGCGTGACGCGCTCGTGGATGAGCTGCCATTTTCTTCCAAAGTCCACCGAGCTGTACAACTGTGGAGAGATCAGAGCAAAGAGAGAAAAAGCTCAGCCTTGTTTCCAAGATGAATGCATGTGTCTACAGTGGACGGGCCTATAATTAGACCGGCTGAGTTAAAAGTTCTTACATGACGAGTGAGTTTGAGACATGGCCGGATAATTCCAGGGTGGAGGTCAGTCTGGAGCTATAAAACATTATCGGGAAAGCGCTGAACGGCTGTCATCATTACCAAGCGGCCATTTAAGCTAACATACTGTCACAGATATAGGCATCTCTATTCGCCTCGGCCATTACAAATGAGATCTATAGCTTTCGACAAAGCGCTTCGTGGGAATAATTAATGAAAACTGAAATAGATGTGACATTAATGTGGCCACTTTCAGCTGACAGAGAGTGATGACTCTGAAGCTCTGAGTGTGATGTCATCAGAATCAGAAATACTATAATAAGTATTTGTGATGTCATCAGTGTGATGTCATCAAGGTAATCTCATTATTGTTATCTGATTCTTAGCATCAGATTACAGAACAGAGGCTCACCTTGGACCAGCTGACCTGAAGCTTGCTCTGGCTGATAGCTGCTGTGACCTTTGACTTCTACAGCTGGTGAGACAGATGACAGCGACAGGTGAGACAGAGACAGGCGAGACATAGGTGAGACAAGTGAAACAGAAACAGGTGAGGCAGAGATCGGAGAGACAGAGACAGACAGGTGAGACAGAGATAGGTTGATTACAGAGACAGGTGAGAGGAGACAGGTCATGATAGAGCCACGTGAGACAGAGACAGGTGAGACAGAGATGGGTGAGACAGAGACAGATGAGAGGACACTGGTGATGTCAGAGACCAGTGAGACAGAGACAGGCGATGACAGAGACAGGTGAGAGGAGATAAGTGATGACAGAGACAGGTGATGACAGGGATGGGTGAGGCAGAGACAGGTGAGACAGAGACAGGTGAAACAGAGACAGGTGAAAGGAGACAGGTGAGACACGACAGGTGATGCCAGAGACAGGTGAAACAAGGGCCAGTGATGACAGAGACAGGTGAGAGGACATAAGTGATGACAGAAACAGGTGATGACAGAGGGGAAGGAACTCACCTTTAACTGCTTCTGATGACACCTGCAGACACAGACAGGAAGTTCAATTTCACAATAAAACTCACTAGTCATAAAACTAAAATAAAATAATATAAAATCTTGAGAGCGACACATTCAGGCTGCAGAGAGTATTCCATAATCTGACTAACAGTGCAATATGCTTACTGTAATCTGACACAGATACTCACAGTAGTCTGGGTTATGGTCTGACAACCGCCTCCAGTTTCCAAACTGAGCAGCTCGTACTCTAACCTGCAACACAGAGAGAGATTAAACCAGATTAAACCAGATCAGGCCAGATTAAATCAGATTAAACCAGACCAGATTAAATCAGATCAGATCTGATTAAATCAGATTAAAACCTGTCAGACCTGTTGATGGTCTCCTCCAGGCTCCTGGTCTTGGCCTCGTCCTGGTCCAGTTGTCTCTTCACCTCGTCCTGTTCTGGTCCGGCTCCATCCAGCAGCCAGCGCTCCCTCAGAGACTTCGACTGAGCAGACAGGAAACAGAATTATGATGTCGTCCAATCACGTGTAAACCATTACTGACCTGTGATCAGGTGAACGGTGTCTCTGTCAGTCGTACGTCTGTTCTCACACTATGTAACTTTGGGCTCCGGGTCGGGAGAAGTACGTAACGCTTTACGGCACTAAGTCACACACACCAACTATTTCACTGTACCTCAGCTGATTGATTGTCCACACTCTGTGTCCTCCAAACATTTGGAGATCTTCCTCTTCGTCAGCTGAGAGTTACTCAGTGATGCCATAAGTCTGAGAGCAAAATCAGTTGATGTTTTTCAAAAGTTCCTGCATCAAAACAGCTGATCAGAAAACACTGATCATCTTCATTTTTTACAGAAAACACTGTAAAAAATGAAGCTCAGGGTCACGCCTCTGGACCCACACTGTAAAAAATGAAACTGGATCTCTGAACAATAGTCCACATCACACAGCTAACAGACCCTGAGTCTGTCATCAGGTTTAAACTGTTAATATAATTATTGTTTGTGTGTGCTTCAGTATAAACACACATGATCCTCAGAGGAACCTGTGTCACACATGATAATCAGTCAATCAATTAATAATAGTCAGTTAATAATGAGTTGATAACAAATGATAATGTGGCTGTAAACAGTTGAACATCGTTTGTTAATAAACTTCTTTATCATCTATCACATGATCATAAACTGACTTTGTCATAAAACCATTGATGATTTATTGTTGAACACGGACAGCCCACCCAGTGCAGACAGTCCCTTTAATCATGTAGCCCCTCCCCTTTACACCTGTACCATAAGGTCAGTCAGCTGTTCCTTGATCCAGGTTGGATGTTGTGACTATGAACTCGCTGCCTGTGTCTGTCTGTCTGTATATGTCTGTATCTTTCTATCTGTCTGTGTCTTTCTTTCTGTCTGTCTGTATCTTACTGTCTCTCTGTCTGTCTCACCTTCAGGTGCTGTAGAGCTCGCCTGTCGTCCTCCAGCTGACGCTTCTTGTTTTCAATCTCAGTCTGCCACTTCCTTTTCTCCTGAGGCAGGATGGGAAACAGAGTCACATGTTATCAGGCACTTGAAGTCCTTTCACTGCTTCAGTTTAAACAAACCCAGTACAGGGTGTTGGTTAGCTCAGTTGGTAGAGTGTCCCCGTGTTTAAAGGCTCAGTCGTTGCTGTAGTGGCCCAGAGCTTGAATCCGACCTGGGGCCCTTTGCTGCATGTCATTCCCCATCTCTCTCTGCCTCTGTCTCTCTCTCCACCTTCCTGCCACTCTTCAGCCGTCTCTGTACTATAAAGCTAAAATATATATCTTTAACTGACCGAGAACTTAGAACAGTGCTATGTTGATGAGTCTCTTTTTACAGTGTAAAGTATCACAGTACTGAGTATTGCTGCAGAGAGGAAGATTGAGTTGCACAGGGAGAGAAAGTGTGTGTGTGTCTGTTTGTGTGTGTGCGCTTGTTGGTGGATCAATAAGTGCATTAATGACACAGACCTCAGATCAGTTCACAGGGTTCAGGGCGTGTCTGCAGTGCATGTACAAGTGTGTGTTGGTGGTGGTGTGTTCACTGTGTGTCTGTAAATGTGACTCACTGAGAGGAGCTGCAGTCGATCCTGCTGACCGAGAGTTTCAGAGACCCTGCAGAGAGACATACAGTTACAGACAGACAGATAATCAAATATAAAATAAAGTACTACAATAACAAATACATTTCCCAGCGTTCAGTTGTGCTGACATTTGTTGTGACATCATCAGTGATGTCGGGTCAGAACCAGATCCAACCTCCACATCTGTGAAGTGAAACCACAGACTGCAGTTCCTCAAACGTCCACCTGAGGCTGGCTGCAGCAGTGAGTCAGTCTCCATAAGTCCCCATGTTAGACAGCAGAAATAAACATGTTTCCAGCCTGGTACAAAAACAGTTTTGGTCTCTGTAGCTAATTTCCCCGTTCATGACAACTGTACTGAGGGTGAATTTATATACAGCTCACCTGTTCACATTATATTAAGGCTTAAAGTTATGCAGGATTCAGAGCGTGGACCCTCAGAGAGACCAAAGATACCAGAGAGACCAGAGAGTGATTTGTGATGCATTTAAGTTCATAATCATGTTGGGTGGCTCTGTGCTTTTATTTTGAAAAACGCGAGCGGAAGTCGCCGTCCTGACGTGAGTAACTTGACGTATTGATCATAAATCAGGTGATGACAGGAAGTGATCGATATGTGATTGTAAGGGCGCGTGCTGCGGTCAGTGTGAGCCCGCACAGTAAAGTAGATCCAGGGTTTACCCTTCCCGTCCCGCCGCAGACTCTCCGCGGCTCTACCGGACTTTGGCGCAGTTTGTCCCGGCATCACAGCTCCTGACTCAGCGCTATGACGGACTGATGCCGCACCATGACGACACACCGCACACCCACAGATAACTCACTGTTTACGTCATAAACGCACAGACAGAAACACACGAAGAAGAAGCATACAGACACATTTTCACAGTAGAAGAAGAACGAGTCAAAAAGTACTCACTCCATGTCTGACCGTAGATCAGTCCGCTGCAGCCGCGAAACACCAACACACTGAGGGCGAGAGACGAGAGGAGAGGCGGTGTGCATCCGAGAGAGAAACAAGACCCGCCCACTGAGGAGAGAGAGACAGGCAGAGAACCACCCACCGAGAGAGAGACAGGCAGAGAACCACCCTCTGACAGAGAGACAGGTAGAGAACCGCCCACCAAGAGAGAGAGACAGGTAGAGAACCACCCACAGAGAGAGAGACAGGTAGAGAACCGCCCTCTGAGAGAGAGACAGGTAGAGAACCGCCCACCGAGAGAGAAAGTCAGGCAGAGAACCACCCACCAAGAGAGAGAGTCAGGCAGAGAACCGCCCTCTGAGAGAGAGACAGATAGAGAACCACCCACAGAGAGAGAGAGAGTCAGGCAGAGAACCGCCCTCTGAGAGAGAGACAGGCAGAGAACCACCCACCAAGAGAGAGAGTCAGGCAGAGAACCGCCCTCTGAGAGAGAGAACGATAGAGAACCGCCCACAGAGACAGAGACAGGTAGAGAACCGCCCTCTGAGAGAGAGACAGGCAGAGAACCACCCACCGAGAGAGAGTCAGGCAGAGAACCGCCCTCTGAGAGAGAGACAGGTAGAGAACCACCCACCGAGAGAGAGAGTCAGGCAGAGAACCGCCCTCTGAGAGAGAGACAAGTAGAGAACCGCCCACCGAGAGAGAGACAGGTAGAGAACCGCCCACAGAGAGAGAGAGACAGGCAGAGAACCACCCACCAAGAGAGAGACAGGCAGAGAACCACCCACCAAGAGAGAGACAGGCAGAGAACCGCCCTCTGAGAGAGAGACAGATAGAGAACCGCCCACAGAGAGAGAGAGAGTCAGGCAGAGAACCGCCCTCTGAGAGAGAGACAGGTAGAGAACCGGCCACAGAGAGAGAGACAGGTAGAAAACCGCCCATTGAGAGAGAGACAGGCAGAGAACCACCCTCTGAGAGAGAGTCAGGCAGAGAACCGCCCTCTGAGAGAGAGACAGGTAGAGAACCGCCCTCTGAGAGAGAGACAGGTAGAGAACCGCCCACCGAGAGAGAAAGTCAGGCAGAGAACCACCCACCAAGAGAGAGAGTCAGGCAGAGAACCGCCCTCTGAGAGAGAGACAGATAGAGAACCGCCCACCAAGAGAGAGAGTCAGGCAGAGAACCGCCCTCTGAGAGAGAGAACGATAGAGAACCGCCCACAGAGACAGAGACAGGTAGAGAACCGCCCTCTGAGAGAGAGACAAGTAGAGAACCGCCCACCGAGAGAGAGACAGGTAGAGAACCACCCACAGAGAGAGAGAGAGTCAGGCAGAGAACCGCCCTCTGAGAGAGAGACAGGCAGAGAACCACCCACCAAGAGAGAGAGTCAGGCAGAGAACCGCCCTCTGAGAGAGAGAACGATAGAGAACCGCCCACAGAGACAGAGACAGGTAGAGAACCGCCCTCTGAGAGAGAGACAGGTAGAGAACCGCCCAGAGAGAGAGAGAGACAGGTAGAGAACCGCCCTCTGAGAGAGAGACAGGTAGAGAACCACCCACCGAGAGAGAGAGTCAGGCAGAGAACCGCCCTCTGAGAGAGAGACAAGTAGAGAACCGCCCACCGAGAGAGAGACAGGTAGAGAACCGCCCACAGAGAGAGAGAGACAGGCAGAGAACCGCCCACCGAGAGAGAGAGAGAGACAGGCAGAGAACCACCCACCAAGAGAGAGACAGGCAGAGAACCACCCACCAAGAGAGAGACAGGCAGAGAACCGCCCTCTGAGAGAGAGAGTCAGGTAGAGAACCACCCACCGAGAGAGAGAGAGAGAGACAGGCAGAGAACCACAGGCAGAGAACCACCCTCTGAGAGAGAGACAGGTAGAGAACCGCCCACAGAGAGAGAGACAGGTAGAGAACCACCCACCGAGAGAGAGACAGGCAGAGAACCACCCACCAAGACAGAGACAGGCAGAGAACCACCCACCGAGAGAGAGAGAGACAGGCAGAGAGAGACAGGCAGAGAACCACCCTCTGAGAGAGAGAGACAGGTAGAGAACCGGCCACAGAGAGAGAGACAGGCAGAGAACCACCCTCTGAGAGAGAGACAGGTAGAGAACCGGCCACAGAGAGAGAGACAGGTAGAAAACCGCCCATTGAGAGAGAGACAGGCAGAGAACCACCCTCTGAGAGAGAGACAGGCAGAGAACCACCCACCGAGAGAGAGACAGGCAGAGAACCACCCTCTGAGAGAGAGACAGGTAGAGAACCGCCCACCAAGAGAGAGAGAGAAAGAGACAGGCAGAGAACCACCCTCTGAGAGACAGACAGGTAGAGAACCACCCATCAAGAGAGAGAGAGAGACAGGCAGAGAACCACCCTCTGAGAGACAGACAGGTAGAGAACCGCCCACCGAGAGAGAGAAAGAGACAGGCAGAGAACCACCCACCAAGAGAGAGACAGGCAGAGAACCACCCACCGAGAGAGAGAGAGACAGGCAGAGAACCACCCACCGAGAGAGAGACAGACAGGCAGAGAACCACCCACCGAGAGAGAGACAAGCAGAGAGCCGCCCACAGAGAGAGAGACAGGCAGAGAGCTGCCCTCAGAGAGACAGGCAGAGAGCTGCCCTTAGAGAGAGGACAACTGACAGATTTGATTTGATTTGATAACAGATAAACCAGGATAAACTGGGTCATGTTACCAATTTGATTAAACCTGTTCAATTAATTAAGGCTAAGACATCAAACATTAAATATTCATGACATCACACTGACTGTTTAAAGGTTTGATTAAACTAACTGATCCCTGATTAGCCAGTTTAATAAGTGTGTGTGTCCAGCAGAGGGCAGTATATCTCTCTCAATTCAATTTCAATTCAATCCAAGTGTGACAACAACAAGAAGCACAGATAAATGTAACATAAAACAGGAATATGAAATAATAATATTAAATTGTTAAATATATACGAAGTAAATGATGTCCATCAGGAGGGGACGGTCTCGGTCTGTCCTTCCTGTCCGCTGGACGTCCTTCTGTGGTCGCAGCAGTTCACGAATCTTGCGGCTTTGTTTGCACATTGCTGTACTTCACCCAGCAGGGATGGAGGTTTTTGGATGTGGTCTAATGTCTCAGTCTTTCTGGGTGTTTGTGATCTGTGGGCAGTACGTGTCTCTGATGTCTTTGTATAGAGGGCAGGTGGTCAGGAAGTACAGCTCGGTCTCCACCTCGTGTTGTGTGCAGTGGGTGCACAGTCTGTCTTCTCTGGGCAGCAGCCTCTCTCTAAGGCCAGACTGTGGCTGCTGAGTCTGTACATAGTCAACGTTTTCCTCAGTCTGGGGTCGGTTACACAGCTCAGATCATCTGCCATGGAGTATTGTCTGTTTAATAGACCTGGAGTTTGCTTTGGGTTTTGGTTGCAGCTGTCCAATAGTGGATGTAATTGTCTTTTTCTTTAGTTATGATTTGGTGAGGCCGGGTTGTGTGAGGGTGGTCTTGGTGCCCTGTGCTGTTGGAGCTGAGCCGGTGGGCCAGCTGGCTGAGGGGACTCCTTTCTTTGCTCTCCTCGTGGCATTATACGGCTTTGTAGTGGTAGGAGCTGGGCTAGCTGGCTTTGAGGTGTTGATAGAATTTGAAGGCTCTTTGCTGTATCTGAATTAAAAGGACACACACAGACAGACAGACAGACACACACACACACACACACACACACGTGTTTTGGAATAAAAACAGCAGACTCTGTTAAAGGGCTACTTTTATTTTGAAAATCATCAAAATTAGTGTTTCAATACAGACTGTGTGTGTGTGTGTGTGTGTGTGTGTGTGTGTTATGGCTTCACAACATTTTGAATAAAAACAGAACAAAACAAAAAGTTGAAAAAAAAAAATCAGAAAATTGTAATTTGAAGTTTTGGTTTCATGAAAATAAAATAAATTATTTGACTGATTTAAAAGAATTAAATATTTGTAAAATACCTCAACATTATTTCAGCGTTAATTCTGAACGCTTGATTGTTTGAAATGAACTTGTTCGAGTAACGAGGGGGTGTGGCTCATAAAAAAACATTGTTGCTATCATCCAATCAGAACACTGTTCAATCTCAATAAAAATGTTTAAAAAGTGTCGAAGCTTCATGATTTGAATCAAACGTCATTTAAAATCAGGTGATTAATAAGGAGCTCGTACCAAAACAAGGAAATAAATAAATAAGTTACACCTCAATTTTTGTTTCAGTCGACAACTTTAAAATAATTAAAACAAAATAATCGTGGAACATTCTGAACTTATGGATGAATTATTCCCAACAGATCAGACGGTTGCTTTACAACTACAAGTCCCAGAATGCACTGCTGTACGAACCATCCAATCGTAGCTCCAGACTCTGTTGCCAGGCGGACAACAGGCCCTGACTCTTAGACTCGGTGCAGTCGAATAACATGAGACATAGAGGGTAATTACCCTCAATGTCTCATATGTCCTTTCCTAACCACTTTTCCTTGACCTTCATGGAAGACCTCATGAGGTGGAGGAAAGGTGTGAAGTAGAGGTGGTAAGGAGAAACAGAGAGAGTCAGACTACGTCAGGATGTGATGGAGGATGTTACTGACATGATCTGTTAAAACTACAAAGTAGTCTGATGGACTACAAACAGCTCCATGTTAGATGTTCTCGAGTTGTTTGATGTCATATAAAGATGAAAGATCCGACTTTATCATCAACGTCAGGATTAAAATAATAAATGGACACTGTGACTCGCTGCTCTCCCTCAATGTTAAGAGCAATGGTAACTTCATGATGATCTGCAAGAAGCTGGATGTCACAGTCACAGTAACAGTTTTTACGCTGTGAACGCAGCTCCACAGTCAACAATAGAATGACATTATCTCCTTTCCTTTCCTAAAGGATGGTCCAGTGTATCCCCTGAAAGAGATAGGAAAGGAAGCACTGAAGCTCCTTTCCTTATTCAGAGGATTCAAACAGCTCTTATCATGATGGACACATAACTACTTCAGCTGTTTCACTCAGTGAGGAGCAAAAAGACTGTTCCTCCGCATCCACGATCAAATCTATGAAGCAGCAGCTGAGGCTCATGGGAAATGTAGTTTTTAAAGTTGGAGAACAAACTGAGGGGTATATATCTGCCTATAGACCCAACCTGCAGGACCTGTAGAACCTGCCAATGGTTCAGAGTTCAACTATGGAAATGTTTGTGTGGTCTGAGCTCTGTGCTGCATGCAGGCATGTTCAAAACATCACGATTACACTGATCACATTGCTGTTCACGTGGTCCCTAACATTGAAGACGAGTTCCCGTCTGCTGGATCAGAAGGATCTAGCGAGGAGATGAATGATAAAGGTGACAAAGAACAAGCAGATTGAAGCGGTCTCAATGATCAAACAGAGATTTTGAATGATTAAAGATGCCATAACGAGAAGAACCTCTGAGAGCAAAGGTGTTCAGTTCTGTGGCCAGACCATCTGGTCTGAGAACACAGGCAGACCGACAGAGACGAACAGCACCAAGGTCACTTACAGAGTTTCGAGCACACGTGAGCTCTAATCAATCAACCAATCAACCAATCAACATCTACAGCAAGGCGCCACCTGACATCATGTTTATATGAAGTGATTAAATCTGAGACGTTAGCGATAATATCCAGCGCTGCTAACGTGCTAATGTTTGTTAGCATGTGAGATGACAATCCTGATCCAGCAGACAGGAAGTAACCATGCAGTGATGTCACAAAGGTGCAGGAAATGGAACGGTTAGTTAATGTAGACTGAGGACTAACAGACTAACAGAGGACTAGCATGCTCAAAAAAAATGACTCATCTTAAGGATGTGGGGCTTTTAGGGTCAGCTGACAGTTTGTTTTAAAGGACACCTAGTTGGGCACACCTTTTCATTGGTTTGTCTGTGTGTAACCATGGCAACAACAAATGTCTCTGTGTCCTCGTCCACCAGTGTAGGTCAGGTGAGGTGGGCAGGGCTTCAGAATTCAACCTTGCAGGCGGGGAAGGTCTCTTCCTGCATGGCGACAGTGCTGTTGCTGCCCAGCACTGTGATTGACAGCTCTCTCTGCCTGTCGTGGGTCTCCTGGTACCACTCGTGCATCACCAGAGAATCAAACGTCGGGATCAGGGTCACCTGAGGGCAGGTCGGGGAAACAGACCAATCAGAGAAGAGCTCAGAAGAAGCTGCAGTTCACAGAGGGTGTGTTTACTGACCTGGACCTCGGGCCAGCTGCTCTTCCCCTCCAGCAGAGCGTCCAGGATGCTCCTCATCGATGCTTCTTTCACCGGATCATTGCCGCTGACAATGTAATGCGAGGAACGAAGACGCCGGAAGAACTCCAGGTCCAGAGTGGAGGAGGCGGCGCCAGATGGCAGATAGGCCAGGTCCACATAAACCACAGAACCGTCAGAACCAGAAGCTCTGGAAGCTGGAGGAATTCAGGAGAACCGGTTTAAGACAACGACCAGTCACTGAGTACCAGGGCTAATCTTAAACTGTAGATGTCAGCTGACAAAAACAAACAATATGTCGACCTTTAAATCAAATAATCTAAACTTTAATGACAAGGTTGGAGGTCGTCTTCAGACTGCATCACCTACCTGAGGATGGAGGTTTTGCGGTTCCTATCCTGGAGCCTCCGAGTGAACTTCTTATTGACGGCTTCGTGTCAAGGCTGGTGCTTGTCTTCAGTGACCCTGTGGAGCTGCCGACCTTAGTCTTTCCGTTCTGGGTTGCGGAGCTTCCAGAGGACGCCTTCTGGGTCGTACCCGTTGGCTTCTTGATCTTGGCACTTGAACTCTTCAGGTTTTTACGGTCAACCTCTGTGTCGGCCATGCAGGCTCCATGCTGGGGAGGTAATGGGGGCAAATCCTTCACTGGGGCAGGTGGCGGGTCGTGGGTGGAAAGCTGTCCTCCCATGTGGGAGTAGTGCTGGGCAGGGTGATCGTGTGGGAAAAGGCTGCTGGAGTCATCATCAGAGTCGACATCTGCTGTGATGGAGGGACACTCCTCAGTGTTGGGGGGGATGTCAGAGTCCGTGGCCGTTGGCAGAGACTCACTGACAGATGTAGGCGGGGTTTCCTGACTGTAGGCTGAAGGGCAGTCACTGCTGCTCTGGTCCTGTGAGTGATTGTTGTTGTCGGAGAGGCCGGGCGAAGTTCGGGCAGTGAGGCTGGTGATGACGTGCTGATGGTGGTTCTCTGGAGTCCTTGTGTGCTGAAATTCACAAGGTGACACCAAGCAGAGGTCGACATCATGTGGAACATCTGAAATGAGCTCTGACATCCCGTAGACGTGTTCCCTCAGTCCTCCACAATGGCCATTATGGTTTGACCTCAGAGGTAAGGACATCCCAGTGTTAGAGTCCAAGTCACTAACAAGTCCGTTAGAGTAAACTCCGTCTCCTCCCATGAGTCCTTTGGGTGAGGAGGCACTGGGTGGCAACATCTGCTCCAAAGAAAAAGACAAAGATTCATCAACCTCTGTTGAGTGTGGCGAGCCAACCTCAGCCGGCATGGAGGTCATGGTGGAGGAAGAATCTGGCATAATGTCTTTGAATGGGCTGAGCGTCAAGAGGCTGGACTGTTTATCCTGAGAGGACGTAGAGTTTTCTAGACCTTCCCTCAAGGAGCTCAGGTCAGATGTCCTACAAGAACCTCCATGGTAGTAATCTTCAGGGGACTGATGGAGAGCCTCTGAGACACCTCTGGCTGGTGGGTCAAAGTTAACGCTGAGATCACCTTTTGGTGTCTTAGTAAGAGGCGAGCAGGCACTGGAAGCTTCCTGGTCTGTCTCCAAACAGCAAAACTTCTCTAGACTCTCGACGGTCGAGGTCTGGTTCCTGTTGGTCTCAGTTCCATCAGAATTAATGACCCCAGTAACCTTTGAGTTTTGGCCACTGTTCCCGTTGTTGTCATCCAGTCTCAGTCTTTCAAACTCAGTGGTCATGTCATCAGGTGTGGACACCTTGGAGCGATCAGCCTCCTTCTGGTTGTCCGGCTCCTTCGGACCTGGTTTACCTCTGGTCCCTTTATTCAGAGTGTCCTTCTTTGACAGAGTCCCGTCTTTCTTGAGAGTCCCAGTCTTTCCTGAAGCTTTCCTCAGCTCTGTACTTGTTGATGGTGAACTTGAAGCCTTCTTCGTCTCTTTAACAGCTGGTTTAGCTGGTTTCTTCTCCTCTGCCTTCACTTCCTTCTTGTTGTCTTTCTTTGGTTCAGGTTTGATATCTTTCTTTGGCTTTGAACTTACGGTTTCCTTCTTTACTGTTTCTTTC
The DNA here is from genome assembly GCA_023373845.1 of Nibea coibor. NCBI lineage: Eukaryota > Metazoa > Chordata > Actinopteri > Sciaenidae > Nibea > Nibea coibor. Next base: position 27,422,996 of record CM041718.1, on the reverse strand, counting down.
TTCTTCTCTACACTCTCTTCTTTCTTTGGACCGACCTTCTCGTCCTTCTTCACCTCCTTCTTCTCGTCCTTTGATCCGTCTTTCTTTAGAAGAACCTTTTCAGCAGGTTTAGTTGTCTTTGGTTTTCCCTCTCCATCCTTCAGTTTGGACTTTTCTTCCCCATCCTTCTTGTCTTTAGGCACACTCTCGCTCTGTGTTTTTGGCTTTGTCTTCACTTCCTGTTTTTTTAAATCTACTCGCCCAAGCTTGTCTTTCTGTAAGGCACTGCTGGGTCTGAAGTCTTTCGACTGAGACTTGAGACTTTCCCGACTTTCTGCTCTTTTAGGCTGTTTAGGTGTTTCTAAGTCCTTCAAACACACCACAGGATATTTGAGGAAGTCTAGATGTTTCAGTTTCTCCAGCCCATCCAGTAATTTGCTCTGTGGCGTGCAGCCCGGGAACAGGACTCGGATGATCTTCTCCTGAGGGTTGGATGGATGCCAGACCAGCAGAGCACAGATGGAGACAAGGCATGTCAGTGGAAGGTCGGAGCCCTTCACATTCGATCCACTGTTCGGCCAAACCTGCATCAGAGCTTCAAGGTTTTTGCTGCCACTTACTGGATTCAGTGTGTACAGCTCAAGGCAGCCGACTCCCATCTTTTGAAACAGGATCGCTGGTTCTATACTTGGCCCATTGGGCCGGCTGATCAGTTCTGGTTTGATTGACAGTCTCTGTAAGTGCTGCAGAGTGAGTGCCACCTGGTCACAACTCCTCAGCTCGCAGGGATCTCCCTGTACGGACTTGAGTCTGTCAGGAGCGTTGAGGAAGACCACCCCGATCTCAGGGGAGATCAGGTTCTTTGTCCAGTCCTCTTCAGGTCCAGCAGACTCTTCCTCCTGCTCGGCTACTTTCCTCAGCAGCAGACTGTTCAGCCCGGGCAGGTTGTCCACACCAATGTGAGTGAGGAGCACCGAATCAATCCGGTCCAGATGTCGAACCAGTTTCCAGAAGCAGGACCGGGAATCTGAGCCGCCATTCACCAAGACGTTAAAACCGTTAACAGCAAAGAAGGCAGAGTCTCCCCTCCCGCCGGGGAAGATGTAGCAACATGGCCGCGACAATTTGAGGAATCCCACGGTGCTTGGTGGCTCCAGGAGCTCAAAGGGTGACTCGGGCTCCAGCGACTCAGAGAGGTACTCAGTGAACTCCTGCAGACCCTCCATTTCAGGGAGGACAGGGGGAGGGTTGATCTGGATGTTTATGAAGTCCTGCAGGTTGTGTTTGGCCAACACAGAGTCCTTCCAAAGACCAAAGCTTGGACAGCTGAGGGTGAGGCTGGCCTTCCGTGCTGGGTCAGCAGAACTCAGCAACTCTCCAACCTGTCGAGACAAAACCACAAGACCAATGAACAATCGCGACAAGATATCAGACCAAACAAACAGACTCCAGGGAGTGATGACAGTTTCCTGAATAAAGAAGTATTGACCCAGTTTGAGGAGGTGGAACTTATGTTTAGCATTAGTTTCTGTTGACGTTGTTTAGTGTCGTACAAATGAAGCTCTGGACATCGTTGGGTTGGTCCTGATTCACCCACAGACTTGTCTTACCTCCTCGTCGGTGAAGATGTGGATGAAGTGGTCGAGGGAAAAGCTGCCTCGTTGTAACACGATGTCTCCGCTGTCTTCGACACACTGACCTGCCAGAACCAGAAGTTTGTGTCGGGACGAATCACAGACGAGCCGCCTGACCTGAACACAGACAGGAGTCTGATCACATGACCTCAGAGCGACATAAATATTATACAGACCAACCTGGTTCTGTTTCATCTCTTACCTCTGAGCAGACGAAGTCATGAGCCGGGTTCACCACGACCAGAACATCCAGAATGTCTCCACTGTGCTGCAGAGTCCGCTGTCCTGAAGGGAGAACACATCAGCTGATCACAGAACCAGAACTGGGCTAACAGCTAACTAGTACTTTTACTTCAGTACTGCTCTGATCTGAGGTACAGAGACTATTTATACTCGACTACATCTCAGAGGTTTTTACTTTAGTTTTAGTTTTCATAGTCACCTCCTGTCCCGAAACCTCATATCTCCAGCTGCGTTGATGTTTGTGATATAGGAAACTGAAATATAACATATTACAAACATTGTAATACACTGGATACACCCTGAACCATCATGTAGTTGTCTGTCTCCTCATTAACAAGCCAATCAATGAGCATGTGTGCCTCTGTGTGTGTGTGTGCGCGTGTGTGTCAGCAGGGTCTCAGCTGACTCTTCATGTGTTGATCAGAACAAAATGATGACTGTTGTTTGAGCGTATCGACGAGATGAACAACATCAAACTGTGTGTGTTCTAACGATGATGTCATCATCACGCCATGTGATCCGTTCAGATATTTTTCATTGTCATGACGACACTTCGGGTCACAGGACAGGAGCGTCAAACCAATCTGGTGGTTTAGGTGTGAAGAGCAAATCACAGAAGACCCAGAAGAGTCCAGAACCAGTCCTGACTCCTGCAGACTCCAGACTGGTCCACTCACCTGGGACATGTTCTGACAGGAAGGCTGAGTGTCGGGACACAAAGAGTTTCAGCTGCTGATCCAGAACTGAAACATCCAGATCCACAGGCCAGCACCGCACACCTGAAACACACACACATACTGTAAACACACACACACCCCATGATGCATTAGGGCTGACAACCTGCTCTGCACTGATTGGTTCTCTGTTGATCCGGCTGAACACAAAGACCGCCTGGAGTTAAACTTTGAACTGGTCCATCAGTTTCCTCCCTGTCACATGACCCATTTCCTCCTCTGCAAACAGGAAGCTGGTGATATTTAGTAACACCACTTCCTCTTTGAGTCAGCAAACACAACGTCAGATCACCAGGCCAAAATCAGCAAGAGAACAGTCTGACAACAGCCTGAGAACAACCAGAGAACAGTCTGAGGACAGCCAGAGAACTATCAGAGAACAGTCTGAGAACTATCAGAGAACAGCCAGAGAACTATCAGAGAACAGTCTGAGAACTATCAGAGAACAGTCTGAGAACAACCAGAGAACTATTAGAGAACAGTCTGAGAACAACCAGAGAACAGTCTGAGAACTATCAGAGAACAGTCTGAGAACTATCAGAGAACAGTCTGAGAACTATCAGAGAACAGTCTGACAACAGTCTGAGAACAACCAGAGAACTATCAGAGAACAGCCTGAGAACAACCAGAGAACTATCAGAGAACAGTCTGAGAACTATCAGAGAACAGTCAGAGAACAGTCAGAGAACTATCAGAGAACAGTCAGAGAACTATCAGAGAACAGTCTGAGAACAGTCTGAGAACTATCAGAGAACAGTCAGAGAACAGTCTGAGAACTATCAGAGAACAGCCTGAGAACAACCAGAGAACAGTCTGAGAACTATCAGAGAACAGTCTGACAACAGTCTGAGAACAACCAGAGAACAGTCTGATAACAACCAGAGAACAGTCTGAGAACTATCAGAGAACAGTCTGAGAACAGTCAGAGAACAGTCAGAGAACTATCAGAGAACAGTCAGAGAACAGTCAGAGAACTATCAGAGAACAGTCAGAGAACTATCAGAGAACAGTCTGAGAACAGTCTGAGAACTATCAGAGAACAGTCTGAGAACTATCAGAGAACAGTCAGAGAACTATCAGAGAACAGTCAGAGAACTATCAGAGAACAGTCAGAGAACAGTCTGAGAACTATCAGAGAACAGTCAGAGAACTATCAGAGAACAGTCAGAGAACTATCAGAGAACAGCCTGAGAACAACCAGAGAACTATCAGAGAACAGTCTGAGAACTATCAGAGAACAGTCTGACAACAGTCTGACAACAGTCTGAGAACAACCAGAGAACAGTCTGATAACAACCAGAGAACAGTCTGAGAACTATCAGAGAACAGTCTGAGAACAGTCAGAGAACAGTCAGAGAACTATCAGAGAACAGTCAGAGAACAGTCAGAGAACTATCAGAGAACAGTCAGAGAACTATCAGAGAACTATCAGAGAACTATCAGAGAACAGTCTGAGAACTATCAGAGAACAGTCAGAGAACTATCAGAGAACTATCAGAGAACAGTCAGAGAACAGTCTGAGAACTATCAGAGAACAGTCAGAGAACAGTCAGAGAACAGTCTGAGAACTATCAGAGAACAGTCAGAGAACTATCAGAGAACAGTCTGAGAACTATCAGAGAACAGTCAGAGAACAGTCTGAGAACTATCAGAGAACAGTCTGGCCACAGTCTGTACTGGCTGTTCTCGGCCGTATATCATACATTATATTTATTTTAATTATTGATGATGAAACTTTTACAGGAAACAAAATGAAAATCAATGAAGCTCTACAAAATAAAACTACGACATCCTGTGGGAAGGAATTTTCAAAATAAAGGTCACATCAAAAGACAAAAACGTTTAAAAAACGTCAGTTCTTAGTGATGACGTCATCTGTGATTGCATGAATGTCATCAAACTGTTTAATTCAGACACCTTCATCAGAACATCAGAACCTGCGGACGGGATATCCGCTCTCAAAACAGAAGGCAAACAGCTGCTGCACAGCTGATCGACAGTACCGAGCCCGTTACTCCGTTAGAGACCACGAGCCCCGCTCGTGTCGTACTTTAATCTGAAGCAGGAAGCCGCCTCTGCTCCCTGAGCTTGGTTAGCTTTATTTAGCAGCTACCGTTGTAGTTAAAGTAGTATAAACTACAAACAAACGTTCTGCAGACGTTGCCTTAGCGTTGTATGGATGTTATTAATGTACTGTTCGGGAGTAGTCCGGGTCAAACCCCGGACAAGGTCTAGTTTTTAGGGAACCGTTTGGACCCAACAGCAGCGACGTCAGCTCTTCTTCTTCACAGGTTTTATTGTGAAGGGCCTCCCCCACTTCTCGCCCTGTGGACCGGGGCTGCAGCTCAGTTCTGGAGTCTCCGGTACCGGTTAACTTTACTACTACTTACCTGAGTCTATCTGCCGCAGCAGCTGCTCCAGCAGCCCAGCAGCGCGCAGCGCTCCCACCACCACCAGCACCGAATAATCCGCCGCAGGTCGGGAGGGACCGGAGAGAGAAGAACCGGGACCGCCGCCCCGTTCTGCCGCTGCTGCCGCCATCATGGTGTGGACTGTCCACTAATGACGTCAGCCAGACCCAAAACACAGGCTCCGCCCCACTGGTGGAAGAGGCGGGAAAACATTAACTAGCACCCGAGGCGGCCAATCAGAGAAGAGAACACAGCCGCGATACGGAACGTTGGCCAATCAGACCAGAGAGGTGCGTTCAAGGGCTGCTGAGGATAAATCACTACCGACACCGGGTTCTGGTTCTGGTTCTACCTCGATAAAAGTTTAAGAACATATTTTACGCATGCTGTGAAAATAAACACAAATCTGATTATTTAATCAGTTTATTCTCTCTGCTGTGTTAAAATAATATTAGATTTTATTATTTCAGCTTTTCAGACATTTGTTATTATTGTGATATGAAGTGAACTCTCAGTATTTCCTACAGTTTGTGTGAGGACTTGAACGCAACACCCCGCGTCAGCTGCCTCAGTGGTCCAACATGGCGGCGCCCATGCCTGGCAGATGCGGCTTCTTCGTGGAGAAAAAAAAACGTTTCTGTAAAATGACCGTCAGTGGCGGGAAAACCTACTGCGGAGAGCACGCGACGGTGAGTTCACGATCACTGCAGTGAGCAGAAACATCTCCCTTAATATGAGTTTAACACACTCACACACACCTGCTTCAGCAGGTGAGCTGTGATGTCATAGTCTCTGTTATCAGCTTCCTTTTTCCTGTTTTTAGGCGGAAGGAGGCAGCCGGAGGATCGCGTGTCCTCTGGACCCCAAACAGTGAGTCATCAATAATCAGGTGATCAGTCAGGTGTTCTGATGCACGTTAACGAGTCCTCTTTGTTTCAGCACTGTCAGTGAAGACAAACTGGACAAACACCTGAAGAGATGTAACTCCAGAGAGAAACCCAAACCTGTGAGACATGCCAGCACTTTACTACTGCAGTAAATGCAGTATTACTACACTGTAAAAATACTTTATGAAGTGTTAAAAATCTAACCTGCAGGTTTATTATGTGGAGAATATCAACTCTGGATCAGATGACAGAGACGAGATGCTCCAACAGGTAACCAGAACACAGGTACACTTTACCTGAAGTGCACTTGAAACTGTTTGTTTCAGGTGCGTGTGTTTGTTTCAGGTGAGTCTGTCTGAACACAGCCCGACACAGCTTCAGGCTCTGCTGGACAAACTGAAAGCTGCCATCACAGGTGAGTTCACCAGGGGAATTCAACTGTGGTGTTCACCTGTGGTGATGCTGATGGTGGTGATGATGTCACTGTTGTTGTAGGACTGCCTGATGTGGAGGACAGTGTTCTGTCTCACCCCATTCTCCAGGAGGAACTCCACAACCCGAAGAATGGAGACTCCGCCCACAAACATCTGAAACAGCAGGTACACACACCTGAACTGAACACTGTCCAGATGAAGTAACAATGGGATGAGCTGAGTCATTTGATCATTTCTACATTAAATATCATCAAAGAGTTTTAAAAACTCTGGATTCTGGTTACTGTGGACTGATGAGCTCAGGTGACATGCCTTCATTAACCACACCCCCTGAGGCGGTGGGGCCTTCAGTGTTGTTCCTCTCTCACCTGTCAGGTGTGTCCAGTCCTCTATTTTAGGTCACCTGGAAGCACTGGGGCTACTCAGCAGAGGACGGTGCTTTGTGGAGTTTGGAGCAGGTCGAGGGAAACTGTCTCACTGGATCCACGAAGCCCTGAAGACCAATGGCCACCTGAAGACCGACGATGACCTCCAGCTGCTGCTGGTGGAGCGTTGCAGCACCCGCTTCAAGGCAGGAAAACAACTCTAAGTCCAGTTACAACTCTCCAACCATTGACCAAACAAACTCACAAAACATCTGAGACCACCAAGTTCTAAACTCGTCAAGTCCAAATGATCAAACCCAAAGACCCAAGATCCCAAAGACCCAAACTCCCCAAGATCCAAATCCCTCTCAGGATTGTCAGGGACTTTTCCCACCTGGTAGCCTGGACCAAAGTTTATGTTTCAGTAAAACTGGTTTTATTTGAGTTGGTTGATTTTATGTTTTCCACATGTTTACTGTTTTATGGATTCATAAAGTAAATCTGATCTCTTCTGTTCTGGTCTGTTCTGTTCTGGTCTAGGTGGACGGGAAACATCAGGATGTTGGAGTTCAGTTTGAGAGGCTGCAAGTTGACATTCAACATCTGGATCTAAGTAAGAGACAAACATTTGATGTTTGCTGTTTGAGAGTTTCTGTCTTCTGACAGTCTTTGTGATGTTTCAGGTAAAGTCCCTCTGTTCACACAGAAGAAACTCCCATTGGTTGGAGTCGGAAAACACCTATGTGGAGCAGCAACAGGTGAGACGAGTCTGTTTCAGATCCACTGGTCCAGGTCCTGTTCTGGTCCAGGTCCTGATTATGAAGCCTGGTCATGTTTTCTGGTGGATCACGTCTCTCTTTGTTTCTGGCCTCAGATCTGGCTCTACGCTGTTTGTTGGAAACGCCACGACCCAAAGCAGAGACTGAACTGCCCCGAAAACGCTTCAAGACCTCAGAACCTGCTGATCCAGCAGCACTGCCAGAGACTGGTCCAGGTCTGGATTGTGGTCCTGACCCAGTACTGGGCCTGGCAGTGGCGCTGTGCTGCCATCATCGTTGCGAGTGGCGTCATTACGTTGGTCAACAGTTCTTTCTGCAGAGAGGACTCGGAGCCAAAGAGTTCTCCGCTTTCTGCCGAATGTCCAGCTGGGCCACATGTGGACTCAGACCAACCAATCGGGACCCTCCACCTCATGATCTGACCAATCAGAGAGAAGAAGAAGGAGAAGAGCATGAAGCAGCAGAGGAGTCCGACACTGTGAGCGGGTAAATATTCAACATCTTTTTCTGAACCATCACACAGCTGTTTGATGGGAAATCATCGTTTGTTTGTTTTTCATGAATTTCAAAACTTTATTTAAAATGTCATCTGACACAAAAACTAAATTCCCCTGAAAGATCAAATCAAACCTTCAAAATAAAACAGATTGAACATGTTTGTGTTGTTTTTTTCTGCAGGTTTCTGTCGGTGGCTGAACGCGAGCGTATCGGTCGTCTCTGTAAACATCTGATCGACGCTGGCAGACTTCACTTCCTGAAGACGAAAGGGTTTGACAGCAAACTGAGGCGTTACGTGAACACTCAGGTAACGCTGGAGAATGTTTTATTGACTGCCACGCCCTCGTCTGCATCATCATGACTCTTCACATTTCTGTAAAGTTTGTATTAAAGAAGTTTCACTCGCGCTCAGAGTTTAACCGTTTATTCAACGTTCTACACAAACACAAACAGAAAGATGACAAACACGACGTAGATCAACCTCGTTATCTTCTTCACTTACAGAATAAAGTCACAAGGAAGAAATGAAGATTATTTTAATGTGAAGAGTCGTCGCTTGGCTCTGAAACATCCAGAACAGAAACCAATCAGATCAACACGCTAACACGTCAGATCAACACGCTAACAAACAAACAGACTTCTGAAAATCAAACGGACAGGAGTCAGTCATGTGATCGTTAATCTGGTTATTTTAATATTTAGAACAGCTGGAGGGAAAAAACAAAACAGGAAGCTCTGATGAAACAGTCCAGGTGCATTATGGGAAGTTGTGATGATGAGATTAATGTTTCATGGCGTGTTACTGTGGTGATGATGAGGCTCATGCTGTCACGTCACACGCAGTTAACATGTCATGTGTTCATACTAACGGTGTGCACAGTGCACGTTGAGCACGGCATATGCTCTCTTCCTAGACTCCTGGATGTACGCGTGCATGAACTCTCTTCCAAACATTTCTCTGTCGTCTTCGTCCTCATCGTCTTCGTCGTCCTCAGTCTTTGACTTCCTGCTCGGCAGCGTCACGTCCAGAGTCAGAGGATTGTCCCGAAAATTCACAAACCTGACCGACAAAAACATTCAGAAGTCTCACTGGACACCAAAAGTACCAAAATATTTAATATTGAAAGTGCAGGACAGACTGACCTGAGTCTGGACATGTCCTCCATCAGTGGTGGGATGTCTCGGAGTCTGTTGCTGCTGAGGACGAGCGTGTCCAGGCTCTCCATCCTGCTGATGTTGTCTGGAAGTTTCTCCAGCTGGTTCCTCTGCAGCCACAGAGTGTGAAGCTTCTCCATCCTGATCACGCCACACAAATAGACGTGTCACTCTGTTTATTGGCTGACTGCAGAAGGGGACGGGGCTCAGATGACTCACCTGTGTATGTCTTCAGGTAAGTGCTGTAGTTGGTTTCCTCCCATGTCAAGCCACTCAAGCGCTGGCAGGCCAACCACACAGTCCGGCAAGTAGGTGAAGTCGTTCATGGACAGGTCCAGGTGCTGCAGCCTCTTCAGGTTCCTCAGCTAAAGAACAGAGGACAGAACCAACCTTACACCAGAACCCTCTGTCGATTCAGTTCTATACAGGTCCAGTCTGAGGTCGTGGTCTGTACTTGGTCTGGTAGCTGGTCCAGGTCTCGGTTCATGGCCAGCTCCAGTCTCTCCAGACTCTCACAGCAGCTGAGATCTTCAGGAACAAACTGGACTCTGTTGTAGCTCAGCAGGAGCTCTCTGAGCCGGGTCAGCTTCCCTGAGACCAGAACAAGAAGACTCAACACAAAGCAGGTCAACAAACTGGGCCCTTCAGTCTGTCAATATTAAACAATGCACTGACCGATCTGTTTGGGAATCTCAGTGACACCGTTTCGGGACAGATCGAGGACTATCAGGTTCTGGAAGCTGGAGATGAAGTGAGGGATCTTCTGCAGCCCAGTCCGGTGAATCTGCCACTCCTGGACCTGACTGAATTGAACCAGGCAGCTCGGCAGAGCCTGGTGGGGGAAAGAAGCCACATGACACATGACCGAGTCACATGGCCCAGAGAGTCGACCATTTAAGTCCACTTCCTTTGAGGACATTACCTTCCACTCCTCCTGTTCGATCCGGAGCACGAAGCGTCCGTCTTCAGTCTGCAACTTCTCTTTGAGCCGAGCCAGAACCGCCCGGTCCTCCCAGACCCTGACGCTCAGTCTGAACCAGGAACATGGACCACATGAACCGAGTCAGAACCAACAGACCAGAGGCCTTGACTATAAACCTGTTCTCAGATTTAAACTTGTGATCAACAAACAGAGCTCATCATTATCAGTGATGTCCTGATATCACATCCTGTTTTTATACTTCCTCATGTTTGTCTAAGACGGTCACATGACAACACACTGTCACATGATGATACACCAGCATTACGAGAACAGAATCATCTGTCTGTAGAGGAGGTGGGATCTGACCTGCCAGTGGCTCCACTCCTGGTGGTCCTCCTTCTCTGGTCCTCCTCCTCCTTCTGGATCTTCCTGATCCTCGTCTCCCAGAGAGCTTTGATGGAGCTCACCGAGCTGCACACCGCCACACCCACCATGATGACCTCTTCCTGTCGGCTGTGTGATGTCACACTGCACAGGTGGACAGGTAGGATGACCTCTGACCTCTAAGCTGCACCTGCGACCTTGTTCCAACCATCCTGTTAGTGTATAATTGTTAATGAATAATTAATCATCTCATTCGCATGCAGAACTTTTTCTGAAGTTATTCTTCAGTTCAAGTTTAAATGTTGATTTAATTATGATGAATTTATTGATCGATCCTCACATCTGACAGCTGCTGTCATAAATCTGAACCTTGTTTAAATAAAGTCTGTGAATGTAACTCAGATTGTTTATAAATACTTTAAATATCTTTAAAATAGTTTCTGAAAACACGAGAAGAGACTTTGAACAATATCACTGAAATGTGGAGTCAGAGGTTCAAACTTTGTCAGGATTTGTGGACAGAAAACTGTCTGTAGTGTCAGTATACTATCAGCACTGTTAGTGTTGTTAGTAGTCCTGTTGTCAGTACAGTAGTAGTGTCAGTAGTCCTGCAGGACGGTCAGTGTTGTCAGTACTGTCTCTTCTCACCTTGTGGCAGCGCAGCACTCGTTCTCCATGTTGCGCTGAAATCTGACCTCTGATCTGCAGATTAATTTTAGCTTCGAGGTCACATGACCCTGTTGACGGTCACATGACACAGTGACAGGTTCTATTTATGAAGTACTGCAGACTTTTAGCAGAGCTGCACTGGCTCATGATGCGAGCTGGCGTTCTGTTTTTGAACTACATCAAATACACACTGTTACTCAACCCTCTGTACAGTAAAAAGAGTCAGGGAGTTTTTCAGGTTTGATCACTTCAACTTTATTTTAGTTTCAAACATAAAAATAAAAAACAAAAAAATTTATTATCTCCACATTTCATCAGAAACACAAACCGGAAACAGGAAACATGTAACAGCCAACCAACACCACGTGCTTGTTAACCAGCAGCCACCAGGACACCAAATAGTCCAACCAGAGAATCTACAGAAGAACAGAACTGGGTCTGTGCACAGGAGGAAAACCTGGTCCAGGGTCAGTTTGAGGCTATTAAAGGTTCTAACATCAGCTGGTCCTACAGGAAAGAACGGACCCGGACCAGGTCCAGGTCCAGGTCCAGAGTCACACCTGCAGACCTGAACCTGGTCTATTCAGTTTTAGTGTTTCACAAAGTCCTGACCTGGTACAAGACAGATCCAGAGGGGACGATCAGACCACCATTGTTAAATACACAAGACCAGACGGGACAGGACAGGTGGAGACGGGTCAGTCCTGGTCCAGAGGGGACAGGACAGGTGGAGATGGGTCAGTCCATTCCATCACATTTTATTGTTGTTGGCCACATGACCTCACCTGCACTAACCCCACACACTTCATTTGCATATTGATGAAAATTAAAATCAGATTACATCCAATCAGAACTCGTCTCGATTTAGTCGTAGTTTGTACAGCTAAATGATTGATTATCAATTAATAAGAACCGTTTAATGACTGTCTGGTCACATGACCTGCGTCTGGTCATGGTAATTATTGATTATTAAAAACAGAGTGCAGACCTGACCCTCTGCACTGTGCGTGAGTGGTCGTCACAGAAACAACATGATTGACAGGCTGACCCCTCCCCCTCCTGGCATCTCAAAGGCAACAAGGAAATGAGAGAACAGGAAGGCCTCGAACAGGAAGAGGAAGTGCAGCTCCGTTAGTGTGGCCTCGCCGTCCTCTCCGGGGCTGATGGGAAGTATCTGGGTCTATTTGAGGTCCAGCACCATGCTGGCCGGGTTCTCCAGGTACTCCCTCCACAGGTTGGAGAAACGACACATGGTGGCGCCATCGATGATACGATGATCTGCAGACCAACTGACGTTCATGATGTGAGCTCGGACCACCTGACCACCGGCGTCGAACCGAGGAAGAACCTGGCGGAGGATTCACAGGACGAGTTTAAGGACTGACCCGAGAGCGAAGAGTCTTCTGACTGAAGACGACAAACCGTGAAGCAAAGGAGTGTCAATCTGATTCGGCGATGCTCTGAACACGCTCTGCTTTATTTCATCTGACAGACGAGCAAACTTCAGACACATGACGGGAAAACATCTTGAACATCAGACAGGATTTCACGTTACATTCATGTTGTGGCCTTTTATTCATCCAATATAAACCTTCCAGGTGCCTGGAGATTTTTGCGACCCACCTGAATTTTTCCCAGTGCTCCGATGGCGACTTCAGGAGGAAGAATGACCGGCTTAGCGTACGTCCCCCCAATCTTATGTCAAACAAACAGGAAACAGAACCACGTCCAAATATGAAACACAACTTGATGGTGTCTTTGTCATTGTTGGTGTTGTTAGTTGGTTATTGTGCTCATAGCTGTTGTACTCACTGATCCAATGTTCGACAGGGTGAAGGTTCCCCCGCTGAGCTCGTTGGTTCCCAGCTGACCCGCAGCTCCGAGCGCCTGCAGGCGGTTCAGCTCCTGAGCAATCTCAAACACGCTGAGCAGCTGAACGTTCTTCACGTTGGGAACCAGCAGACCCTGACTGGTGTCCATTGCCAGGCCAATGTTATGAGAAGCCTAAGACAAGATTGCACACAGATGAGTTCTGGTTCTGGTTGGTGTTTATTGGATCTGAGCGCCGTCCGTGACATTAAAATAACAAACGAGAGAAGTCAGACCTTGTACGTGATGTTCTGGCAGCTTTCGTCCACAGAGGCATTGAGGATCGGAAAGTGCAGGAGGCCGAGGGAGGCAGCCTGAACCAATGAGAGGGCAGCATTAACATCAACACGACACAGTGAACCAATCAGCATCATCTCTACTGTCTGTCACACCTTGATGAAGAACGGCATGTAGCTCAGTTTGACCCCACGACCTGCAGTGATGGATTTGAGCTCGGCTCTCAGAGACACCAGCCGGCTCAAGTCCACCTCGTCACAGTACCCAAAGTGAGGAATCTTCAGCGCCGCTGTCATCGTCCTCACCATCGCTCGGTGGAAACCTGGACAAAGACAACAGATCGGACTTACAGAACCTGGATCGGACTGAGGCTGAGCCCGGCTGTGACGTAGCTTCAGAGCTAACGTTAGCTCTTTACTGACTGACCTTTGAGGGGTTCGGTCACGTCTTTGCCGGTGAACACTGGTTTGGGCATTGTGGGTGGAGTTTTAATGGCTGCCGGAGTGCTTATAGGCCTGGCAGCAGGGGGCGGAGTCTGGATCTCCTGGAATGGAGTCGGAGGTAAGATGGCTCCAGTCTGCTTTGCCAGGTAGTTCAAGATGTCCTCCTTCAGGATCCGTCCATCTTTACCTGTCCCCACCACCTCGCTGAGCTTGATCTACAGCACAGAGTCCAGTTACACCAGTTACACCGAGGACCAGAGACCAGTAACACATGGCGAGGACAGACTTACATTGTTCTCCATGGCAAGGCGTCTGACGGCAGGCGTGGCCTGGGTCTTGTGACCTTTGATCTCCTGGTGGGTGTGTTCTTCTCGAGCCATGGCGGGCGTCTCCACCACGTCCTCCTCCTGGATCACCTCTGAAGAAACAGTGAGGTGTCAGTCTGGATCAAACCAGAACACAGAACAATGAAGACCTGGACCCAGAGCCTGGATGTCTCACCTGAACTGGACTCCGTCTCGATGTCCACCAGTGGCTTGCCCACCAAGGCAGTGGCATCCACGTCGTAGTACAGTTTCTTGATGACTCCGTCATAGCGGCTGGTGATGGTAACTGACGCCTTGTCGCTCTGGACCTCACAGATACTGTCAAACTGAGACACCTTGTCCCCCTCCTTCACATACCTGTAAGACAAAAACATCACATTGTCCTCACCATTCGTCCTAAACACTGAAGTTCCTTTCTTTACTCAGAGGATTCAAACAGCTCTGATCATGGTGGACACTCAGTAACAAACCATCAACAACAAACACACTGCTGGACCACACCGGACTGAATCGGACCTTGGGTTCACGAGGAGACAGAGATAGAAAACAAGACACGAGGACAGTGTCAAGAGTTTCACTGGGTCGGGTCAGGTCGGGTCAGAGTCTCTGAGTGTCGTGTTGCTGACTGACAGGATGACGAGTGTGTAAATATAAACACTGACAGATGATGACAAGGTTCTGGTTCTGAGTTGGATCACACTGTACCGTACGTACCACTCCTTCACCGTCACCTCCATGATGCCCTCTCCAATATCGGACAGTTTGAACTGGAGGACCGGTCCTCGACTCACTGGAGGAGAAACACAACAGTGACATCATTTCCTGTGGACTCAAACTGACACACGCCACCCAGAGTCAACCCGCTTCATCTGGCAGGTTGCCATGGTAACCACATCCCTTCCTGATGCAGAGAACAGACTCCTTGTCTCACGTGTCCTCGTCATGGTTCAGCCCGTCTGCTTCCTAAATTCCTCAAACCAGACTGACCGGTTCTGAACTCTGACTCTCTGACTGAAGCAAAACAGGTTCTGGACTCACCAGCGGCAGTGTGCAGCGTCCTGGTACTCAACATCTGAAGGTGTCGGTCACATCTGAAGGCGAGTGGCTGCAGGGTTCTGTTGGACCTCAGGTTCTGAGGTCGGAAACAGCGGCGGCGGTACTGCTGACTCAGCTGAAAGAAGAGTGGTACACTTCAGCCTGTCAGCATCACATCAGAACCAGAACTTCTTCACTCTTACGGTAAAAACATCTGCTGGTTCTGGTTCTGGTTCTTTCACACTGTGGTACTGACACTTTACAGCTAAAACAGCTCCTGGTCCATTCTTCACAACAACAGAGTCAGCTGGGTCCGGCTCTCCTCGGTTCAGCCTGTTAGCTGTTAGCACCTCGGCTAACAGAAGCTAACTGAAGCTGCATACATACACAGTATGTGTGTTAGCAGCATGCTAAGGTAACTGCTAACTCAGGAGCCGGCTGTTTGTATTCGTGTTAACATTAGCATTAGCATCAGCAGAAGTTATTACAGCAGCTAACAGGCTACGCTAACACGAGCTGGCCGGGTGACGGAAGGATGACGTCAGCCCGCGTTAGCTGCACGTCATTAACAGACAGACATGCAGCGGTATTTACATTACGTCACATTAAAGTTCGTTTTTCTCACCAGCTGTCTGAACACGGTGAAGGAGCCTCTGGTCACCGCCGCCATCTTTCCTCTCTGCTGCTGCTGTGACGTCACAGCTGCACGCCCCTCTCAGCGGCCAATCACTGTGCAGCGTCTTGTTCTCCGGTACGTAAGGCAGACTGGACCCGGGAATAACGTCATACTGACACCGCGCGGTCAGAAGAGGAACTTTTGATTGAAATTCATTCAGTTTGTTTGGCTTCATCATTCAACCTCAAGATTTATTGATTTAGATTTAGTTGTTGTCCATAACACTGAGCAGTTTGTGGAGCTGCAGGAGCTCCAGAGCAGTCCTCAGCTCTTTTCAATCAGATTGTTTTGTTTTTGTCCGCACTGGTGGAACATCTGCAACATCTTGCTGCACATATTAAAAGACTGGAGCTTCCTCACAAAGTAGAGTCTGCTCTATCCCTTCCTGCAGACAGCCTCAGTGCATCAGTCCAGTCTGTTATCCAGGTGCATGCCTCTTATAGTCCTGCATCACCGCCACATCCTCACACAGGAAGGAAACTGTGCTCAGGCCAGAACTAGCCCTCCTCAAGTCCACAACCATCTCTCATTTTGACCACATTCAAGATGAGGTGGTTGCTCCTACTCCACGCCACAAAGCAATCAACCCGATGCCTTTACTAGAACCGGAACTTTCTCCTGCATCAGACTAAGACTGAATAGGTGCTGTAGAACCCCACGTAGCTGGTCAGCACAGGCCTTCAGGACTCTGGAGCTGATACCATCCGGACCTGCTGCTTTGTTCTGGCCTACATGTTGAGGTCCACTGTGGGAGGTAGGGAGATATACAGGGTCATCTGTCTGGGTCACAGAGGTTGGGGTTAGGGTTGGCTCTATACAGGCTTCCCTCAGGCTGACTGACCCCTCTCCCAGAATCCTGTGATGGTTCTCATTCCTGACCACACATCCCTGACATTGTTTTCCTGGAGATTTCGCTCTAGCTCCTCTCGATATGCCTCCCTGGCTTCCCTTAGCTTTCTATTCAGCTCCCTCTGGACACTCCTCAGTAGCTCCCAGTCCCTGTCCCTGAAGTTGCTCTCCAGCAACTCCTTCAGGTTGCTAGTGATCCAGGGCTTGTTGTTTGGAAAGCATTGCACTCTCCTGGTGGATACAATGTTGTCGATACAAAAGTTGATGTACTCTGTGATGCAAACCATGAATCTGTGTTATTGTTTTATTTTGTGTTTCACTGCTTTATGTAATTATTCTACTTGAACTGCAGTGACTCTACGGTGATACTGCAGTGACTCCATGGTGATACTGCAGTGACTCTACAGTGATACTACAGTGACTCTACAGTGAAACTGCAGTGACTCCATGGTGATACTGCAGTGACTCTACAGTGAAACTGCAGTGACTCTATGGTGAAACTGCAGTGACTCCATGGTGATACTGCAGTGACTCTACAGTGATACTACAGTGACTCTACAGTGAAACTGCAGTGACTCCATGGTGATACTGCAGTGATTCTACAGTGAAAGTGCAGTGACTCTACAGTGAAAGTGCAGTGACTCTACAGTGAAACTGAAGTGACTCTACAGTGATACAGTGACCCTATAATGACACATGCAGTGCTGCTACAGAGACTCTGCAGTTCTAATGACTTTACAGTGACACTGTAGTTCCACAGTACCTCTATAGTGACTCTGCAGGAACTATAGTCACAAAGTGGCTCTACAGTTATCTTTGTGCAGCGTCCTTTCAATCAGTTGTTGTTCTTCATGCAGCCTACAGGAGGTGACAAAACGGAACCACTCGAATCAAGTTTTCGGAAAACACCGGAGTACCACCGAAAGTGGTTACCAAAATAAAGTGCATATGTAGCTCAAAGAAAACCACCAAAGTTCTTCAGGTAAGAATTCATGTAAAACAAATCAGGGGTATGCATACACATCCACAGCTACATTATTTACACTAACAGATAAACTGACAGATCATCTGTCATTCGGGTATAATCCAGATTATTCTGCAGCTTCAAATGAAATCACATAGATTACAGATTTACTTGCAGCCTTTTGTTAAAAAAAGTTTCGGGTTGAGGTTTTTACAGGAAAAACAACACGTGATTATTTTAGTTACATTTACTAAATCACGTGTTCCTCAGGCCCAGCAAAGCGCCGACACGACGTGTATTTTATTTTGAAGGATTAAGGCGGAAGTGGCTGCCGTGATTGTTGGTTGATGCAGAGAAGTTGCAGACGAAGAAGAAGCATCACACACAAACAGTAGAAGAAGTCCTGGAAGCTGAACTCGGTTCTGATTAAAAGTAAAAGTTCTGGTGAGGATGGACTCTGCAGCGGTGGAGATCGACGGTAGCGTCATGGAGGGAGTGAGTACTCACACGTTAACCGGCGGCCTGGTGACAGCTCCTGTTGTCCTGCTGCTAACATGCTAGTGGAGGGCTAACAGCGGTTAGCAGCCGGTGCGGAGCTCACTCATGTTCGTTCTCTTCCCTGGTGTCGGTTCTCTGCAGGGCGGGCAGATCCTGAGAGTCTCCGCGGCGCTCAGCTGCATCACCGGCTCCGCCATCAAGATCACGAAGATCCGAGCCGGCAGGAGCACACCGGGGCTCAGGTGAGTTAGCAGCTAGCAGGCTAACGTTAGCCTATTCATTGAAGTTGAGTGGCCGGCTCACGGAACAGACAGCAACAATAAAAAGCAAAGCTGAGTGTGTTCATGATGATGTTTCATTAATCAGAGCATCAGCTTTAATCACCATCAGCGGCCCTGCGAGCTCAGACAGTCCGGGCTGCGGCTCGAGGCTGCCGGCGAACTTTAAAACAGCGAACAGACCGAGTCCAACATTTGGACCGAACAAGAGAGACAGACAGACGGGCGGAAAGACTGAGACAGCCCGGCCAGCTAACACAGCTCCACGATCCAAACTTTAACCAGGCAGCAGCAAACAGGCAGCAGCAACCAGGCAGCAGCAACCAGGCAGCAGCAACAAACAGGCAGCAGCAACCAGGCAGCAGCAACAAACAGGCAGCAGCAACAAACAGGCAGCAACAAACAGGCAGCAGCAACCAGGCAGCAGCAACAAACAGGCAGCAACAAACAGGCAGCAACAACCAGGCAGCAACAAACAGGCAGCAGCAACAAACAGGCAGCAACAAACAGGCAGCAGCAGCAACAAACAGGCAGCAGCAACAAACAGGCAGCAACAAACAGGCAGCAGCAGCAACAAACAGGCAGCAACAAACAGGCAGCAGCAACCAGGCAGCAGCAACCAGGCAGCAGCAACCAGGCAGCAGCAACAAACAGGCAGCAACAACCAGGCAGCAACAACCAGGCAGCAGCAACAAACAGGCAGCAACAAACAGGCAGCAGCAACAAACAGGCAGCAGCAGCAACAAACAGGCAGCAACAAACAGGCAGCAGCAACAAACAGGCAGCAGCAACAAACAGGCAGCAGCAACAACCAGGCAGCAGCAACAACCAGGCAGCAGCAACCAGGCAGCAGCAGCAGCAACCAGGCAGCAGCAGCAACAACCAGGCAGCAGCAGCAACAACCAGGCAGCAGCAACAAACAGGCAGCAACAACCAGGCAGCAGCAACAAGGCAGCAGCAACAACCAGGCAGCAGCAACAACCAGGCAGCAGCAGCAGCAACCAGGCAGCAACAAACAGACAACAACCAGGCAGCAGCAACAAACAGGCAGCAGCAACAAACAGGCAGCAACAAACAGACAACAACCAGACAGCAGCAACAACCAGGCAGCAGCAACAAACAGACAACAACCAGGCAGCAGCAACAACCAGGCAGCAACAAACAGACAACAACCAGGCAGCAGCAACAACCAGGCAGCAACAACAACCAGGCAGCAGCAACAACCAGGCAGCAGCAACAACCAGGCAGCAGCAACAACCAGGCAGCAACAACCAGGCAGCAGCAGCAACCAGGCAGCAACAAACAGGCAGCAGCAGCAACCAGACAGCAACAAACAGGCAGCAGCAACAAACAGGCAGCAGCAACAAACAGGCAGCAGCAACCAGGCAGCAACAAACAGGCAGCAACAAACAGGCAGCAGCAACAAACAGGCAGCAGCAACAACCAGGCAGCAGCAACAACCAGGCAGCAGCAACAACCAGGCAGCAGCAACAACCAGGCAGCAACAACCAGGCAGCAGCAACAAACAGGCAGCAACAAACAGGCAGCAGCAACAAACAGGCAGCAGCAGCAACAAACAGGCAGCAACAAACAGGCAGCAACAACCAGGCAGCAGCAACAACCAGGCAGCAACAACCAGGCAGCAGCAACCAGGCAGCAGCAGCAACAACCAGGCAGCAGCAGCAACAACCAGGCAGCAGCAGCAACAACCAGGCAGCAACAACCAGGCAGCAGCAACAACCAGGCAGCAGCAACAACCAGGCAGCAGCAACAACCAGGCAGCAACAACAACCAGGCAGCAGCAACAACCAGGCAGCAGCAACAACCAGGCAGCAACAAACAGGCAGCAGCAGCAACCAGGCAGCAACAAACAGGCAGCAGCAGCAACCAGACAGCAACAAACAGGCAGCAGCAACAAACAGGCAGCAGCAACCAGGCAGCAGCAACAAACAGGCAGCAGCAACCAGGCAGCAGCAACAAACAGACAACAACCAGGCAGCAGCAACAACCAGGCAGCAGCAACAACCAGGCAGCAGCAGTAAACAGTTAGCAGCAAACAGGCAACAACAAACAGTCAGCACCACTAACAAAGTTTATTCATTAAAACATGATGATGAACTCGCAGCACACCGTTCAAACAGACTGAGTCATTTTATCTGATCTATTATTTTCACATAAAGTTTGAATATCAGAGAATTGGTTTGATTAATGTGTGTGTGTGTGTGTGTGTGTGTGTGTGTGTGTGTGTGTGTGTGTGTGTTCAGACCTCAGCACTTGAGTGGTCTGCAGCTAGTCTCTGATATGTGTTCAGGCAGTCTGCAAGGAGCCACCATCGGCTCCACGGACATCAGCCTGACTCCAGGAAAGATCCGGTCTGGAAACCACACGGCTGACACACAGACTGCAGGGTGAGACCCACTGTCTGTACCTGTCTGTGTCTTTATCTGTACTTGTCTGTGTCTGTGTCTGTACCTGTACCTGTCTGTGTCTGTACCTGTCTGTGTCTGTGTCTCTGTCTGTACCTGTACCTGTCTGTGTGTGACTGTACCTGTCTGTGTCTGTGTCTCTGTCTGTACCTGTACCTGTCTGTGTCTGTGTCTGTATCTGTACTTGTCTGTGTCTCTGTCTGTACCTGTACCTGTCTGTGTCTGTGTCTCTGTCTGTACCTGTCTGTGTGTGACTGGAGATCAAATCAAACATCAGAGCACTTCACTGAATCTGATGTTAAATTGTTGAGTAACAAACTGTTAATTAATTCACATATATAAGCCATTAATGTGTGTGTGTGTGTGTGCGCGTGTGCGTGTGTGTGCGCGCATGTGTGTGTGTGTGCGCGCGCATGTGTGTCAGGAGTGTGTGTTTGTTGCTGCAGGTCTGTCTGCCGTGTGCTCTGTTTTCTGAATCGTCCTCTCAGCTCTGTCTGAAGGGAGGAACCAACGCAGAAATGGCTCCTCAGATCGACTACACTGTCAAGGTCCAACACACTCTGTGTTACACACACTCACACTGCAACATACGAGCTGGAATACACACTGTAATATACAAACTTGAATATGCACTGCAATATACTTAAATAGAGACTGAAATACACAAACTGAAATGTACTGCAATTTACAAACTCTAATACATACTGCAATGTATGCACTGAAATATACAAACTATAACCATTCAGTGTAAGTCATTGTCATTCTATCATTCATTGTAATTGTACGACATGTTTGTGTTGATTGTTCTGTACATGTGACATCCATTGCACGTCTGTCCGTCCTGGGAGAGGGATCCCTCCTCTGTGGCTCTTCCTGAGGTTTCTTCCACATGTTTTCCCTGCTAAAGGTTTTTGTGGGCAAGTTTTTCCTCACTTGAACCGAGGGTCTAAGGACAGAGGGTGTCACTCCCTGTACAGACTGTGAAGCCTCTGAGGATAAATGTGTCTGTGACTTTGGGCTGTACAAATAACATCTGATTTGATTTGATTTGATTTTAATACACATTGTAATATATGCACTGCAATATATGAACCATAATACACACTGCAATGTACACACTCTAATACACACTGTAATATACTCATTGTATACACACTAAATTAAACCCATTGTAACACACACTCTTCCTTGTGTGTGTTGAACTTCCTGCGTTGTTTCTTCTTCAGGTGTTTAAACCAATCATGGAAAAGTTTGGCGTCCATTTTGACTGTGACATCAAAATGAGGTCAGTTTACTGTTTCTCATTTACAGTCGAACCGTGTCCCAGCTGTGTGTTTGTGTGTGTGATGGTGTGTTTGTGTGTGTAGGGGGTACTACCCTAAAGGTGGAGGTGAGGTGGTGGTGACGGTGAACCCAGTCAAAGAGCTGCAGCCTGTCATCATGATGGAGAGAGGAAACATCACCAAGATCTACGGCCGCGCCTTTGTCGCCGGAGTGTTGCCCTTCAAAGTACAGTTCACACTGTGACTCATTTACACGCCTTCAGACAGGAAGTGATCCACTGTTATTGATAGTATTGGTTGTATTGATGTCTTATTGTGCTGCCTGTGTTCAGTTGGCTAAAGACATGTCGACGGCAGCTGTTCGAACCATCAGGAAGGAGATCAAAGAGCTCTACATCAACATCCAGCCACTGCAAGAGAAGGAAAAGGCCTGTGGGAATGGCAACGGCATCATGTAAGCCCCGCCCACCTATTGACATCACTCCTTCATTGATGACAGAATGTTCTGATTGGTCGGTCTTCGCTCTGTTTCAGAATCATCGCAGAGTCCTCTACTGGTTGTGTGTTTGCGGGTTCGGCTCTGGGGAAGAAAGGTGAGGACCCACAAACTGTGTTTTTAAAAATGATACACACGCACTGTAATATAATATATATGTAATGTAATATACCCACGCACTGTAATATACACGCACTGTAATATACACACACTGTAATATACCCACGCACTGTAATATACACGCACTGTAATATACACACACTGTAATATACACACACTGTAATATACCCACGCACTGTAATATACACACACTGTAATATACCCACGCACTGTAATATACCCACGCACTGTAATATACACACACTGTAATATACACACACTGTAATATACCCACGCACTGTAATATACACACACTGTAATATACCCACGCACTGTAATATACCCACGCACTGTAATATACCCACGCACTGTAATATACACACACTGTAATATACACACACTGTAATATACCCACGCACTGTAATATACACGCACTGTAATATACACACACTGTAATATACACACACTGTAATATACCCACGCACTGTAATCAAATCAAATCAAATCAAATCAAATCAGATGTTATTTGTACAGCCCAAAGTCACAGACACATTTATCCTCAGAGGTTTCACAGTCTGTACAGGGAGTGACTCCCTCTGTCCTTAGACCCTCGGTTCCAGTGAGGAAAAACTTGCCCACAAAAACCTTTAACAGGGAAAACATGTGGAAGAAACCTCAGGAAGAGCCACAGAGGAGGGATCCCTCTCCCAGGACGGACAGACGTGCAATGGATGTCACATGTACAGAACAATCAACACAAACATGTCGTACAATTACAATGAATGATAGAATGATTACAGTATAATATACACGCACACACAGTAATACACGCACTGTAATATACATGCACTGTAGTACATGTGGTGTGTGTGTGTTTTTCAGGTGTGTATGCAGATAAAATCGGTATTGAAGCTGCTGAGATGTTGCTGAGAAACATCAGACACAATGGCTGTGTGGATGAGTTCCTGCAGGACCAGGTGAGACCTCTGACCTCACTCTGACCTCACTCTGACCTCACTCTGACTTCACTCTGACATCACTCTGACATCACTCTGATGTCGCTGTGACGTCACTCTGACCTCCTCTTCCTCCTCAGCTCATCATCTTCATGGCTTTGGCGAAGGGAACATCTCGGATTCGAACAGGCGCTGTGACGCTGCACACACAGACGGCCATTCACATTGCAGAGCAGCTGACTCAGGTTGCACACCCTGTTGTTGATTTCTGTTTGACACGAACTACCAACATCGTTAATTACAAATAATTAACAAAAATCTAATGTTTTGTTTGTTCAGGCAAAGTTCACGATAACGAAGTCTGAAGACGAACTGAGCAGCAACGTCAACTACATCATCGAATGTGAAGGATCAGGAGCAAGCAACCCACACCTGTAGACGCACACAATACACACAATACACACACTCTGAACACACACTCTCTGTCTCTGTGTAGCTGCTTCTGTCTCTCAGGGTGTTTCTTTAATAAATAAATGAAATGTTTCATCTGTCTGAGTCATCCTTCTTCACAAGTCCTACATTTCCCAGAATGCACCATTCTTTTGTTTACGACGGTACTAACCATTCCAGGTGTTGATTTTCAGTCTTCATCTGTGTACATTCACCTGTCTGACAGGTAAGGATCTGCAGGGATGAACTTTAACCTGCCCTGAACATGACGTGAAACCAAAAACTCGTCAGTTTAGTTTAATTCTGAAGTCAGTTTAGCTCTGACTGTTGGGTTCTGGGTATTGTAGTCCTAATAGTGAGACTGGACCTGATCCTCAGGGTCAGGATGCAGACAGGTGATCTGTTGAGACCTCCCAGGTGGACCTGGACTTCCTGTGGTTCCCGTGTTGTTTCCGTGATGTCATCAGTGTGGTGTCATGTTGATTGCCCCTCTAACCTTGTTAACTCACCTGCAGCAGGTGAGCTGATGTACAGTGTGTACAGCAGGAAGTCCAACTCAGACCTGAATGTGTGTTGAAACCTGAGGAGGCTGTAAACTCACACCTCTGTCCCCTCTGGAACCAGGAGTAACCTGATCTAGGTCACCTGACACCTCCTCAGCTCAGCCTGGCTGTGTCCCTGCAGTCTGCTCACCGCCCTGCAGCATGGCGGATGCCGGGGCCTGGAGGGCGCACCAGGACGGCCCCCGGATCCTCCAACCAGGACCAGGACCAGGACAAGGACCTGGACCTGGACCTGGACCTGGACCAGCTCCAAACCGTGTGTGGATCTCCCTGATTGCAGGTGAGATTCTGACATCATCAGCAGACATTACCAGACCTGCTGTCTGACACAAAAACAACCAATCAGGTGAGATTATTTCACCTGGTGCCAGAGCTGATGTCACAAGCTGGATCCAGATCAGGTAAGACCATGAGACTGGATAGGAGAGCCTCACCTGTGAAGGTGAGGTTAAGGTAAAGACGTCATCTTCTAAAGTGTTGCAAACTTTATGAAATCAAACAGAAGAACGTTGAGATAATGTTCAGATAACATGTAAGAGAAACAGAGACCTAATATTTCAAATCACGTTGAAAAAGAGGAAATACTCTGAATATAAAATAGAAACGTTTTTTATTTAGTTTAAATAATAATAAAACAACTGAACTGAACTGGACTGATGGAACGTCCAGGTTCGGTTCTGTAGATCTCATCCGAGTCTGAACTGAAGAGAAACCGTCAGAAGAAGCTTCAACTTAAATCTGTGCTTTAGAACCTGGACTCTGCTGTAGAACTTTGACAGAACTGGACCTGGTTAGTAGACCGGTTCGGTGTACCGGCTCGGTATCTGTCTTCACCGTCGTCACGTGTTTTGTTCCTCTCGGTCCATGAAAGCCTCATTGTTCGTGTTTCCCAGCGGAGCATGAAGGCAGCACTGTTTGGTGATTGGCTGCGGTTGCTATGGGAGCGGCTCCCGTTGCCGTGGTAACGTCCCTTAAGGAGGGATCCGGTCAATCAGAGTTTCAGGCTCCCCAGACCGTCACACAGCTAACGTGCTAATATGCTAACCCGGGACTGTTTACGGTTGAAGAGGCGGAAAAGAAGCCCGCGGAGACGGTAGAGAGCTGTGAAGAGAGCCGGAAAGAGAGTCCCGGAGGGCGGAGAGTAGCCGCACAGACTGATGGGAAACTGAATTCAAAGTTTTTAACTTTTTAACTCCGCACACACTCTGCTAGCTTTGCTGCTAACGGCTAGCTGAGCTGTTAGCAGTCTGAAAAGTTTGAGCAGGAATTAGACGGAGCCATGACGGTGGAAGGACTGCGACACTCCCCGATCCTGTCCGCCCTGTTCCGGGCCACCGACGAGCCGCAGGCCGGCTCGCCGGGTGCCGAGCTGCTGGGAGCCGCGCCGTTCATCCGAGGTGACACAAAACTTTATTTATAAACTTTATTCATACAGAGTTTATTAAAGTAACTATTTTTAAACTTGAAACTTTATTAATACAGTTTATTAAAAGTAACTTTATTTATAAACTTTAGAGTTTATGAATCACATAATATTCATAATAATATTAATAAGTAACTTTATTTATACACAAACTTCATCAAAAATAACTTTATTTGAAAAGAAAACTTTATTTATACATAAAAGAGTTGAATGAACAGTTCATTAAAATATGTGACAATAACTCTCAAATAAAAGTTTGTTAAAGCTTCAGATTTAGCTTTGATTTAAAATGTGCATCACCTGTCATCACCTGGCCTGCCGTCTGTCCAGGTGATGAGGTTGAAAACTACTCTCAGGTGTGTGTTCATCGCTCTGTTTTTGGCCCTTATTGCTTCCTGTAACTTCATCATGAGTCCAGGTGGGTGTCGCTCTGGTCCGGTCCAGCAGAACTGGCTGGGTGAGCTGGAGTCTGAGAGCAGAGCTGCTGAACATGCTAACACACAGGTGACCCATGTTCACATGGTGTCACATGTCTGTACGCTAGACGTGTTCATCGTTACTGCGGCGACTCATCGGACAGGAAGTACACCACACCTCTCTTTCCCAGAATTCCCTGGGCTCACTATTTTTGTAAATGCCACAGAAGAAAAACAGAAAAAGTTTTGTTTGTTTGTTGTATTTAATTATTTTTAATGTTTCAGATGATGTCATCTTTATTTTTCATTTCAACCAGAGAGAGTGAGACTGAGTGCAGTTAACCTGTCTGTCTGTCTGTCTGTCTGTCTCTCACAGAGCGCCTGTACTTCGCCACCTTACGCAGTAAACCTAAAAGTACGGCTAACACACACTATTTCTGCACAGACGATGAGTTCCTGTACGAGAAGTAAGTGTGTGTGTGTTGCACTGCATTCTGGGTAGTCAGAGACTGCAGATAAAGATGTTTGTTTACGTTTGCAGACATCTTTGTTTGAATATAGCTGAGTGCACCTGTCAGACAGTACTGGGGGTTTATCATGAAGATGGGCTGTATTGATCAGCTGCCTGATCATAAATACTGTAACAGATTAGAACATATTACTGTAATGGGCTCAGTTGGCAGAGCATCCGGCCCATGTATGAAGGCTCAGCAGAAGCCCAGGGTTCGAATCCGACCTGTCGTTCCCCGTCTCTCTCTCTGTCTCCACATTCCTGTCTCTCTGCAGCTGTCTCTATCAAAAATAAAATCTGTAACAGATTAAGCGCATGTTCAAACCCGTTCAACCGTTCAACCGGTGGTGGGTGATGAGGGGAGCTGAGTTGTGTGTGTGTGTTGCTGTGGATGAATCTGTACCTGCTCTCTCTCTCTGCAGACCACTGACTGTGGATTGAAGTTTATAAATGCAGCTGATGTGGTTTAAAATAAATCATTGATCTGTCTGTGAGCTGACAAAACACTCGGTCTTTAGTCTTCAGTCTTCAGTTTTTGGTCTTTAGTCTTTAGTCCTGAAGTGATCAACTGAGAGTCTATCTCCTCTGTGTCTCAGTTTCTATGCAGACTTTGGTCCTCTGAATCTGGCCATGTTGTACCGATACTGCTGCAAACTCAACAAGAAATTGAAGGTGAGACTGACTGCCTGAACTGGAATGACCAGAACACACACACACACACACACACACACACACACACACACACACACACACACACACACATACAGATTCAGATTCAGTGAAGTGCTCTGATGTTTGATTTGATCTCCAGTCACACACAGACAGGTACAGGTACAGACAGAGACACAGACAGGTGACAGACACACGGTCTCTCACACTCACTCTGTCACACCACATTCACTCTTTGTTTTATGTTTTTTGTTGCCGTGGTGACGACATTCCTCTGGTTGATTGTTGTCAGTCGTCATGGCGAGCAGCCGACCGGATAGTCTGGATTTACACCCCATCATTAGTTTACTGCAGAGTACCTGTCCACACCTGAGACACAAAGCATCATGGGAGACCTCACAAACTATGCAGACTGTTAGGACTGGAAGAAGACGTGATCACAACAGTCTAAGACTATAATAAAACTTAGTATAGTTTTATTAAGTATAAATAAATAAAAGACTGTAGAGTCTTTGGTTCTAGTCTTTACCCCCTGTGCTCAGAGTCTTTACCCCCTGTGCTCTGAGTCTTTACCCCCTGTGCTCGGAGTCTTTACCCCCTGTGCTCAGAGTCTTTACCTGTGGTCATGTGACTCTTCTGTGCAGTCGTTCACTCTCACCAGAAAGAGGATCGTTCACTACACGAGCTTCGACCAGAGGAAGAGATCGAATGCTGCAGTGCTGATTGGAGGATACGCTGTGAGCCATCATCACATACTCACTCACACACTCATTCACTCAGTCAAAGACACACAGCTGGACGTGTCCTGAGGTCTGACCTGTCTCTCCCTGTTTACCTGTGTGTCTGTCAGGTGATCTACCTGAAGAAAACCCCAGAAGAAGCCTACAGAGCTCTGGTTTCTGGTTCCAACGCCTCCTACCTGCCCTTCAGGTGAGTTAGTCCACAGCCCAGTCCACAGCCCAGCCCACAGCCCACAGCCCACAGTCCCCAGCCCACAGTCCACAGCCCACAGCCCACAGTCCACAGCCCAGCCCACAGCCCAGCCCACAGCCCAGCCCACAGCCCAGTCCACAGCCCAGCCCACAGCCCAGTCCCCAGCCCACAGCCCACAGCCCAGTCCCCAGTCCACAGCCCAGCCCACAGCCCAGCCCACAGCCCAGCCCACAACCCAGCCCACAGTCCACAGCCCAGCCCACAGCCCAGCCCACAGCCCAGCCCACAGCCCAGTCCACAGCCCAGCCCACAGCCCACAGCCCAGTCCCCAGTCCACAGCCCAGTCCACAGCCCAGCCCACAGCCCAGCCCACAACCCAGCCCACAGTCCACAGCCCACAGCCCAGCCCACAGCCCAGCCCACAGCCCACAGCCCAGTCCACAGTCCCCAGCCCACAGCCCACAGCCCACAGCCCAGTCCACAGTCCAGTCCACAGCCCAGCCCACAGCCCAGCCCACAGCCCAGCCCACAGCCCAGTCCACAGCCCAGCCCACAGCCCAGCCCACAGTCCACAGTCCACAGTCCACAGTCCACAGTCCACAGTCCACAGCCCAGCCCACAGCCCACAGTCCACAGCCCAGTCCACAGTCCAGTCCACAGCCCAGCCCACAGCCCAGTCCACGGCCCAGTCCACAGTCCAGTCCACAGCCCAGCCCACAGCCCAGTCCACAGCCCACAGCCCACAGTCCACAGCCCAGTCCCCAGCCCACAGCCCAGCCCACAGCCCAGCCCACAGTCCACAGCCCAGTCCACAGCCCAGTCCCCAGCCCACAGCCCAGCCCACAGCCCAGTCCACAGCCCAGCCCACAGCCCACAGCCCACAGTCCACAGCCCAGCCCACAGCCCACAGCCCAGTCCACAGCCCAGTCCACAGCCCAGCCCACAGCCCAGTCCACAGCCCAGTCCACAGTCCAGTCCACAGCCCAGCCCACAGCCCAGCCCACAGCCCAGTCCACAGTCCAGTCCACAGCCCACAGCCCAGCCCACAGCCCACAGCCCAGTCCACAGCCCAGTCCACAGCCCAGCCCACAGCCCAGTCCACAGCCCAGCCCACAGCCCAGTCCACAGCCCAGTCCACAGTCCAGTCCACAGCCCAGTCCACAGTCCACAGTCCACAGCCCAGTCCACAGTCCAGTCGGGTACTGACCTCACCTTGTTTGCTAGTGTGGTAGCGTAAACGATCACATGTCCAGACGAAGCATAAACAGTCACATGATCAGATTGAAGTGGAGTCTGATGTTGACAAACACAGATGATACTTCAACACACCTTTACCTGTCAGCTGTGTGTGTGTGTGTGTGTGTGTGTGTGTGTGTGTGTGTGTGTGTGTGTGTGTGTCCCTCCGCTGGACTCATTCAACACTCATTATACGGATCAGACTAATCAAACGGTCAATTGTCATCAGTATTGTGTGTGTGTGTGTGTTCAGGGACGCGTCCTTCGGGAACTGCTCGTTCAACCTCACTGTGCTGGACTGTCTGCAGGGCATCAGGAAGGTGAGAGACAACCTAAGACTAAAAACTGTCTCTAGAGACTCAGGACCGATGAAGACTAGAACATCCCAAGACTCTGTGATTGTAGCCTGATGGGTTTTCATTGGTTGTTTCAGGCTCTGCAGCACGGCTTCTTCGACTTTGAGACGTTCGACGTGGACGAGTACGAACACTACGAGGTACTGTCTGGTCTGTTAGTGGTCTGTTAACTGCTGTCTGTGGTCTGTCTGTTCCCTGTGTATATGGTCTGTTAGTGGTCTGTTAACTGCTGTCTGTGGTCTGTCTGTTCACTGTGTCTGTAGCGGGTGGAGAATGGAGACCTGAACTGGATCGTCCCGGGGAAGTTTGTGGCCTTCAGTGGACCTCATCCTAAAACTAAGATTGAGAACGGTGAGTAGACAGAGGGCGGAGCTGGTCTGTTCTGGTCTGTTCTGTTCTGGTCTGGTCCGGGTCTGTCAGTCATGACTGTTGCTCCGCCCTCTGTAGGTTACCCTCTCCATGCCCCCGAGGCGTACTTCCCATATTTCAGAAAACACAACGTGACGACGGTGATCCGCCTCAACAAGAAGATCTATGACAGCAAACGCTTCACGGACGGCGGCTTTGACCACTGCGACCTCTTCTTCTTAGACGGCAGCACGCCCAGTGACATCATCACACGCCGCTTCCTGCACGTCTGTGAGAGCACCGAGGGGGCGGTCGCCGTCCACTGCAAGGGTGAGCACTTCCTGTCTGTCTGTCCCCGCCGGGATCAACTTCCTCCTCCAGTACTCCAGTACCGGCCTGTCCTTCGGTTCTGGTCCTGCTCTGTCCCCTCCCTGTTCTCAGCCTGTCAGTGTTCTTCAGGACCAGCAGAGAGCAGTGTGTGCCTCAGGGTTTGGTTCTGATCCGATGTGTTTTTGGTATCACCTGATGTGACCTGACAATGATCCAAACTACTTCCTGTGATGTCACAGACTGATCCCCCCTCTGATACTGACCTGTCTCTCTCTGTCTCTCTCAGCTGGCCTGGGCAGGACAGGCACTTTGATTGGCTGTTACCTGATGAAACACTACCGCTTCACAGCAGGTGAGGCCATTGCCTGGATCCGGATCTGCAGACCGGGCTCTGTGATTGGACCACAGCAGAACTTCCTGGAAGAGTGAGTCACTGATGATGTCATTCATTCTGAACAAAGAGAGTTAATGAATTAAGTAAATCAGCGTGTGTCAAACTGTGACCCGAGGACCGTCGATGGACCGAGATGTTCCCGTCTGATGATGACGCTTCATTCCTAATTAAACTCGATAACTCGTCACTCTTGTTTGTTTGGTTCAGTTTGTTTTCATTAGACTTTGAGCTCAGATGAAGGTGAACTCCAGCGGTTCTGGTTCTGGTCCATTCCCTGTTATCACGTCCACCGTGTGTTTATAGAGTCCAGATTATCAGAGACTGGACCGCTGCGATCCAGCACAGACTGCCTGCTTATCTCAGTGACCCAGGTTTGTATCTCGGCTGCCGGTCCGTATGTTTGTGTTGGCCTCTGGGACTCGGACCTGGACCAGGACCAGGACCAGGATCCTGACAGCAGACCGGAGACAGTTTGTTTTTGTAATGATTCAGACATCGGTCTGATTCTGGTGTGTTTCACTGTTCACAGGAAGCAGTCGGTGATGTGGTCACTAGGCGACAGCCAGCGTTCCCAGAAGACCAAGCCTGAGGAGAGGGCGGTGCCTAACCTCATCAGCAGTATGGATGACCTCAGTTTAAGCTCCGCCCACACCTCGACAAACCCCACCCACAACATCAACATGTGCCGATCGCTGAGCGACTGTCAAAGCGAGGTCACATGACACACACACACACGCACGCACCCACACTCTCAGGTGTACCCGGGTCTCATGGTGTGTTTGTTTTCTCCTCCAGTCGGAGCCTGTGGACGGAGGTCCTGGTCTGACACAGGGAGACAAACTAAGAGCCTTAAAGAGCCGACGAGCCCCCCGACCTGCCACCACTGGAGCGCTCAGGTACCAGAACCAAGACCAGAATCTGAAAATGTTCCCTCAGTCCGCCAGGTGAAGATGTACAAACACCTGCAGCAGAAAGCTCAAGACACTGACTCGCTGTTTTCTTTCAGGGTGGAGGAGATGAAGGTGCACAGCAGATTATCGTCACAGCCTCTCAGGTAACAACACATGCACACCCTGACATCGATGCTCAGGTGGGCTCATGTATTGTGATGGTCATGTGATAACCATGTATTGATCTGATTGGTTCGCTGTGGTCAGGTTGTCGATGGGTGGAGGTCTGGGCCCCTCCTCCCCCCTCAAGTCCTCAAAGCTCCCAGCATCCTCTGCTTCTGCTGCAGCCAAGAGGATCGGAAGAAGTCCGCTGTCATCAGCGTCCAACATTAGGGGGTCAGTGTTACCACCCACTTCCTGTCTGACTTGCCTCACTTCCTGTCTGACTCACCTCACTTCCTGCCTAATAAACCTGGACGAAGTTTAAGCCTGGTTTAAATCTGGTGTGATCCAGGTTTAGACTCCCAGGTCGGCCTCACGGTCTTCACTTTGGGTTTCTGTGGTTTGTCCTCAGCTCACGGTTGGCCAGCTCTCTCGGTGATCTGTACTCGGCGGACGTGGATTCTTCTCTCTCCCCCCTCCCCTCCTCCTCTGTGTCTCTCAGCCCCTCCCCCTCACCTCTGGCCCCACCCTCTCTGTGTCGTTATGGTAACGGACCTCGCAGTGTGCAGCACGAGATCAACAACAACGGCGGTCTGTACGGGGGCTCTGCGGCGCCCCCTGCAGGGAAAACCTCTGGCTTCATGGTCAGTGGCAGGTCGGGGCCTCAGGAGTTCGGCCCGTACCGGGGCGGCGGGCCCTACAGCGCTCTGAAGGGCCCGTCAGGACGCTACCTGAGCCGCTCCATACCTGTAAGTCCTCTGTGCTGTCCCTCTCTGCTGATTGGTTCTATCTGTTCTGACATCACAACACACTGGACGCTGCTGCAGACAGTGAGATAATTAACAATAGGCTAATTATCTTAGCTTAGTTTAGCATAACGATTGGCTCAGTCCAAACAGGAAGGAAGTGAAGTGAAAGGTGTGTTAGTGTCTGATGCTGCCAGTGTGTTTATAATGTCACTTCCTGTCACTGTAACGGGTGTCACCTGGTCACGTGACTCTTCAGCTTAACAAGTTTTCTGAATCTGTTAACATCACTAACACAAAGCTAACGAGCCAATCAGAGCAACTCGCTCGATCACATGACACGTCACCAGAACCAGCATATCCCACAACAGGCGTCACCGTCAGCGAATGGCATTGCAGCACTCAGCATCACATTTGTCAGACACACACACACACACACACGCACACACACACACACAGCTGCCAACTCAGAGAACAGAACCTCAGCAGAACCTCTGACCCGTTGTCTTTGTGTGTTTTCTTGCAGTCGCTTCAGTCTGAGTTCATCCAGTACTAAAAAACTACAGACCTGACCTGAGGACTCATTACCCACAATGCCTGTGGGCCGCTCAAAGGGAAGCTAATAAAGGAGTTCAGCTCCACCTGTTCATACTGTATGTAAATGAGCTGTATGTAAATATGATGTAATCTATGCGTGTGATTGGCTGAAAGATTTATTTAGATAAACAGATTTTATATTTCTTATTTGTGACAGAAGAAATATTTTTTTGTTTTAACATTTTGATAAAGCGAAGGGTCAGCTGACGACCTCTGTCGTCGTGGTTACAGTATTTTCAGACAGTTTGTGATTGGTCTGTTTTCTCAGAAAACAGATTCACATTTTAACCAACAGCAATAACAAAAATAACCATAGAAGAAGAAACTCAGGGTGTGTGTGTGTGTTGGAGGGGGCAGGGCCAGCAACAGTCCACGCCCCCTCAGCCTTAAAGAAGTGTTTGATTGGTCATTGTAGATTTTTTGTTTTATATTAAAATGAATTTAATTAAATGTAACAAGCTGATTAGTTCTTCATGTAACCGTTAATTAGTCAAATATACATGACGATCTTTAAAGCTGATGAAGAAGAAATCGTGAACACATGAATGTTTGTTTGTTGGAGCGACGGAAGATCAAAATGTGCTGTGTCAGAACAATAAACTAAAATCTGAACAACAAACTTTAATGACGTCGTCACGTTTGCAACTTACAATACGCCACGTACACGTCACACATTAAGTTTGATATTTGCATTTAACATACATATTCTACACATTTAAATGTTCCACACGGTACATGTGTACACATATGTAACATTAGATATGAAAGGACAGCTTCAACATGTTTAAATATTTATTTTATCATTTTGTTAAATTTGTTTCTGTATGAAAAGTTTTTAAATTAATTTACAAGAAAATATTTTAATTTTAGGCAGAAAACATTGAATCACTTTTTATCGATTCTGTTATTTTCAGACGATGGATTTTAAATAATTGAGTTTTGATTTTGAGTTATACTCTATAAACAAAGGTCACAAACCTGCAAGGTCAATCAGTGAAAGTTCATGTGACTCCTCAGTCAACAAACGAATGAGTGTGAGGTCATCGCAGTCAGTCTGTCGTCACAGTGAAGATCAGTCAATCATCAATCACTCATCAATCATCGGTCAGACATCTGCTGCTTCACATTAACATCTCTACTTTTAAATAAGGTGTGAGCAGTTTAAATAAGATAAAAATATTTTATATTTTTATAGAATTGATTTCTAGAATCACTTTCATTTACATTGAATTTTAAAAAATGTATCAATTGAGGCGAGTTCATCAAACACAAATCAAAAATCATTTATCAGTAATAATTACAGAGTGAAATAATTTGTTGTTCTGTTGATTTTCATTTCATATCATTTTAATAATTGTAATTAATTAGTTTTTGTTTTTATGGAAAGATAAAAGTAAATGAAAGAAAGAGACAATGTGTGAGGACGACCTGCAGGGGGCAACACTGAGGGGGAGAGAGAGAGCGAGGTTCACTCAGAGAGGATAAAGCAGAGAGACGGAGGGAGGTGGAGACGTTGAACACATCAGCAGACGAAGCTTTGTGTGTTCGAGTGGAGGTGACACAGACACAAAGAAGACGGCGAGGAGGCTGCTCTGTTCAGTCTGAGGACGATGTTTGTCTGCAGGATTTATTCTCAGCTGCTCTCAGGTCAGATCTGCATTTTACTCTTTAAAGGAATGTCATCGTCATGACAACAGCAATAATTATGATGATTAGTAATAATAAATGACATCTCTCTGTTTTAAAGAGAGAAGTGAATTTGATTCTGTTATTGATGAGTCAGTGATTATCAATCAGCTGATCAGAAGTGTAAACATCATGTGACTCCATGGTGGGTCAAGACCCTCAAACATCAAGCTGATCAATGACACGTGTGTGACGTCATCATCACAGCAGGTCCACTGATGATTGATCAGTGTTCAGTTTGATTGATCGATTGGCGACCTGTCATTTACCTTCACAGCTGTGCTGCTGATGTCATCGTGGTGCGTTCAGGGTCTGCGCGTGGACGTGATACCGAGAATGCCTCTGTTGAGACTTGGGGAGCGTCATCAGCTGGTGTGTCAGGTTCAGGACTGTCCCACGACCCCAAGGGTGTCCTGGTCTCTGCTGGGGGACCGACCACTGACCGCCTCCACCAGCACCAATGGGACCCAGTACGTGTTGACCTTTGACCCAGTGATGAGGGAACATGAGGGCGTTCTGCTGTGTAAGGTCGGCTGTGGACAGGACAATATGCAGATTGGAACCTCTATCAGAGTTTACAGTGAGTCCAAACTGACTGACTCCACCTGAACGCCTCAGAGGACAGTTTGTGTCATCTTCATGTGGACAGATTGTCTACACATTCTGCTGACTCTGGAACACCTTCAGGCTGGTTCTGATCCAGATCCAGATGATCCAGATTAGTTCGTTAACAAGGTTCAGATGAGTCATCTGCAAAATGTTATGTTCTAAAATCCAGGTCTGTCCTCTGTAGACACTTACTGTCCTCTGTAGACCACTTACTGTCCTCTGTAGACACTTACTGTCCTCTGTAGACCACTTACTGTCCTCTATAGACACTTACTGTCCTCTATAGACCACTTACTGTCCTCTGTAGACCACTTACTGTCCTCTATAGACACTTACTGTCCTCTGTAGACACTTACTGTCCTCCGTAGACACTTACTGTCCTCTTAAGACCACTTACTGTCCTCTTAAGACCACTTACTGTCCTCTGTAGACACTTACTGTCCTCTGTAGACCACTTACTGTCCTCTGTAGACACTTACTGTCCTCTGTAGACCACTTACTGTCCTCTATAGACACTTACTGTCCTCTATAGACACTTACTGTCCTCTATAGACCACTTACTGTCCTCTGTAGACCACTTACTGTCCTCTATAGACACTTACTGTCCTCTGTAGACACTTACTGTCCTCCGTAGACACTTACTGTCCTCTTAAGACCACTTACTGTCCTCTTAAGACCACTTACTGTCCTCTGTAGACCACTTACTGTCCTCTGTAGACCACTTACTGTCCTCTGTAGACACTTACTGTCCTCTATAGACCACTTACTGTCCTCTGTAGACACTTACTGTCCTCTGTAGACCACTTACTGTCCTCTGTAGACACTTACTGTCCTCTGTAGACCACTTACTGTCCTCTGTAGACACTTACTGTCCTCTATAGACCACTTACTGTCCTCTGTAGACACTTACTGTCCTCTATAGACCACTTACTGTCCTCTGTAGACCACTTACTGTCCTCTATAGACCACTTACTGTCCTCTGTAGACACTTACTGTCCTCTATAGACCACTTACTGTCCTCTGTAGACACTTACTGTCCTCTGTAGACACTTACTGTCCTCTTAATACCACTTACTGTCTTCTATAGACACTTACTGTCCTCTATAGACACTTACTGTCCTCTATAGACACTTACTGTCCTCTGTAGACCACTTACTGCCCTCTGTAGACACTTACTGTCCTCTGTAGACCACTTACTGTCCTCTGTAGACACTTACTGTCCTCTATAGACCACTTACTGTCCTCTGTAGACACTTACTGTCCTCTATAGACCACTTACTGTCCTCTGTAGACCACTTACTGTCCTCTATAGACCACTTACTGTCCTCTGTAGACACTTACTGTCCTCTATAGACCACTTACTGTCCTCTGTAGACACTTACTGTCCTCTTAATACCACTTACTGTCTTCTATAGACACTTACTGTCCTCTATAGACACTTACTGTCCTCTATAGACACTTACTGTCCTCTGTAGACCACTTACTGCCCTCTGTAGACACTTACTGTCCTCTATAGACCACTTACTGTCCTCTATAGACACTTACTGTCCTCCGTAGACACTTACTGTCCTCTATAGACACTTACTGTCCTCTTAAGACCACTTACTGTCTTCTATAGACACTTACTGTCCTCTGTAGACACTTACTGTCCTCTGTAGACCACTTACTGTCCTCTGTAGACACTTACTGTCCTCTGTAGACCACTTACTGTCCTCTATAGACACTTACTGTCCTCTATAGACACTTACTGTCCTCTGTAGACCACTTACTGCCCTCTGTAGACACTTACTGTCCTCTATAGACCACTTACTGTCCTCTATAGACACTTACTGTCCTCTGTAGACCACTTACTGTCCTCTATAGACACTTAATGTCCTCTGTAGACACTTAATGTCCACTGTGTCTCTTGTGGGTTCAGACTTTCCATCAGCCCCTGTCATCAGAGGTCAGGACCACTTGAGGCTCGGGGCGGAGTCCACCCTGACCTGCCAGGTGTCTGATGTTTACCCCCCTGAACAGCTGACCCTTACCTGGCTCAGAGGGGACATAGTCCTGAAGACCAGTCTGGGAGATCCTGTATCCAGTTTAGTCAAGTCTGAGTACAGATTCACTCCTCTGGACCAGGACTCAGGAGGAAACATCAGCTGCAGGGCCACGCTGGATCTGGACAACCTACCTGTCGAGGACGGGACCAGAGAGACCACCACCCCCCTAAACCTGCTCTGTGAGTCCTCCAAACTGAGTCAGTTTATTCTGAGTCAGTTTATTCTGAGTCAGTTTATCTTGAGTCAGTTTATTCTGAGTTTATTCTGAGTCAGTTTATCTTGAGTCAGTTTATTCAGAGTCAGTTTATCTTGAGTCAGTTTATTCAGAGTCAGTTTATTCAGAGTCAGTTTATCTTGAGTCAGTTTATTCAGAGTCAGTTTATCTTGAGTCAGTTTATTCTGAGTTTATTCTGAGTCAGTTTATCTTGAGTCAGTTTATTCAGAGTCAGTTTATTCAGAGTCAGTTTATCTTGAGTCAGTTTATTCAGAGTCAGTTTATTCAGAGTCAGTTTATCTTGAGTCAGTTTATTCTGAGTTTATTCTGAGTCAGTTTATCTTGAGTCAGTTTATTCAGAGTCAGTTTATCTTGAGTCAGTTTATTCAGAGTCAGTTTATTCAGAGTCAGTTTATCTTGAGTCAGTTTATTCTGAGTCAGTTTATTCTGAGTCGGTTTATCTTGAGTCAGTTTATTCTGAGTCAGTTTATCTTGAGTCAGTTTATTCTGAGTCAGTTTATTCTGAGTCAGTTTATCTTGAGTCAGTTTATTCAGAGTCAGTTTATCTTGAGTCAGTTTATTCTGAGTTTATTCAGAGTCAGTTTATCTTGAGTCAGTTTATCTTGAGTCAGTTTATTCTGAGTCAGTTTATTCAGAGTCAGTTTATTCAGAGTCGGTTTATCTTGAGTCAGTTTATTCTGAGTCAGTTTATCTTGAGTCAGTTTATTCTGAGTCAGTTTATTCAGAGTCAGTTTATTCAGAGTCAGTTTATCTTGAGCCAGTTTATTCTGAGTCAGTTTATTCTGAGTCAGTTTATTCAGAGTCAGTTTATTCTGAGTCTGTTTATCTTGAGTCCGTTTCTGGTCTTGTTCTCCTCAGATGCTCCGGTTATTACGGCATTATCAGACTCTGTGTTGGTGATGGCGGGCTCACCGCTCGCTCTCACCTGTTCAGCAGAGGGAAACCCCGAGCCAATCATCACCTGGAGCTTCCTGATGGTGTCCGGTCAGTCTGTGCAGTGCGGTCAAGGTCAGCAGCTTGAGTTCATGGCAGTGAGTCCGTCAGAGTCCGGACGGTACGAGTGTGAAGCCCGAAACAGTGAGGGGAACCAGACAGCTGGCGTGGAGGTCACAGTTCATGGTAAGGTTTCTCCTTTTGGTTTCTCCTCCTTGTTTACCTGCCATTGACTCTGACACACATGTCACCTGCTCCTCCCACAGCTCCACCCACCAATACCTCCCTCTCAGTGAGTCCAGGTCTGGAAGTGGTGGAGGGTCAACAAGTGACCTTTACCTGTCGCTCAGATGGAGCTCCGCCCACCACTCTAGTGCTGAGGAGGGGAGAAGTAGAGCTTCAGAGGGCTGACTCCTCCTCCACGCTCTTCTTCAGCCTCTCCTCCGCCCTGCTCCAAGACTCCGCCCACTACGAATGTGAATCGTCCAATCAGTACGGATCCCAACAGGTCACAAGCGCCGTCACCGTCACAGGTGAAGATTTATCAGCTCATGATAATCATAAAATCATGATGTCACAACCCAAGGAGCTGATGTGAGACGGACTGACGTGTTCTTCTTTCAGTTCACCCTCTGCAGGTGGAGGTGAGTCCTCTGGACCCAGCAGCAGAAATGGGTTCAAGTCTGGTCCTGACCTGCAGAGCTTCTGGGTGTCTCCACCCTCCCACCCTCACCTGGAGGACAGACTGGAACCGGACGGTCCTCCAGAGGACACAGCAGCAGGGCGGATGGTCCTCACTCCACCTGCAGAACCTGGACCTCCAGAACCAGGGAGGATACATCTGTGAGGCAGAGTGTGACTCTGTCCACAGGGCCAGAACCATCCAGGTCCATGTCTTCTGTGAGTCTGAATCACCTGCGACCAGGTTTTTATTTCATGGTGGTTAGTCTCCGAGGCTGATTGAACAGCAGATTGCGTTAGCAGCAGTTAATTAGCAGTTAGCTATCATCATCATAA
The DNA here is from genome assembly GCA_023373845.1 of Nibea coibor. Lineage (NCBI taxonomy): Eukaryota > Metazoa > Chordata > Actinopteri > Sciaenidae > Nibea > Nibea coibor. Next base: position 27,382,918 of record CM041718.1, on the reverse strand, counting down.
TAATGATATAATATCTCACAGCTGCTCTGTAGGTGTGTCTTCATGTCTTCATAACATGGAGGACAGGAAATGAAGATTTGTGCTGACTTCTTGTGTGATGAAGGAAAACTGCTCAGAAATCAGATTTCGTTGAATTCTTCTGTTTATTGTGATGGGTTGAGACCTGAAGCTTCAGGATTAAATCTGATCCTGAGACATTCCTGCAGCTCTCAGGCAGATTTATTTGTCTGGCTGGAGTGGAGGGGTCAAAGGTCAGAGCTTCACTGTTTTGTTGCAGAGAGCAGTAATATTTCCTCACATTGATCTGTGTTTCATCTGAAGAGGAGGACAAACTCCAATACTCTGCCAGACAGTCAGTGACACAACACAGGACCCCCCTGACCACCACCACCCCCGAACTGAAACACAGAAGTCCTCCCACATACTCCTTCCATCACACGCTGACTCAGCAACCTGAACCTCTGTCACTCTTTATCAATAACATGCGTGTTCCTCATGTTCATGTGGAATCTGAACTCAACACAGACCTCTGTTTACATCAACATTATGTTAATGTTAGGTTAGTTTAAGATAAACTAACCTAACATTAACATAATGTTACATTAACATTATGGTAACAATGTATATTACATTGGGTTTTGTTTATGTTTACATTATGTTTATATTATGTTTTGCTGCATCGTACTGATTCCTACCTTTATTTTGAAAGTCTCGTGTTGTAAACATCTCTGTTGTTTGTCTTCTCTCCAGCGTTTCCATCTGATCCAGTTCTGGAGGATCTGGGTCCCGTCCTGCTGGGTCAGAAGGCAGCTCTTCGCTGTGATGTCATCAACGTCTTTTCAGCCAATCAGATGATGATCCAGTGGCTGTCCGGAAACACCACGCTAATGTCGGAGATGTTCAGCTTTTCTGGTTCCTTACAGAACATCTCATCTGTTCTTCAGCACCGGGTTGAGGAGGACCAGCAGGTTCTGACCTGCAGAGCCGAGCTGCAGACGGAGGACGGAGACATACGGCGGTCCAGGAAGACCACCGTCCCCCTGCAGGTTCACTGTGAGTGAACCTTAAATTGACTGACATACTGGACCTTTAATTTGATCTCAGGTTCAGGTTCTGTTAATCTCAGTCTGGGTCTCTTTGTTTTTCAGATCCTCCGAGGAAAACCTCCCTCTCAGTGAGTCCAGGTCCAGAGGTGGTGGAAGGTCAGCAGGTAACGTTTGCCTGTCACTCAGAGGGAGCTCCGCCCTCTACACTAGTGCTGAGGAGAGGAGGGCTGGAGCTTCAGAGGGCTGACTCCTCTTCCACACTCTCCTTCAGCCTCTCCTCCGTCCTGCTGCAAGACTCTGCCCACTACGAGTGTGAATCGTCCAATCAGTACGGATCCCAACAGGTCATGCGTGCCATCACCATCACAGGTGAAGACAAGATTAAAAATTAATTAATTAAAATTAATTAATTTAGAAAGAAGTCAAAAACTTCTAAATTTATTAAAGCAGCATTTTGTGTTGAATGTGGCAGAGCCTGGAGCAGGTGACCCTAACGATCCACAGGTGGCTCTAACGATCCACAGGTGACTCAGTGGTCCTTCAACGGACACATTAGGTTTTTTGTCGCTGCAAGCTCCTTCGCTGTCAGATCTCTCTAATGTCTGACTCTGAAATGGATTAGATGGATTATTGACTATAGATTGAATAGCTTGTTTTTAATTGAGTCAGCATGAGAGGTAAAACCCGGGGCACACTGCTAGTTCAGATTCAAAGTGTCAGCTTATGACTGAAGACTGGTAGACCAGGTCAGAATCTTCTGTGTTCAGACTTTCCAAACATGTCCAGTCCTCCTCCAGCTCTTCTTTGTGCTTTTCTTATCTGACCTTGTCCTCCTTCATACAAGCTGAGTGCTTCTCCACACAAATAAACTCTGACTCATGTGTCAGACACTCAAAGCCTCGTGCTGCCTTCAGGGACTCATGTGGACCAGAATCAGCTGAACTGGATATTCATTCAGTTCCCTGAGTCCAGGTGTGTTCACCTGAGGGAGGGTCACCAGAAGGAGGGGGTTCCATGTTTTAAAGAAAAACAGTGAAGGTTCCTTAAAGTGATGTGAACTGATGATGTGAGCCGTTATCTAAAGAACCAAGAACACGACCTTCATCTACTCACATGACGCGTGTCAGGTGATGACAGGTTAGTTAACGGTTTCAGCTTCCACAGGGCAAAACATGAAACAGGTCTTTATTTTAAATCCATCAGAATGTCTGCTAATTAAACGTCAAGAACAAGAACACAGAGTGAATATGATTAATCTCGCCTCATTAATTAAGTCTTTGATGATTCATTAACTTTATTCTGAACCCATTCGGATCGTCAGAGACGGTTCAGTTCTTCAAAACCTTCAACTGTTCTTACTCATGATGGGTAGATTTCGGGTTCCCATCAGATATGACTGTCAGACTTTGTTATCTTGTTCTTAAGTTCGACATGAACTCCCTTCAGCAACAAAGAGCCTCCCTGCAACGTTTATCAGAGTTTGACTCACTGAACGAAAATGAGTCTCAGGAAGGAAGGACAGGAAGCTGTTGGATTGTCAGTTCATTAATGAAACATTGAAGCGTTAACGGCGGTTAATGATGAATTGTTTTTTCAAAAACCATTGTGAAGAATCAGTGAAAACCGGAAGTGTAAATATTCAAAGCTGGTTTCTTTTGGTCCAGCTCCTCCGAGAAACACTACGGTCCTGGTCCTGCCGTCTGCAGTGGTCCAGGAAGGACAAAACATCACCATCTGCTGCCAGACTATCAGCTTCCCACCGTCAGCTGTGATCCTGAAGAAGCTGACCAGTGGGACGGAACTATACTCCTCCAACGGCACCTTCCTATTGGTCAACGTCACAGCTAGAGACTCCGGACTTTACCAGGTCAATGTGACAAACAACCTTGGGTCTGAGGTAAAGGTCTTCAGCATCAGTGTCAGAGGTCAGTCGAACCGTTTGTTTCCTTTTTAGACTTTAAAATTAAATTTGAATTTTATTCTGATGTCCTTGTTCGTTTCACGCAGAGAGAAGCACCAGCCGTCCTCCCAGTCTCAGCGTCATTATCATACCAGTCCTGTGTGCTGCTGCTGGCCTAGCAGCTGCCGCTCTGTTCCTTGACTACCTGAGGAGATCCAGGAAGAAAGGTTTCTACCAGCTGTCCCAGTCTGCCCCGCCTTCAGCCTGAGCCTAACAGGGTTGCTAATACCTCCCAACATGTGGCTACCAAGCTCCAACATGTGGCTACCATGTTCTAGCATGTTGTTTTGATAACCCACTATGTGGCTACTAACTTCCATCTTGTAGCCTCAGAATCCAAATATGTGACTACAACATCCCAAAATATGACTGCCATTGTGTAGCTTCCATGTCCGGATACGTGGCTTTTGATGTGCTAACATGTCCAATGCTATGTCCAATATGTGACCTTCATCTCCCAGTGGGTGGCTTCCACGTAAGTGGCTATCACCACTAAGTACTCAGATGTGTGTAACTACCAGGTCCAAGTTTGTTTGTAGAACACTATGGTGCCCCAACATGCAGACAGACACATGGCTGCCTTTTTATATCCCAACATGTGACCACACATCATCCTACATTCATATCAACCCAATGCTTGGCTACCACATTCCACTATGTGACTACCATGGTCTAACATGCAGTTTTGATATTACATTTGGCTACAACCGCCCTACATATAGCTGCAACCTTTCTACATGTGGCTAGAACCTTTTTACATGTGGCTACAACCGTCCTCCATATGGCTGCAACCTTTCTACATGTGGCTACAACCCTTCTACATGTGGCTACAACCTTTCTACATGTGGCTACAACCATCCTACATGTGGCTACAACCCTTCTACATGTGGCTACAACCATCCTACATGTGGCTACAACCATCCTACATGTGGCTACAACCATCCTACATGTGGCTACAACCGTCCTACATATGGCTACAACCTTTCTACGTGTCGCTGCAACCTCTCTACATGTTGCTACAGCCGCCCTACATGTGGCTACAACCATCCTACGTATGGCTACAACTGCCCTACATGCGATTACCTTGGCCTAACATGCAGTTTCAATATTATGTGTGTCTACAACACATCCAGTTGTTTCACTTCCTGTTTCTACCTGATGTAACACACAAACACGTCCTGTTCTGAATCAAACTTTGGCTGCATTTTAAAAAACTTTTTAATGAAAACAGAGGTAACACCTGAGGTTCTGTCTGTGGTTCTGATGTTTTACCTGCTGGTTCTTAAACATTTCTCTCTTTGTGTTTTTATTAAAATATTTATTTCTTTACTCACGTCTGCACTTTGTTGGAACATGATTACATTTCTGCTTCTTGTGATTTAGGTCATGTTGTTCTGTGTGTTCTGTTCTGTGTTTTTTTCTGTGTGTTCTGTTCTATGTGTTCTTTTCTTTTTTCTGTTCTGTGTGTTCTGTTCTGTGTGTTCTGTTCTATGTGTTCTTTTCTGTTTTCTGTTCTGTGTGTTCTGTTCTGTGTGTTCTGTTCTGTGTGTTCTGTTCTATGTGTTCTTTTCTGTTTTCTGTTCTGTGTGTTCTGTTCTGTGTGTTCTGTTCTGTGTGTTCTGTTCTGTGTGTTCTTTTCTGTTTTCTGTTCTGTGTGTTCTGTTCTGTGTGTTCTTTTCTGTTTTCTGTTCTGTGTGTTCTTTTCTGTTTTCTGTTCTGTGTGTTCTGTTCTGTGTGTTCTTTTCTGTTTTCTGTTCTGTGTGTTCTGTTCTGTGTGTTCTGTTCTGTGTGTTCTTTTCTGTTTTCTGTTCTGTGTGTTCTGTTCTGTGTGTTCTGTTCTGTGTGTTCTGTTCTGTGTGTTCTGTTCTATGTGTTCTGTTCTGAGTTCTAGTTTCAGATTCTGTTTACTGGAACTCTTCAGGATATCTCTGCTGGTAACCATGGTGACACCCACGCTGCTGTTCGTCTTCTCTCAGACTTTAACTCTTTAACTGTTCAAACACTCAGAGATAGACAGAGTCCAGAGAGGGGAATCTGAGGGGAACCTTGTTACCTGTTACACATTCTTCACATTCCTCCATAAACTGTGTTTATAATCGGAATCCATCTATTTTTAATATATCTATAATCTGTGTTGGACTCGTCCCGTCTGTGTTTGGACCCCTCTGGTCTCTGTTGGACCCCTCTGGTCTATGTTGGACCCCTCTGGTCTATGTTGGACTCGTCCAGTCTCTGTTTGGATCCCTCTGGTCTCCTGGTCTCTGTTGGACCCCTCTGGTCTCAGGTGGACTCGCCTGTCTGTGTTTGGACCCCCCTGGTCTCTGTTGGACCCCTCTGGTCTATGTTGGACTCGTCCAGTCTCTGTTTGGATCCCTCTGGTCTCCTGGTCTCTGTTGGACCCCTCTGATCTCAGGTGGACTCGCCTGTCTGTGTTTGGACCCCCCTGGTCTCTGTTGGACTCGTCCCGTCTGTGTTTGGACCCCCCTGGTCTCTGGTGGACTCGTCCCATCTCCGTTTGGACCCCCCTGGTCTCTGTTGGACTCGTCCCGTCTGTGTTTGGACCCCTCTGGTCTCAGGTGGACTTGCCTGTCTGTGTTTGGACCCCCCTGGTCTCTGTTGGACCCCCCTGGTCTCTGTTGGACTCGTCCCGTCTGTGTTTGGACCCCTCTGGTCTCAGGTGGACTTGCCTGTCTGTGTTTGGACCCCCCTGGTCTCTGTTGGACCCCTCTGGTCTCTGTTGGACTCGTCCCGTCTGTGTTTGGACCCCCCTGGTCTCTGGTGGACTCGTCCCGTCTCCGTTTGGACCCCCCTGGTCTCTGTTGGACTCGTTGACACTGGGAATGTGAATGGATTCATTAAATGTGCCACTGCGTTTTGTCTGCAGCTCACAGCTTATTGGCTCCTCGGCTCGTCGTCATGGAGACCGGAGGGCTTCAGATGTGAGGTGTGAAGCATGAAGAGACAGTGAATGGGGATCAGTCTCACAAAGCGTTCTCTGAAGGTTTTTTTAGGTTAAATTTAGGTTGTAAAGGAGATGAATGCGTCCGCTCATTAATGACCTGAAAGGTCGGAAGTCAAACGGACCTCTCAAGTGTTCCCGTCCGTGCGAGGCGTTCGATGCACATTCAGCTCAATCTGCTGATTAATGAGACTCCAGCTGCTGTTTGTCCTCTGTGTGGCGTTCAAGGTCCTGCTGGGCCTCTATGAACTCTGACCTCTGTTGTGTAAAAGAGGACGGAGCATTCTGCTGCGTCTCGTCATTTTAATCTGATGGAATTTCCTGTTGGCCACAGGAGGAGAAGACCAGCTCTGTTTCCCTGACGAGGATCCTACTGGACCCGAGAGACCAGGACGTGTCAGAGACCAGCTTCATCTTCATCATCAGATTAGATTATACTTTATTCATCCCACAACGGGGAAATTTACTTATTACAGCAGCAGAGTGTGATATACAGCATTAAAGTAGAAAGGGCAAAACACAACGAACAGACAGAAGGATCTTAGAACCTAAAGACCAGGAACAGATAAAACATTTTTAAACTTTATTAATCATACAACACGGTGAAATTATTCTCCATATTTATCCCAGCCAGAACAGAACACACATGCACATGCCTAATACACATAAATCAAATCAAATCAGATTTTATTTGTCACAGACACATTTATCCTCAGAGGCTTCACAGTCTGTGCAGGGAGTGACACCCTCTGTCCTTAGACCCTCGGTTCCAGGGAGGAAAAACTTGCCCACAAAAACCTTTAACAGGGAAAACATGTGGAAGAAACCTCAGGAAGAGCCACAGAGGAGGGATCCCTCTCCCAGGACGGACAGACGTGCAATGGATGTCACATGTACAGAACAATCAACACAAACATGTCGTACAATTACAATGAATGATAGAATGATTACAGCAGCAGTGGAACCTGTGACAGAGAGACACAGATGCACAGCAGCAGCAGCCAGGATCCATGAGAACCTGCTGGACGAGAAAGCACAGAAACTCCGGGGAAGAAGTTTAGTTTAGCGTAGCCCACACAGACTGGTGTGGGCAGCGACTCGATGCGCCCAGGGAGCAGATCAGTAGCTCATGGGTCCACAACAGCTCAGTGGAGCTGTGTGTTGCTAATGGGTACAACGCAACAGGAAAGATCTAGTCTTTGTCCTGGTCTGAACTTTCTGTTCTCATCAACATTTTGATACTTTTATTTTTCATTCTGAATGATTTTATTTTCAGTTTTCAAATGAAACATCAGCATTTATTAACAGACTGAGGTCATGAGATCAGTTCACCTTGGATCATGCCTGCCTGTGTCCATGATGTGAAGCTTCAGTGGAGACGCTTTAAAATCTGATCTTTGTCCTCAAACAAGCAGAGTCAACAAACACACACACAGAGCACTGACGCCACCTGCTGCTCACTCACAGCTACAACATGATTTTATTTTGAAATTCAACAGCTACACCAAAACTATGAGGAAACATTTTATTTTGAAATGTAGCACATTAAAAATAAAACGATTATTGTAACAACAACAACAACAACATCTGTAATCAGTCTGTGAACGGTCTGTGATCAGTCTGTAAACAGTCTGTAAACAGTCTGTGATCAGTCTGTAAACAGTCTGTGATCAGTCTGTAATCAGTCTGTGAACAGTCTGTGAACAGTCTGTAATCAGTCTGTGAACAGTCTGTGATCAGTCTGTGAACAGTCTGTGATCAGTCTGTGATCAGTCGGTGAACAGTCTGTGAACAGTCTGTAATCAGTCTGTGACCAGTCTGTAATCAGTCTGTAAACAGTCTGTGATCAGTCTGTAATCAGTCTGTGACCAGTCTGTAATCAGTCTGTAAACAGTCTGTAATCAGTCTGTGAACAGTCTGTGAACAGTCTGTAAACAGTCTGTGATCAGTCACGTTTTTTCTCGTCAGGAGGAACAGTCGTGTTGACGTCGTGACGTCGCCGTGATGTCGTCATATTAAACGCCTTTATTGTGAAACCCACCCACACCGGAAGTTAATAGTTAGCATACCGTAGCTAAGTCTCCGGTGAGTGTGTGTGTATGTGTGTGTATGTCCAGGTGAGAAGATGTTACCTTTATCAATCAAAGACGATGAGTACAAACCCGCAAAGTTCAACCTGCTGCTCAAGATGTCCGGATGGTTCAGGTGAGTCACCGCTGCTAGCTGCTAACGGAGCTAACACAGGAGCTAATGGAGGCTAATGGTTAGCCTAACAAACCCGTTACCGGAGTGTGTGTGAGCCGTTAACGGGTCTGTGGTTGTGGACCGGGTCGGTGGCGGGGTGCTGGGTGTGAACGGGACCGGCAGACGGGTTGTCACGGGGTGTTATCCCGGGCTGTCCCGGCTCTGTGGCTGCCGGGTTCCGGCTGTTCTGACGGTTCTGCTGGTTTCAGGTCGATCCTCGCCGATAAGACGTCCCGGAACTTGTTCTTCTTCCTCTGCCTCAACCTGTCGTTCGCCTTCGTGGAGCTCACCTACGGCATCTGGAGCAACAGGTAGGCTAGCATCAGGAGGCTAACTGTTAGCATCAGCTGTTTGTTCTGCTGCCGGGATGTGCCACGTATGTGTTAGTGTGTGTGTGTGTGTGTGTGTGTGTGTGTGTGTGTGTGAGAGAGAGAGTGTGTGTGTGTGTGTGAGCGTTAGTGTGTGTGTGTGTGTGTGTGTGTGAGAGAGAGAGTGTGTGTGTGTGTGTGTGTGTGTGTGTGTGTGAGAGAGAGAGAGTGTGTGTGTGTGTGTGTGTGTGTGTGTGTGTGTGTGTGTGTGTGTTACAGGTAGACTGATGTGTGTGTGTGTGTGAGAGCGTTAGTGTGTGTGTGTGTGTGTGAGAGCGTTAGTGTGTGTGTGTGTGTGTGTGTGTGTGAGAGAGAGAGTGTGTGTGAGTGTGTGAGCGTTAGTGTGTGTGTGTGTGTGTGTGTGTGAGAGAGAGTGTGTGTGTGTGTGTGTGTGTGAGAGAGAGAGAGAGTGTGTGTGTGTGTGTGTGTGTGTGTGTGTTACAGGTAGACTGATGTGTGTGTGTGTGTGAGAGCGTTAGTGTGTGTGTGTGTGTGTGAGAGCGTTAGTGTGTGTGTGTGTGTGTGTGTGTGTGTGTGTGTGTGTTACAGGTAGACTGATGTGTGTGTGTGTGTGTG